>CM075454.1:3384014-3466514 GCA_037832335.1 Carallia pectinifolia | reverse complement strand
AGGCTAGCAGCGTGTTGGGCCGCGCGCAGCATGTTGCTCGTTGGGCCAACCACATGTGTCGCGCGCCGCTAGCAGGAGGGAGCGGATCGCGGGTGCAACGTGCTGCTCATCCGCTCAGCTGCAGCGCGCTCGGTGGAGCAACTGGGGCGAGCAGCACGCGTGGAATAGACTGGGGGATGCAACGCGCGCGTGGCCTGCTGCTCGTACGACCAACATCGCTCGCAGTGAGCTTCTCGTCGGGCTAGTAGCGGGCTAGGGGCAGTAGCTCGTCCGCCCAGCAGCCCGCGAAGCGGGCTGGAGCGAGCAGCGGGCGCGCGTTGCGCGTCTGGTTGGCAATGCGCGGTGGCCTGAGGGGAGCAGCGCGTGCGCGCCGGGGTTGCTCGTCCAGCCCGCACGGGCATGCTCACTTGGGAGACCAGCGCTCTTAGCGGGCTTGGGGGAGCAGAGTGCCAGTGCACGCACATCGTGTGTTGTGCGTTGGGCCTGCTGCACGCGCAAGCAAACCTCACAGCGCGTACGCAGGGCCTCCCGTTTGTGTGCATAATCCTACCAGCACGTGGACACGGCGCTCTGCGCGTCGATCCAGTCACGGGTGCGCACAATCCTCCCAGTGCGCACACACAGCGAGCTGCGGGTCAGGCCTGCCGCGGGCGCGCATAGCCCGCTAAGCGGGCCCGTGGGCATGCCAGCGGGCCGCTCCGGCGCCCCGCTCTC
This sequence comes from Carallia pectinifolia, assembly GCA_037832335.1. NCBI lineage: Eukaryota > Viridiplantae > Streptophyta > Magnoliopsida > Malpighiales > Rhizophoraceae > Carallia > Carallia pectinifolia. The sequence continues at coordinate 3,465,800 of CM075454.1, read as the reverse complement.
ATTATCGTCCCCCGATCGGTCTCCGTTTTTGGGCCAAATGAACAACCGCATGCACCATAATTTTTCGCATGCTTTCTAGAGGTCCACACAATTTTTTCGCAATTCAGCCCTTTTTCTATTTTTTACGATTTTCTGTATTTTTTGGCTTCGAAAAATAAAAAATATATCTCCGGCTTTCGAAAAATTTTCAACTTTTTTCCTAAGGTCTATTACATTTTTTTCGGTGTTCCCTCAAAATTTCAGCTCAAAACTCCAAGTATTCAATTTTTTAAAGAGGGTGTGACCACTCATACATTCCAATGTGTCCTCCTACCAAAAGGCCAAAAACCCTAATGCTCTTTTGGGGGGAGGTGCATGTCTCACCCCCAACTAGCCTTGCTAGCTTCAAGCTAGTGGGCTTGTGGTGGATGTTGCTTGCACCTAGGTTGGTGATATGATGTGCCGATGGAAAAGGATTGGTGCCGATGATCGGCGGACAAATTCCCCAATACCCCGATCGTGCCAAGCCCCCCACCGGTCGAAAGTCGCGTGGGGCCCGGTTCGCCGATTTTTGTCCCAAAAAATGAAAATTTGCCCCGACGCAGGAAAAACTACTGCGAATCCAAAGAAAGCGGTCCCGAGGTGAAATTCTTTGCTGATAATTTCATTTTCGGCTCGGTTTGCCAATTTTTGCCTCGAAAAAAGAAATTTTTCCTTGATGTTGGAAACGGTGTCAGGAATCAGAAAATTAGTGCCGAATGATGATATTATTTGCCAAGGATTCCACTTTTCGGCCCGAACGAAGCATAAGCATTGGCTATTGGCGTTGACCCTGGTGACTTGGTAAGCCCAAATGCCCTTCCGCAAGGGGGAGCTGGGTGCAACGGCACTGTTCTTGATCAAAATTGGGGGATTACTCGCGGTTCCACCATTCAATTGATGTTGCGGGAGCCAAGATTCCAAAGCAATGCAGTGTCTCGTACGTTGCCGCGCTGCGTTTGATTAGTAACCATGACCCAATTGCTTGTGCCGAAGGAACTCCCAACAATGGTTGATTAGTAACCATGACCCAATTGGCCGTGCACCCTTGCCTCATTCAACGCTAGGTGGCCCGAGGTGCCCCTAGTCATGGCTCGAGGTCCCCTTTGCCAATGCAACGGTTGTTCCTCACAAAAAATGTGAAAGTTCACGTACGATCTCTCGCGCTCAATGGTGCAGGCAGCCATTCTCTTGGGCGCTTCCACATTCCCCGCAGCTCATCAAGCCACGCGGGCGTGTGTTACTCTTGGGGGGGTTGTTGCCTAGTGTACGCGATTGCGCATGAGCGGTGATGGGATTAAAAGGGTTTGCAGGCTCCACACTAGAGCGTTGTACTGTTAGCCCTCGATCCTGTGTAAACTTGCACCCGAGTGCTTCCAATTCACCTCGAGGTAAAATTCCTTCCAATTCAGAAATCGTTGTGATGCTTTTGTGCCTTCTCGTCCTTCACTTCCTCAAGGGTGCAGGGCGGACCTCACGTCGTTGCCCGTGTCCCTGGTATGCCTATTGCGGTTGCTTTTGTGCATGGTTTGACGGTCATGCTATCGGATTCGAAACATTGCTCGGGCAATGGAACTGTCGTTCCACTCCACCTTCGCTCAAATGGACCCTTTGTCCCTCTATAGCACGACTGCCATGCCCGTTTCATCATCGGCGGCCCCCTACCATTTGGTTGTGTTCGTGCCATGCTTGCGGTCACGAGCATCATGAAGGAATGCTACCTGGTTGATCCTACCATTAGTCATATGCTTGTCTCAAAGATTAAGCCATGCATGTGTAAGTATGAACTAATTCAGACTGTGAAACTGCGAATGGCTCATTAAATTAGTTATAGTTTGTTTGATGGTACCTGCTACTCAGATAACCGTAGTAATTCTAGAGCTAATACGTCCAACAAGCCCCGACTTCTGGAATGGATGCATTTATTAGATAAAAGGTCGACACGGGCTCCTGCCCGTTACTCTGATGATTCATGATAACTTGACGGATCGCAGCGCCAACGAACTGCCGACACATCATTCAATTTTCTGGCTTATCAACTTTCGATGGTAGGATAGAGGCCTACTGTTAGCCCCTTGAACACTTGGCATGCGGGAGATGGTGGCACCTTGCGCCAATTGCTACCATGGGACTTTAGAGTGGTTGGGCACTCCCTAAGGCAAGGTGAAAGATGAGAGGGTTAGCGTAAACACAGGCCGACATGCGGGTCCTAGTGTGAACCAAGACTTGGATTGGACAAAGGATGCTGGGCTACATATTCGTGGGCCCCATCAGATGGGTCATGGGCTTGGGCCAAGAGGCCTAAAACATAAGACTAGGTCTTGGAAAAGTCTACATGGCACTGGATGGCACTACGTGGCACCGAGTCTCCTACGACGTGTGGAACGTGGGGACGTGCGGGAGTTGCTCTATTCGGTTGGCCGAGCATCGGGATAATGCTCATCAGATCGTGCATGGCAAAGGATCATGGGTAGATAAGGCTTATCAAGATCAAGTGATGGATGATCGTGGGAGATAAGGCTTATCATAGATGAGAACGTGGAAAGATGAGGGTTATCAGCCACGATAGAGATCATCAGGAGATAATGTTTATCTCCAAGACCTAGATAGCTGGGGGTGTCAGCTATATATAGACCCTATGAGTTTGTCATTTATACTCGGTAAGAGAGAAATCATTGAGCGAGAAAGAGTTAAACACTGTCGAGAGTTCAGTGGCCGTTCCTTTGTATTACTTTAAGTTAAAGTAATAAAGGTTGGGAAAGGTTTTCGTATATTCTCTTGTGCCTCTTTTCAGTGTGTGAGTTGTGTGCCTACTTACAAAGTTATATTGTGCAAATCGTTGTGTGTACGGTTGGCTGAGACAAAGTGCGATTTAGTGCCATCACAAGGCAAAATTTTGGGTGAGAAAATTAGCCCTGTGACAGCTAGTATCAGAGCAAAAAGGTTCGACCAATGGCAGGTGGTTTGGGTCTTGATGCTGTACGTGAGCGCGTAGCCAAACTCTTTGAGGTACTCGGTGAACTTCCGGAGGATGCAAATTTCACCATGTTCCCGACGTTGGCGTTCCATGAGCAGTACATAATGGATCTGTAGCGGCAACATGAGGTGGTGGCCTCTAAGAATATAGCTTTTCGGTTTGATGAGATGGAAGCAGAGATAGCCATCCTCAAGGAGGTTGTAGCCTCTCAACCAAGCAGAGGTGTTGTGGAGGGCTCAACCAAGATGAAGGTGCCAGAGCCTAAAACCTTCGAGGGAGCGAGGGATGCCAAAGATATCAAGAACTTTCTGTGGGATATGGAGTACTTCAAAGTTGCTTGAGTTCCAGACGATGAGAAGGTCAATCTGACCAGCATGTATTTGGCTAAGGACGTCAACTTGTGGTGGCGGACTCGGTTGGGTAACGATGCAAGCGCAGGCAAGCCTAAGATCGAGACATGGGAGAGCCTAAAGAAGGAATTGAAGGACCAGTTTTTGCCTTACAACACGTCATGGGTTGCGAGGGAGTCCCTAAAGAAGTTGAAGTAGAGTGGCACGGTGCGTGACTACGTGAAGGAATTCAATTCCTTGATGCTTGACATCCGAAACATGTCGGATGAGGACAAGCTTTTCAACTTCCTATCCAGTCTTCAACCCTAGGCTCAACTCGAGCTTAGAAGGCAAGGTGTGAAGGACCTTCCTTCAGCAATGGCTGCGGCTAATGGTTTTGTTGATTTTCGGATCAACAAGTCTCCTAATTTTGATACTGGGAAGCAGCCCAAAGAAAAGGGCAAGAAGAAGAAGGAAGGCAAGAAGAATAAGCACAACGGTGGCGGCAAGGATAAAGGCAAAGCCGTCTACCAAGAACAAGGTAAAGGCAAAACTAATTCGGGATATTTCATTTGTAATGGACCACACAGGGCCAAGGAGTGCCCGAAGTGGGAGAAGTTAAGTGCCATAGTTGCTAAGGAGAGTTTCCTCTCAGATGATGTTGGCCCCTCTCGTGTCAATCCTCTACAGTTGGTGAGTGCTGTGCAAGCTGGACATGCCCCACGATCTGGCTTGATGTATGTGAAGATTGAGCTCAGTAATAAAGAGTTGATCGCAATGGCTGACACAAGTGCTACCCACAACTTTGTTGCTGAGAGGATGGTGGAGTCACTGGGTCTGAAAGTCACCAAGACTGGGAGTCGAATGAAGGCAGTCAACTCGGCAGCTTGGGAGGTGCTTTGCACGGCACTGGGAGTGGAGGTAACTATGGGCAATTGGTCTAGTAAGCTTAACTTCACTGTGGTTCCATTAGATGATTTTGATATCAAACTTGGGGTTGATTTCTTTGTGAGCGCAAAAGTTGCTCAGTTGCCTCACTTGGGTGGTCTCATGATCATGTATGAGGATCATCCATGTTTTTTTTTTGGAACGTTCACTCCGTCTTCCAGTATTGGTGGGAAGTCAAGTGGTATGTTGTCAGCTATGCAGGTAAAGCATGGGTTGAAGAAAAGAGAAGTCACCTACCTTGCGGCTTTGATGGAGATCAAAAAAGGTATTGTTGCGGAGATGCCTGATAGTGTTGCGGATCTATTGGGAGAGTTCACTGACGTGATGCCTTCTGAACTCCATAAGTGTCTTCCCTCAAGGTGTGCCATTGACCACAAGATCGATTTGGTGCCCGGTTCCAAACCACCAGCACAAGCCCCATATCCCATGAGTCCGCTAGAGTTGGCAGAACTGGGGAAGGAGTTGACGGAGTTGCTAGATGCAGGCCTAATTCAGCCCTCCAAAGCGCCATCTGCGGTCTGATTATTGGCAACTCAGGATTGCAAAAGGAGATGAGGAAAAAACCACGTGCATCACTCGCTATGGCTCCTACGAATTCTTGGTGATGCCATTAGGTTTGACCAATGCCCCTGCTACTTTCTGTAATTAAATGAATGATGTGTTTCATGACTTTATTGATCATTTTGTGGTTGTATATTTGGATGATATTGTTGTGTATAGTGAGTCCTTGGAGGATCATTTGTCGCACCTAAGGTTGGTGTTGTCTAGGTTGAGAGAGCACCAATTATATGTTAAAAAGGAAAAATGCGAGTTTGCCCAGCGAGATATTATGTTCCTTGGGCATAAGGTGAGTCGAGGGTAGGTTAAAATGGACGAGAGAAAAGTCCAGGCAATAGTGGAGTGGAAGGCCCCTACTAAAGTGCCTGAGTTGAGATCCTTTCTTAGTTTGTCTAACTACTATAGGAAATTTGTGTAGGGTGACTCCAAAAAGGTGGCCCCATTGACAGAGTTACTCAAGAAGGATAGACCCTGGAGGTGGACCACAGATTGCCAAGAAGCCTTGGACAAGTTGAAGATAGCAGTGTCCATGGAGTTGGTCCTGAGGCTGCCTGATTTTGAGTTGCCTTTCAGTGTGCTAACTGATGCCTTAGACAAAGCCATAGGACGTGTGTTGGTGCAGGAAGGCCACCCCATTGCCTATGAGAGTCAAAAACTCAATGACGTAGATCAGCGGTACTCAGCCCATGAGAAGGAGATGCTGGTAGTGGTGCATTGCCTTCGCACATAGAGGGTGTATTTGCTGGGTACTAGGTTCGTGGTTCGGGCCGACAATGTGGCTAACACGTTCTTTCAGACTCAGAACAAGCTTTCTGCACGGCAGGCACGGTGGCAGGAGTTCTTGGCTGAGTACGATTTTACTTGGGAACACAAGCCAGGAAGGTAAAATTAGGTAGCAGATGCCCTAAGTCACCGACAAGTGCAAGAGACGGTTGCTACCCTCACTCAAGTGTGAGTGACTTGCTAGACAAAATCAGGGAGTAGGCCCCACATGATGCCACATATCAGCAAGTGGTACAGCAAGTCAGGGAGGGTGTGCTAAGGTGATACTGGCTCGATAATGATTTATTGCATGCCAAGGGTAATTGTGTATATGTTACTAGTGGTGCATGCCTTAGGAAGGAGATACTGCGGGAGTCCCATGATTCACAGTGGGCTAGTCATCTTGGCATCGTAAGGATGATGTCCTTGCTGTCCCGCAACTACTACTGGCCAAAGATGGATGATGACGTCGAGGCATACGTTAAAACGTGCATCACTTGTCAGCAGGACAAGACAGAGCGGCAGAAGGAGACGAGTTTATTGCAGTCGCTACCCATTGCTTCGAAGCCATGGGTGTTAGTTTCGATGGATTTTATTGGTGGATTCCCGAAGATTGATTGCATGGGATCTGGCATGGTGGTGGTAGATCGATTTTCCAAGTATGCGGTGTTTATTCCTACCCCCTCTTCATGTCAAGCGGAGACATTCACTGAGCTTTTCTACAAGCAGGTAGTAAAGTACTTTGGGTTGCCTAAAGATATTGTGAGCGATCAGGATCCTCGTTTTACTGGCAAGTTCTGGACGTCATTGTTCAACAATGATGTTAACTTGTTCGCGGGTCGTTTTGCTGGGCAGAGGTTTCGACAATGATCCTTCCACAGCTTCACCTACGAAAACCTTGTTACGACTTCTCCTTCCTCTAAATGATAAGGTTTAGTGGACTTCTTGCGACGTTGCCGGCGGCGAACCGCCCATGTCGCCGCGATCCGAACACTTCACCGGTCCATTCAATTGGAAGGAGCAATGGGCGGTGAGTACAAAGGGCAGGGACATAGTCAACGCGAGTTGATGACTCATGCTTACTAGGAAATCCTCGTTAAAGTCCAACGATTGCAGTAATCTATCCCCATCATGATGAAATTTCAAAGATTCCCCGGGCCTATTGGCCAAGGCTATAGACTCATTGAATACATCAGTGTAGCTCGCGTGCGGCCCAGAACATCTAAGGGAATCACAGACTTGTTATTGCCTCAAACTTCCTTGGCCTAGATGGCCATAGTCCCTCTAAGAAGCTGGCCACGGAGGATCACCTCCGCATAGCTAGTTAGCAGGCTAAGGTCTCATTCGTTAACGGAATTAACTAGACAAATCGTTCCACCAACTAAGAAAGAGCTCTCAGTTTGTCAATCCTCACTATGTCTGGACCTGGAAAGTTTCCCCGTGTTGAGTCAAATTAAGCCGCAGGCTCCAATCCTGATAGTGCCCTTTCGGCAATTCCTTTGAGTTTCAGCCTTGCGACCATGCTCCCCTCGGAACCCAAAGACTTTGATTTCTCATAAGGTGCCGGCAGAGTCCTAAAAGCAACTTCCGCTGATCCCTAGTCGGCATCTTTTATGGTTGAGACTAGGACGGTATCTGATCGTCTTCGAGCCCCCAACTTTCATTCTTGATTAATGAAAACATCGTTGGCAAATGCTTTCGCAGTTGTTCGTCTTTCATAAATATAAGAATTTCACCTCTAACTATGAAATACAAATGCCCCTGACTGTCCCTACTAATCATTACTCTGATCCCAAAGGCCAACCATGGAATTGAAAACCAGACCGGACCAGCCAGTTCAACCGGAAAAACCGGGAACCGGTCCTAGGTCCGGTCCGGTTCAAGTGTAAAAATAGAATTCGAACCGGACCGAAAAAAACCGGTCAAGAACCGAAAAAACCGGTCAAAAACCGAAAAAACGGGACCGGTTGAACTGGGTGAACCGGTTCAATTTAAATTAAAAAATTTTAAATTATAATTTAACCCAAAACTTTATCTAAATTATAATTAAAACTCTAATTTTAACAAAAAATTCTAATTTAGTCATCAATTGATTAAAATTTTCAATTTAATCTTTAAAATTTAAAAATTAATATTTAATCACTATTTATAAATATTATTTTTTAAATTAAGTTTTATAAATTATATTTTGTTAAATATACTAATTGTAATATCTTTAATGTATGTAAATATTAGTATAATTCTTAAAATACACTTTATTATAAATATTTATTATCATTCTTATATAATATACCATTTTATATAATTATATAAGCTATATAAAAATTTAATTTTTATATATTTAATATTAAATACCGGTTTTACCGGTTTAATCGCGGTTTTACCGGTCGAATCGGTTGAACCTTGAACCTCTCAGCTTTCCGGTTCAATGACCGGTTCAGTTTTGAGAACCTTGAGGCCAACACAATAAGATCGAAATCCTATGATGTTATCCCATGCTAATGTATCCAGAGTGTAGGCTTGCTTTGAGCACTCTAATTTCTTCAAAGTAACAGCACTAGAGGTACGACCCAGCCAGTTAAGGCTAGAAGCGCATCGCTAGTAGAAGGGATGAGGCGAAAGGTGCACACCAAAAGGCGGACCGATTGACCCATCTCAAGGTCCAACTACGAGCTTTTTAACTGCAACAACTTAAATAAACGCTATTGGAGCTGGAATTAATGCTGCTGCTAGCACCATACTTGCCCTCCAATGGATCCTCGTTAAGGGATTTAGATTGTACTCATTTCCAGTTACCAGATTCGTAAGAGCCTGATATTGTTATTTATTGCCACTACCTCCCCATGTCAGGATTGGGTAATTTTCGTACCTGCTGCCTTCCTTGGATGTGGTAGTCGTTTCTCAGGCTCCCTCTCCGGAATTGAATCCTAATTCTCTATCACCTGTCACCACCATGGTAGCTGTCACAGGGCTAGTTTTCTCACCCAAAATTTTGGCTTCGGATGACACTAAGTCGCACTTAGTCTCAGCCAATCGCACACACACAATGATTGCACAATGGAACTTTATAAGTAGGCACACAACTCACACACTCAAAAGAGACACAAGAGCATATGCAGGAACCTTTCCCAACCTTTTATTACTTAACTCAAGTAATAATAAAGCATGTTCCTTGCCTGCACGAGTATAAAAACGAGCCAGCAACAACAACAAAAGCAGACTCCTTGCCTACACGAGTATAAAAGGCAAGATGACAACAACAACAAAAGCATACTCCTTGTTCATACGAGCATAAAAGGCAAGGCGGCAACAGCAAAGTATGCTTCTTGCCCACACAAGTATAAATGGTGAGTTGGTAACAACAACAAAACTAAAATTATTGCTGACACGAGTATAAAAGGATAACATCAACAACAAAAGCAGGCTCCTTGCCCGCAAGAATATAAATGGCAAAAAGTAGAACAACAGAAGAGTGCTCCTTGCCAGCATGAGTATAAAAGGCAAGACAGCAACAATAGCAAAGCAAACTCCTAGCCCGCACGAATACAAAAGGCGAGACAGTAACAACAACAAAATTAGACTCTTCAACTGTAAGAGCAAAAAATGTGACAAGTACAACAACAAAACCAGTCTATTTCCCCGCACGAGCGTAAAAGGTCAGACGGCAACGACAGTAAAAGTAGACTCTTTGCCCGCAAGAGTATAAGAGGCGAAAAGCACTTTAACAAAAGTATACTCATTACCTGCATGAGTAGAAAAGGTGACACGACAACAACAAAAAAGCAAAGTCCTTTGCCTACACTAGTTAGAAGGCTAGATGCTAGCAAAACAAAAGCAGACTCCTTTCCCACATGGGTATAAAGGCGACACGGCAACAACAAGGAGTGCTGCTCGCCTGCATGAGAATAAAAAGTGACAGGGCAATAACAACAAAGCCTGAATCCTTGGCTGTACGATTATAAAAAGTGAGATGGCAGCAACAACAAAAGCATACTTCCTGCCAGAACGAGTATGAAATGAGAGACAACAACAACAACAAAGCATGCCCGTTGCTCGCGATAGCATAACAGGGAGACGAAAACAACAGTAAAAGTAGACTCCTTGCCCTCAAGAGTATAAATAGGAAAAAGTATAACAGTAAAAGTATACATCTTGCCCGCACGAGAATAAAAGGTGAGACGGTAACAACAGCAAAGCAGGCTCCAAGCGCGCATGAGTTCAAAGGCTAGACGACAACAACAGCAAAAGCAGATTCCTTGCCAGCAAGATTATAAAAGCCAAGATAGCAACAACAAAGCATACTGCTTGCCCGCAGGAGTGTAAAGGAGGACATGGGAACACCAACAAATCCAGACTCCTTGCCTGTACAAGTATAAAAGGCAAGACGACAATAACAACAAAAGCATACTCCCTTCCTGCATGAGTATAAAAGGCGTGACAGCAACAACAAGGCATACTCCTTACCTGCATGAGTGTAAAAGGCAAAATAGCAACAACAACAAAACCAGACTCATTATCGGCACGAGTATAAAAGGCTAGACAACAACAACAACAAAAGTAGACTGCTTGTTTGCAAAAGTTTAAAGGCAAAAAGTACAATAACAAAAAGTATACTCCTTACATGCGCAATTGTAAAGGGCGAGACGACAACAACAAAGCATACTCTTTGCTCACACGGGTATAAAAGGTGAGACGGCAACGGCAAAGCATTCTCCTTGTCAGCACGAGTATAAAAGGCCACATGGCAACAACAACAAAACCAGACTCTTTAACCATACAGGTATAAAAGGCGAGATGGCAACAACAACAAAAGTGTACTCCCTACCCGCATGAGTATAAAAGGCATGACGCCAACAGCAAAGCATACTCCTTGCCTGTATGAGTATAAAAGGTGAGGCGACAACAACAACAAAAGCAGACTCTTTGCTCGCACAAGTGTAAAATGCAAGACAGCAACAAGTACAATGACAAAAGTATACTCCTTGCCTACACAACCATAAAAGACGAAACAGCAATAACAAAGCATTCTCATTGCTCGCACGAGCATAAAAAGCGTGGCGGCAACAACAAAGCATTCTCTTTGCCTACACGAGTATGAAAGGCTAGTTGGCGCAACAACAAAACTAGCTCCTTGCCCTCATGAGTATAAAATGCGAGATGAGAACGACAACAAAAGCATACTCCTTGCCTGCAAGAGTATAGAAGGCGAGACAGCAACAACAAAGAATACTCCCTACCTGTATGAGTATAAAAGTCGAGTCGGCAACAATGGAAAAACTTGATTCCTTGCCTGCATGAGCATAAAAGGCGAGATGGCAACAACAACAACAAATTTAGGCTCCTTGACCGCAAGAGTATAAATGGCAAAAAATAAAACAACAAAACTATACTCCATGCTAGCACAAGTATAAATGGCAAGACGACAACAGCAGCAAAGCAGACTCTTAACCTGGACAAGTATGAAATGCGAGACGACAATAACAGCAAAAGTAGACTCTTTGCCTGCAAGAGTAAAAAAGGCGACAAGTACAATAGCAAAACCAACCCACTTTCCTGTACGAGTATAAAAGCTAAAATGGCAACAACAGTAGAAATAGACTCTTTGCTACAAGAGTATAAAAGGAAAAAAGTACAACAACAAAAGCATACTCCTTCCCTGTATAAATAAAAAAGGCGAGACGGGAATAACAGCAAAGCAGACTCCTAGCTCACATGAGTTAAAAGGCTAGACGCCAGCAACAACAAAAATGGACTCTTTGCCCACACAAGTATGAAAGGCAAGATGGCATCAACAAAGCATGCTGATTGCCCGCTCAAGAATAAAAAGCGACACGGCAACAACAGCAAAACCAGACTCCTAGGCCGTGCGAGTATAAAAGGCAACACGGTAGCAACAATAAGAGCATACTCCCTACTAGCACAAGTATAAAACGAGAGACAACAACAACAAAGCATAATCCTCGTCGGCATCAGTATAAAAGGCGAGCCAGCAACAGCAAAGCATAATCCTAGCCCGTATGAGTATAAAAACGAGCCTACAAAAATAAGAAAACTAGACACCTTGCCTATGAAATCATAAAAGGTGAGATGACAACCACAGTAAAAGTAGACTTTTTGCCCGCAAGAGTACAAATGGAAGAAAGTACAATAACAAAAGTATACACCTTGCCCGCATGAGAATAAAAGACCTGACAGTAACAACAACAAAGCAAAGTCCCTACCCACACGAGTTAAAAGGTTAGACGGCAACAACAACAAAAGCAGATTCTTTGCCTGCAAGAGTATAAAAGGCGTGACGGCAACAACAAGGCACACTACTTGCCCTCATGAGTATAAAAGGTGACAAGGCAACAATAACAAAACCAGACTCCTTGCCCGTGCGATTATGAAAGGTGACAAAACAATAACAACAAAAGCATACTCCTTGCTTGCACGAGTATAAAAGGCGAGACGACAATAGTACAGCATACTGCTTGTCCACATGAGTGTAAAAGACCAGACACCTTGCCCACACGAGCATAAAAGGTGAGATGGCAACAACAGCAAAAGTTGATCCCTTGCCGGTAAGAGTACAAATGACAAAAAATACAATAATAAAAGTATACACCTTGCCCACGCGAGACTAAAAGGCCAGATAGTAAGAATAGCAAGGTAGAGTCCTAGCCCGCACGAGTGAAAAAGGTAGATGACAAAAACAACAAAAGTAGATTCCTTGCCTACAAGAGTATAAAAGGGAAAACAGTGACAACAAAGCATGCAGCTTGCCTACATGAGTGTAAAAGGTGACACGACAACAACACAAAACCAGACTCCTTGCCCGCACGAGTATGAAAGGCGAGACGGCAACAATAGCAAAGCCAAACTCCTTGCCCGCACACGTATAAAGGGCGAGATAGCAACAACAACAAATGTAGACTGCATTTACGCAAGAGTCTAAAGGCGAAAAGTGAAACAACAGAAGCATACTCCTTACTTACACGAGTATGAAAGGTGAGACAACAACAATAAAACATACTCCTCCCTCGCACGAGCATAAAAAGTGAGACGATCACAACAGAGTAAGCTCCTTGCCTGCACAAGCATAAAAGGCGAGCCAGCAATAGCGAGAAAACCAAACTCCTTGCCCACACAACTATAAAAGGTGAGAGGAAAATGACAACAAAACCAAACTCCTTACCCCCGCAAGCGTAAAAGGCGAGACGACGACAACAAAAAAAGTAGACTCCTTGCCCGGAAAAGTCTAAAAGGTGAAAAGTACAACAAAAATATATTCCTTGCCCACACGAGTATAAAAGGCAAGATGGTAACAACAGTAAAGCAGACTCCTAGCCCGCATGAGTTAAAAGGCTAGACTGCAACAACAATAAAAACTGACTCCATTCCTGTAAGAGTATAAAAGATGACAAATGCAACAATAAAAGTATACTCCTTGCCCGACCAAGGATAAAAGGTTATACGGCAACACCAACAAAAGCAAACTCTTTTTCTGCAAGAGTATAAAAGACGATACAGCAACAACAAAGCACACTCCTTGCTCGTACAAGTATAAAAGGTGAGACAACAACAACAAGGCATGCTACTTGCCCGCACGAATACAAAAGGCAACACATCAACAACAATAAAACCAAACTCCTTACTCGTATGGGTATTAAAGGTGAGATGAGGACAACAACAAAAGCCTACTCCCTATCTACATGAGTATAAAAGGCGAGACGTCAACAGCAAAGCATACTCCTTGCCCACATGACTATAAACGACAAGACGGTAACAGCAACAAAACTAGACTCCTTACCCGCATAAGTGTAAAAGGTAAGACAACAACAACATCAAAAGTAGACTCCTTGTACGCAAGAGTGTAAAAGTTAAAAGTATGACAACAAAATTATACCCCTAGCCCGCACAAGTATAAAAGGGAACAGGAGAACAACAACAAAACTTGTCTCCTTGCTTGCATGAGTAGAAGAGGCAAGACGATAACAACAACAAAACCAAAATCCCTTTCCACAAGAGGATAAAAGGCGAGAAAACAACAACAGCAAAAGCAAACTCTTTGCCAACAAACGCAAAAAAGGCAACAAGTACAACAACAAAAGCAGCCCACCTGCCCGCACGAGCATTAAAAGTGAGACGGCAACAACAACAAAAGTCGACTTTTTGCCCTCAAGAGTATAAAAGGTGAAACGTATAACAACAAAAGCATACTCCTTGCCCGCACGAATATAAAAGGCAAGACAATAACAATAGCAAAGCAGACTCCTAGCCTGCACGAGTTAAAAGGGTAGACGCCAGCAACAACAAAGGCAGACTCCTTGCCCACACAAGTATAAAAGGCGAGATGGCGTTAATAAAGCATGCTGCTTGCCCGAACGAGAATAAAAGGTGACACGGCAACAAGAACAAAACCAGACTCCTCGACCATACGAGTATAAAAGGCGAGACGATAGCAACAATAAAAGTACACTCCTTACTAGCACGATTATAAAAGAGAGACAGCAACAACAAATCATAATACTTCCCCGCATAAGTATGAGAGGCAAGATGACAACAACAGCAAAACCAAACTCCATATCCACACGAGGATAAAAGGCAAAACGACAACAACAGCAAAAGTAGGCTCTTTTCCCGCCAGAGTAAAAAAGTGACAAGAACAACGGAAAAATCAGCCCACTTACCCGCACGAGCATAAAAGGTGAGACAACAACAATAGCAAAGCACACTCCTAGCCCGCACGAGTATAGAACGTGAGACAACAACAATAACAAAAGCACACTCCTTGCCCGCATGAGTATAAAAGGCGAGAGGATAACAACAACAAAACCAGACTCTTTGCCTGCATGGGTATAAAAGGCGAGATAGTAACAAAAACAAAAGCAAACTCCTTGCTCGCAATAGTATAAAAGGCAAAAAGTACAACCACAAAAGTATACTCATTGCCCGCATGAGTACAAAAGGCGAGACGGCAAACAATAACAAAACCATACACCCTGCCCGCACGAATATGAAAGTCGAGATGCTAATAACAGCAAAGCAGACTCCTAACCCGCACGAGTAGGAAAGGCGAGAAGGCAACAACAATAAAAGGACACTCCTTGCCTGCAAGAGTATAAAAGGCAAAAGGAACAATAGCAAAAGTATACTCCCTGCAAACACGAGTATAAAAGGCGAGACAACAACAACAACAAAGCCTGAATCCTTACCCACACGAGCATAAAGGGCAAGATGGCAATAATAATAAAAGTAGACTCCTTGCCCGCAAGAGTATAAAAGGCAAAAAGTATATCAACAAAAGTATGCTCTTTGCCTGCACGAGTATAAAAGGCGAGAAGGCAATAACAACAAAACCAGACTACTTACCTGCGAGAGTATAAAATGCAAAAAGTACAACAATGAAGTTATACTCCTCTCTTGCCTGAGTATAAAAAGGAAGATAGCAACAACAAAGCATATACCTTGCCCACATGAGTATAAAAGGCAATATGGCAAGAACAAAGCATGTTGCTTGCTCGCACGAGTACAAAAGGCCTGACGGCAACAACAACATACCAGACTTCTTGTCCGTATGAATATAAAAGGCGACACGACAACGGCAAAAAAAGCATACTCCCTACCCGCACGAGTATACTAGGTAAGGCGTCAACAACAACAAAAGCAGACTCCCAACCCGGACGAGTATACAAGGCGAGACGAAAATAACAGCAAAAGTAGACTCCACGCTTGGAAGAATATAAAGGGCAAAAAGTACAAAATCAAAAGTATCCTCCTTGCCTGCACGAGCATAAAAGGTGAGACAGTATTAACTGCAAAGCAAAAGCATAGCCCTTACTAGTATAAAAAGCTAGACGATAATAATAACAAAACTAGACTCCTTGCCCGCAAGAGTATTAAAGGTGACAACTACGACAAGAAAAGTATGCTCGTCACCGGCCCAAGTGCAAAAGGCAAGACAACAACAATGAAGCCGATTGCTTGCCGATACTAGTATAAAAGGTGAGATGGCAACAACCACAAACCTAGACTCCTTGCCTCTACAAGTTTAAAAGGCAAGGTAGCAACAACAACAAAAGCAGACTTCCAGCCTGCATGAGTATAAAGGGCGAGACGACAACAACAACAAAAGTGGACTCCTTACCCGCAAGAGTATAAAAGTCGAAAGGTACAACAATGAAAGTATACTCCTTGGCTGCAAGAGTATAAAAGGCGAAGACGGCAACAACAATAAAGCTAGACTCATTGCTTGCACGTGTATAAAATGCAATGCGGCAAGAACAACAAAAGTAGACTCCGTGCCCACAATAGTTTAAAAGGCAAAAAACACAATAACAAAAGCATATTCCTTGCCTACACGAGTATAAAAGGCGAGACGACAACAACAACAAAACTAGACTATTTTCCAGGAAGAGTGTCCAAAGTGACAAGTACAAAAACAAAAGTATACTCCTCATCCGTTCGAGTATAAAGGACGACACGGTAACAAAAAAGCATATCCTTGCCCACACGACTATAAAAGGCCAAACGGCAACAACAAAGCATGCTGCTTGCTCGCATGAGTAAAAAAGGCGAGACGACAACAACAACAAAAACAGACTCCTTACCAGTACAAGTATAAAAGGCGAGACGGAAAATAACAACAAAACCATACTTCTTGCCTGTAGGAGTATAAACGGCAAGGGGGCAACAACAACGCATGCTTCTTACCCGCACTAGTATAAAAGGTGAGAAGGCAACATTAAAGCTTACTTGTTGCCCGCACGAGTATAAAAGGCAAGACGACAACAACAAAACAACACCTTCTCCACAAGAGTATAAAGGGCGAGACAGCAACAATAGGAAAGCAGACTCCTAGCCCATACATGTACAGAATGCGAGACGGCAACAACAAAAAAAGCAGTCTCATTGGTTGCAAGAGTATAAAAGGTGACAAGTGCAACAGAAAAAGTATACTTCTCGACCCCGTGAGTATAAAAGGTGAGACAACATCAACAACAAAACTAGACTCTTTGCCCGCACAGTTGTAAGGATGAGACAGCAACAACAGCAAAAGTAGACTTCTTGCCCAAAAGAATATAAAGAGCAAAAAGTACAACAACAAAAGCATACTCCTTGCCCACACGAGTATAATAGGCAAGACGACAACAACAACAAAACTAGACTCCTTTCCCACAAGGGTATAAAAAGCAAAAAGTACAACAACAAAAGAATACTCCGTGCCCGCACGAGTACAAAAGGTGAGACAACAAGAACAACAAAACCAGACTCTTTACTAGCATGACCATAATAGCGGGACAACAACAACAACAAAACCAGACTCCTTGCCCGCAAGAGTGTAAAGGGCTAAAAGCACAACAACTAAAGCATACTCCTCACCTACACAAGTATAAAAGGTGAGACGGTAGCAACAACAAAGTAGACTTCTAGCCCACTAGAGTGTAAAAGGTAAGACCGCAACAACAATAAAAGTAGACTCATTGCCCGCAAGAATACAAAGGACGAGACGGTAACAACAAAGCATACTTCTTGCCTGCATGAGTATAAAAGGCAAGACGGCAACAGTAAAGCATATTGTTTGCCCATATGAGTATAAAAGGGCAAGACGGCAACAACAACAAAACCGGTCTCCTTGCCCGTATAGCTATAAATGGTGAGACGGCAACAGCAAAGCAAGCGCCTAGCCCTCACTAGCAAGACGACAATAATAACGACAAAAGCATACTCCCTGCCCGGATGAGTATAAAAGGCGAGACGGTAACAGCAAAGCAAACGCGTAGTCCTTACTAGCGAGATCACAACATCAACATAAAAAATGACTCCTTGCTTGGAAGAGTATAAAAGGTGAGATGGCAATAACAACGCATACTCCTAGCCTGCACGACTATAAAAGGCGAGACGGCAGCAATAAAGCATGATGCTTGCCCGCACGAGTATAAAAGGAAAGACGACGACAACAAAGCATGCTGCTTGCCCACACAAGTATAAAAGGCGACACGACAACAACAACAAAGGCAGACACGTTGCCCACAAGAGTATAAAAGGTGAGATAGTAATAAAAACGCATACTTCTTGCCTGCACGACTATATAGGGCAAGATGGCAATAACAAAGCATGATGCTTGCCCGCACGACTATAAAAAGTGGGGCGGTAAAAACAAGGCATACTCCTTACCCGCACGACTATAAAAGGCGAGACGACAACAGTAAAGCAAGCTACTTTCCCGCACGAGTGTAAAAAGCAAGGCGGCAACAACAATAAACCGAGACTCCTTGCCTGTACAAGTATAAAAGACGAGAAGGTAACAACAACAAAAGCATACTCCATGCCCGCACGAGTATAAAAGGTGAGACGGTAACAACAAAGCATACTTCTAGGCTGCAAGAGAATAAAAGACGAGACAGCAACAACAACAAAAGAATATACCCTACTTGCATGAGTATAAAAGGCGAGGCGGCAACAATAAAGCATACTCCTTGCCCAAACGAGGATAAAAGGTAAGGTGGCAACAACAAAGCACACTCTTTACTCACACGAGTTTAAAAGCGAGATGGCAACAACAACAAAACTAGACTCCTTGTCTGCACCAGTATAAAAGGCAAGATGGAAATAACAACAAAAGCATACTCCTTGCCCGCAAGAGTATAAAAGGCAAGATGACAACGTTACCAAAACCAGACTCCTTGCCTGTACGAGCATAAAAGGCTAGACGGCAACAATAACAAAAGCATATTTCGTGCTTGCACGGGTATAAAAGACGTGACGACAACAATAGTAAAGTAGACTTCTAGCCTGCAAGAGTATAAAAGGCAAGATGCCAACAACAACAAAACTAGACTCCTTGCCTACACAAGTATAAAAACTGAGATGGTAACAACAGCAAAAGTAGACTCCTTGCTCGCAAGAATACAAATGGGAAAAAGCTCAAAAATAAAGCATACTCCTTCCCTGCACGAGCATCAAAAGCGAGACAGTAACAACAACAAAGCAAACACTTAGGCCACACGAGTATAAAAGGCAAGACGGTAATAATAACAAAAGTAGAATCCTTGCCTGTAAGAGTATAAAAAAGGCGAGACGACAACACAAAGCATACTCCTTGCCCGGACGAGTATAAAAGGTGAGACGGCAACAACAAAGCTTGTTGATTGCTTGTAGCAGTATAAAAGGTAAGCCGGGAACTACAACAAAACCAGACTCCTCACTCGTAAGAGTATAAAGGGCCAGAAGTACAACAACAAAAGTATACTCTTTGCTTGTGTGAGTGTGAAATGTGAGACGGCAACAACAACAAAAATAGACTCCTTGCCCACAAGAATAGGAAAGGCAAAAAGTACAACAACAAAAATATACTCCTTGCCCATACGAGTATAAAAGGGGAGAGGGCAACAATAGCAACGCTGACTCCTCGTTCGTACGAGTATTAAAGGCAAAAAGTACAACGATAAAAGCATACTCATTGTGGCACGAGTATAAAAGGTAAGACAGTATGAACGACGAAGTAGACTCCTAGCATGCATGAGTATAAAAGGTGAGATAGCAACAACATCAAAGCAGACTCCTAGTACACACGAGTATAAAAGGCGAGACGACAACAACAACAAAATTAGACTCCTTTCCCATACGAGTATAAAAGCCAAGACAGTAACAACAGCACTGGTAGACTCCTTGCTCGCAAAAATACAAAAGACAAAAAGTACAAAAATAAAAGTATACTCCTTGCCCACATGAGTATAAAGGGCAAGATGGTAATAACAGCAAGGCTGACTCCTAGCATGCACGAGTATAAAAGGCGAGACGCCAACAACAATAAAATCAAACTCATTACTCGCAACAATATAAAAAGTGAGACAGTGACAATAACCAAAACAAAGTCATTAGCCACAAGAGTATAAAAGGATACAAGTACAACAACATAAGTATGCTCCTCGCCTGCCCGAGTATAAAGGGCGAGACGGGAACAACAAAGCATACTCCTCACTCATATGAGTGTAAAAGGCGAGATGGCAACAAAAGAGCATTCTCTTTTCCTGCACGGGTGTAACATTGGAGACGGAAACAACAACAAAACCAGACTCCTTTCCCAAATGAGTACAAAAGGCGAGACGACAACAACAACAAAAGCATTCTCCTTGCTCGCACGAGTAAGAAAGGCAGATGGCAACAACAAAGCATACCCCTTGCCTGCACGAGCATAAAAGGCAAGACGACAGCAACAACAAAAACTAACCCCTTGCCCACGTGAGTATTGAAGGCGAGACAGCGACAACAACAAAACCAGACTCTTTGCCTGCACGAGTATAAAAGGTGAGACGACAATAACAATAAAAGCATACTCCTTGGTGGCACGAGTATAAAAGGCAAGATGACAAGTACAACAAAACCAACCTTCTTGCCTGAACGACAGCAACAACAAAAGCATACTACTTGCCCGCACGAGTATAAATGGCGAGACGTCAACAACAAACCATATTCCTTGGTCGTATGAGCATAAAATGAAGGACAACAACAATAAAGCATGCTCATTGCCCGCACGAGTATAAAAGGCGAGCCAACAACAATAACAAAATCAGACTCCTTACCTGTACGAGTATAAAAGGCGAGACGGCAACAACAAAAAAAACATACTCCTTGCTCGCACGAGTATAAAAGGCTTGTCAGCACCAGTAAAGCGTACTCCTTGCTCGAACGAGTATAAAAGGCGAGCCGGTAACAATAGGAAAAATAGAATCCTTGCCTACACGAGCATACAAGGTGAGACATCAACATCAACAAAAATAGACTCCGTGCCCACAAGAGCATAAATGGCAAAAAGTAAAACAACAAAACTATGCTCCTTGCCAGCACTAGTATAAAAGGCATGACAACAATAATAGCAAAGCAGACTCCTAACCCGCATGAGTATAAAAGGCGAGACGACAACAACAGTAAAAGCAGACTCTTTGCCTGTAAGAGCAAAAAAGGCGACAAGTACAACAACAAAACCAGACCCCCTTGCCCACATGAGCATAAAAGGTGAGACAAAAATAACAACAAAAGTATATTTTTTGCCTGCAAGAGTATAAAAGGCGAAAAGCACATTAACAAAAGTGTACTCCTTGCCTGCACGAGTAGAAAAGGCAACACAGTAACAACAGAAAAGCAGACTCCCTGACCGCATGACTTAAAAGGCTAAATGCCAGCAACAACAAAGGTAGACTCCTTCGTTACACGAGTAAAAAAGGCGACACCTCAACAACAAGGCATGTTGCTTGCTCTCGTGAGAATAAAAGGTGACACTGCAACAACAACAAAGCTAGATTCCTTGCCTGTATCAGTATAAAAGGCGAGAAGGCAACATCAACAAATGCATACTCCCTGCCAGCACGAGTATGAAAGTAGAGGTAGCAATAGAAAAGCATACCCCTTGCCCGCGTGAGTATAAAAGATGAGACGGCAGCAACAACAAAACCAGCAACAACAACAAAAGCAGTTACCCGCACGAGTATAAAAGGCAAGATAGCAACAACAACAAAAGTATACTCTTTTCCCGCAAGAGTATAAAAGGCAAAATGTCCAACAACAAAAGCATACTCAATGCCTACATTAGTATAAAAGGCGAGGTGATAACAACAACAAAGTAGACTCCTAACCCGCACGAGTGTAAAAGGCGCGACGGCAGCAACAACAAAAACAAACTCCTTGCCTGCAAGAGTAAAAAAGGCAACAAGTAGAACAACAAAACCAAACTTGTTGCCTGCCTAAGCATAAAAGTTGAGACAGCAACTGCGTAAAAGTAGACTCTTTGCCTGCAAGAGTTTAAAAGGCGAAAAGTAAAACAACTAAAGTATACTCCTTGCCTACATTACTTTAAAAGGAGAGACGATAACCACAACAAAACTGACTCCTAGCCCGCATGAATTAAAAGGGTAGAAATCAACAACAACAAAAGCAGACTCCTTACCGACAAGAGTATAAAAGGCAAGACAGCAACAACAAAGCATACTCCTTGCCCGCATGGGTATAAACAGCAAGACAACAATAACAAAGCATGCTGCTTGCCTGTACGAGAATAAAAGGCAACACATTAACAACAACAAAAACAGGCTTCTTGCTCATACGTGTATGAAAGGCAAGACTACAACAACAATAAATGCATACTCGCTGCCAACAAGAATATAAAAGGCAACATGACAATAGCAAAGCATACTCTTTGCCCACATGAGTATAAAAGGCAAGACGACAACAATAACAAAACCACACTCTTTGCCTACAAGAGCATAAAAACCAAGAACCACAACAACAATTGTACACTCTTTACCTGCACGAGTGTAAAAGACAAGATGATAGCAACAACAAAACCAAACACCCTGCCTGCGATGGTATATAAGGCGAGACAATAATAACAACAAAAGCAGACTCCTTGCCTGTAAGAGTATAAAAGGCAAAAAGTAAAACAACAAAAGTATGCTCTTTGGCTGCACTAGTATAAAAGGCAAGACAACAACAACAGCAAAGCAGACACCTTGCCTGCATGAGTATAAGAGGCAAGACAGTAACAACAACAAAAGTAGACTCCTTGCCATAATAGTATAAAAGAGGATAAGTACAACAACAAAAGTATACTCTTTACCCGACCGAGTATAAAAGGTGAGAGGACAACTACAACAAAAGCAGACTCCTTGCTCATGTGGGTATAAAAGGTGAGATGGCAACAACAACAAAAGTATACTCGTTGCACGCACGGGTATAAAAGGTGAGACGGCAACAGCAAAGCATACACCTTGCCAACAAGAGTATAAAAACCGAGATGGCAACAACAAAGCATGCGCCTTACCTATATGAGTGTAAAAGGCAATACAGCAACAACAAAAAAACCAGATTCCTTGCCCATGTGAGTATAAAAGATTAGACCACACGAGTATAAAAGGCGAGATGACAACGACAACAAAAGCAAGCTCTTTGCCCGCAAGAGTGTAAATACTGCAAGTACAACAAGAAAACTATAGCCCTTACCCAACCAAGCACAAAAGGCAAGAGGACAACTACAATGGAAGCAGACTCCTTGCCCATGCGAGTATAACAAGGGAGATGGCAACAACAACAAAAGCATACTCCTTGCAAGCATGAGTATAAGAGGTAAGACGGCAACAACAAAGTATACTCCTTGCCTGCAATAGTATAAAAGGTGAGACGACAATAACAAAGCATGTCCCTTACCCGCACGAGTATAAAAGGCCAGACAGCAACAACAACAAAACTAAACTTGGATGGTACCTGCTACTCAGATAACCATAGTAATTCTAGAGCTAATACGTCCAACAAACCCTGACTTCTAGAAGGGATGCATTTATTAGATAAAAGGTCGACAAGGGCTTCTGCCCGTTGCTCTGATGATTCATGATAACTTGACAGATTGCACGGCCAACTTGCTGGCGACGCATCATTCAAATTTCTACCATATCAACTTTCGATGGTAGGATAGAGGCCTACTGTTAGCCCCTTAAACACTTGCCATGCGGAAGATGGCGGCACCTTGCGCCAATTCCTAGCATGGGAATTTAGAGTGGCTGGGCACTCCCTAAGGCAAGGTGAAAGCTGAGAGGGTTAGTTTAGGCACGGGCCGACATGCGGGTCCCAGTGTGAACCAAAACTTGGATTGGACAAAAGATGCTGGGCTACATGTTCGTGGGCTCCATCAGATGGGTCATGGGCTTGGGCCAAGTGGCCCAAAACAAAAGACTAGGTCTTGGCAAAGTCTGCATGGCACTGCGTGGCACCGAGTCTCCTAGGACGTGTGGAACGTGGGGACATGCGGGTGTTGCTCTATCCGGTTGGCTGAGCATCGAGATAATGCTCATCAGATCGTGAATGGCAAAGGATCGTGGGTAGATAAGGCTTATCGAGATCAAGTGATGGATGATCGTGGGAGATAAGGGTTATTAGGATCGAGCCATGGATGAGAACGTGGGAAGATGAGGGTTATCAGCCACGATAGAGATCATGGGGAGATAATGTTTATCTCCAAGACCTAGATAGCTGGTGATGTCAGCTATATATAGACCCTATGGGTTGTCATTTGTACTTAGTGAAAGAGAAATCATTCAGAGAGAAAGAGTGAAACACTGTTGAGAGTTCAAGTGATTGTTCCTTTGTATAACTTGAGTTAAGTAATAAAAGGTTGCGAAAGGTTCTCGTATATGCTCTTGTGCCTCTTTTAAATGTGTGAGTTGTGTGCCTACTTACAAAGTTCTATGTGCAAATCATTGCGTGTGCGGTTGGTTGAGACTAAGTGTGATTTAGTGCCATCACAAGGTGAAATTTTGGGTGAGAAAATTAGCCCTGTGACAGCTGGTATCAGAGCAAAAAGTTCGACCAATGGCAGGTGGTTCGGGTCTTGATGCTATACGTGAGCGCATAGCCAAACTCTTTGACGTACTCGGTGAACTTCTAGAGGATGCAAATTTCACCGTCTTCCCGACGTTGGCGCTCCATGAGTAGTACATAATTGATCTACAACGGCAACATGAGGTGGTGGCCTCTACCAATACAGCTTTTTGGCTTGACGAGATGGAAGCAGAGATAGCCATCCTCAAGAAGGTTGTAGCTTCTCAACCAAGCGGAGGTGTTGTGGAGGGCTCGACCAAGATGAAGGTGCCAGAGCCTAAAGCCTTTGAGGGAGTGAGGGATGCCAAAGAGATCGAGAACTTTCTGTGGGATATGGAGCAGTACTTCAAAGCTGCCCGAGTGCCAGACGACGAGAAGGTCAATCTGACCAGCATGTATCTCGCCAAGGACACCAAGCTGTGGTGGCAGACTCGATTGGATGACGATGCAAGTACGGGCATGCCTAAGATCGAGACGTGGGAGACCCTAAAGAAGGAATTGAAGGACTAGTTTTTGCCCTACAACATGTCATGGGTTGCGAGGGAGTCCCTAAAGAAGTTGAAGCAGAGTGGCACGGTGCGTGACTACGTGAAGGAATTCAATTCCTTGATGCTTGACATCCGAAACATGTCGGATGAGGAAAAGCTTTTCAACTTCCTATCCGGTCTTCAACCTTGGGCTCAACTCGAGCTGAGAAGGCAAGGTGTGAAGGACCTTCCTTCAGCGATGGTTGCGGCTGATGGTTTAGTTGATTTTTGGAACAACAAGTCTCCTGATTATGATGCTGGGAAGTAGCCCAAAGACAAGGGCAAGAAGAAGAAGGAACGCAAGAAGGATAAGCACAATGGTGGCAGCAAGGATAAAGGGAAAGCCATCTACCAAGAACAAGGTAAAGGCAAAACTAACTCGGGATGTTTCATTTGTAATGGACCACACAGGGCCAAGGAGTGCCCGAAGTGGGAGAAGTTAACTGCCATAGTTGCTGAGGAGAGTGGCCTCTCGGATGATGTTGGCCCCTCTCGTGTCAATCCTCTACAGTTGGTGAGTCCTGTGCAAGCTGGACGTGCCCCACAATTTGGCTTGATGTATGTGAAGATCGGGCTCAGTAATGAAGAGTTGATTGCAATGGCTGACACGGGTGATATCCACAACTTTGTTACTGAGAGGATGGTGGAGTCACTGGCTCTAAAAGTCACAAAGACCGGGAGTCGAATGAAGGCTGTCAACTCAGCAGCTCAGGAGGTGCTTTGCACGGCACTGGGAGTGGAGGTAACTATGGGCAATTGGTCTGGTAAGCTTAACTGAACTGTGGTTTCGTTAGATGATTTTGATTTCATACTGGGGGTTGATTTCTTTATGAGTGCAAAAGTTGCTCGGTTGCCTCACTTGGGTGGTCTCATAATCATGCATGAGGATCATCCATGTTTTGTTTTTGGAACGTTCACTCCCTCTTTCAGTATTGGTGGGAAGTCTGGTGGTATGCTGTCAACTATGCAGGTAAAGCATGGGCTAAAGAAAAGAGAAGTCACCTACCTTGCGGCTTTGATGGAGATCAAAGAAGGTATTGTTGCGGAGGTGCCTGACAGTGTGGCGGATCTGTTGGGAGAGTTCACTGACGTGATGCCTCCTGAACTCCATAAGTGTCTTCCCCCGAGGCGTGCCACTGACCACAAGATTGATTTGGTGCCTGGTTCCAAACCACCAGCACAAGTCCCATATCGCATGAGTCCGCTAGAGTTGGCAGAACTAAGGAAGCAGTTGACGGAGTTGCTGGATGTAGGCCTAATTTAGCTCTCAAAAGCGCCATATGGTGCCCCGGTGTTGTTTCAGAGGAAACACGATTGCTTCCTACGGATGTGTGTTGATTACAGGGCTCTGAACAAGGTGACCGTAAAGATTAAGTACCCTATCCCATTGATAGCGGACTTGTTTGACAAGCTAGCCAGAGCCTCATATTTCACCAAGCTGGATCTGCGGTCTGGATATTGGTAAGTCAGGATTGCAGAAGGAGATGAGGGGAAAACCACGTGCATCACTCGCTATGGCTCCTACGAATTCTTGGTGATGCCGTTTGGTTTGAATAACACTCCTGCTACTTTCTGTAATTTAATGAATGATGTGTTTCACGACTTCATTGATCATTTTGTGGTTGTATATCTGGATGATATTGTTGTGTATAGTGAGTCCTTGGAAGACCACTTGTCCCACCTAAGGTTGGTGTTGTCTAGGTTGAGAGAGCACCAATTACATGTTTAAAATGAAAAATGCGAGTTTGCTCGGTAAGAGATTATGTTCCTTGGGCATAGAGTGAGTTGAGGGCAGGTTAAAATGGACGAGAGAAAAGTCCAGGCAATAGTGGAGTGGAAGGCCCCTACCAAAGTGTCTGAGTTGAGATGCTTTCTTGGTTTGTCTAACTACTACAGGAAGTTTGTGCAGGGTTACTCCAAAAAGGTGGCCCCATTGACAGTCTTACTCAAGAATTATAGACCCTGGAGGTAGACCATAGATTGCCAAGAAGCCTTTGACAAGTTGAAGGCAGCAGTGTCCACAGAGCCAGTCCTGAGGCCGCCTAATTTCGAGTTGCCTTTCAGTGTGCTAACTGATGCCTCAGACAAAGCCATTGGAGGTGTGTTGGTGCAGGAAGGCCACCCCATTGCCTATGAGAGTTGGAAACTCAATGATGTAGAGCAGCGGTACTCAGCCCATGAGAAAGAGATCCTGGCAGTGGTGCATTGCATTCGAACATAGAGGGTGTATTTGCTGGGTACTAGGTTCGTGGTTCTGGCCAACAATATAGCTAACACATTCTTTTAGACTCAGAAGAAGCTTTCTGCACCGCAGGAACGATGGCAGGAGTTCTTGGCTGAGTACGATTTTACTTGGGAACACAAGCCAAGAAGGCAAAATCAAGTGGCAGATGCCCTTAGTCGACGACAAGTGCAAGAGACAGTTGCTGCCCTCACTCAAGTGTGAGTGACTTGCTAGACAAAATCAGGGATCAGGCCCCACATGATGCCACATATCAGCAAGTGGTATAGCAAGTCAAGGAGGGTGTGGTAAGGCGATACTGGCTCGATAATGATTTATTGCATGCCAAGGGTAATCGTGTATATGTTCCCAGTAGTGCAGGCTTTAGGAAGGACATACTGCAGGAGTCTCATGATTCATAGTGGGTTGGTCATCCTGGTGTTGAAAGGATGATGTCCTTGCTGTCCCGCAACTACTACTAGCCAAAGATGGATTATGACGTCGAGGCATATGTCAAAACGTGCATCACTTGTCAGCAGGACAAGACGAAGAGGCAGAAAGAGGCGGGTTTGTTGCAGCCGCTACCCATTCCTTTGAAGCCATGGGTATTGGTTTCGATGGATTTCATTGGCGGATTCCCAAAGATTGATGGCATGGGATCTGTCATGGTGGTGGTAGATCGGTTTTCCAAGCATACGGTGTTTATTCTTGCCCCCTCTTCATGTCAAGCGGAGACAGCCACTGAGCATTTCTACAAGCAGGTAGTAAAGTACTTTGGGTTGCCTGAAGATATTATGAGCGACCGGGATCCTCGTTTCACTGGTAGGTTTTGGACGTCATTGTTCAACATGATGTGTTCAGAATTGAAATTCTCTACTGCCAACCATCCTCAGACTGATGGCCAGACAGAGTGGATCAATGGCCTACTTGTGGAATAGCTTCGGCATTACATGACGGCAAGCCAAAGGAACTAGCTTGAGTTGTTGGATTCGACCCAATTTTGCTACAATCTTCGTAAGTCCTCTTCCACAGGTATGAGTCCCTTTGAGCTAGCTATGGGGCAACAGCCCCTTACTCCTAATGATGTGGCCAGGACTAGATTAGGAGGGAGATGTTCGGCAGCCGGAAGCGCACTAGTTTGCCCGTTCCAAGCAAGACCGGCTAGAGGAGGCCCAGGATAGTTTGGACAAGGCAGCCAGGCAGATGAAAAAAGTATGCGGACCGAGGAAGGAGGGATGTCCAATTCCAAGTTGGAGATAAGGTGTTGTTGAAACTTACTCCCAAAATTTGAAAGAAGATCAACAACAAGACAGTGCATCGTGGGCTGGTTCCAAAGTATGACGGTCCCTTTACAGTGGTGAAGAAAGTTGGCAATGTTGCATATAGATTGCAACTCCCAGAAAGGTTGAAGGTGCATCCAAATTTCCACGTGAGTTTCTTGAAGCCCTTCCACGAGGTAGTAAGCGATTAGCCTCCAAGGAAACAAACACGACGTGCTCCCCCTGCAAACAAAACTGAGTTCCAGCGTGAAGCGGAGAGATTCTAGACCACCAAACACAGGGACAAAGTAAGAAGAACAGGCGGGTTAAGTACTTGGTCAAGTGGAAGAATGCCCCAGACAGTGAGGCGAGCTGGGAAAGAGATGTGACTCTATGACAGTTCGAGAAGCAGGTAGAAGACTACCTATCAACCCTACCAATGAGGACGTTGGCTTCAATAGGTGGGGGTGGTTTGTTAGCCCCTTGAACACTTCGCATGCAGGAGTTGGCGGCACCTTGCGCCAATTTCTAGCATGGGACTTTGGAGTGGCTAGGCACTCCCTAAGGCAAGGTGAAAACTGAGAGGGTCAGCGCAGGCGCGGGCATACATGCGGGTCCCAGTGTAGACCAAGACTTGGGTTGGACAAAGGATGCTGGGCTACATGTTTGTGGGCTCCATCAGATGGGTCATGGGCTTGGGCCAAGAGGCTCAAAACATGAGACTGGCTCTTGGCCAAGTCTGCATGGCACAGCTTGGCACTGCGTGGCATCGAGTCTCCTACGACGTGTGAAACATGGGAACGTTCGGGTATGGCTCTATTTGATTGGCTGAGCATCAGGATAATGCTCATCAGATCGTGCATGGCAAAGGATCATGAGTAGATAAGGCTTATCGAGATCAAGTGATGGATGATCATGGGAGAAAAGGCTTATCAGGATCAAGTCATGGATGAGATCGTGGGAAGATGAGGATTATCAGCCACGATAGAGATCGTGGGGAGATAATGTTTATCTCCAAGCCCTAGATAGCTGGGGGTGTCAGTTATGTATAGACCCTATGGGTTGTCAATTGTACTCAGTGAAAGAGAAATCACTCAGAGAGAAAGAGTGAAACACTGTTGAGAGTTCAAGTGATTGTTCCTTTGTATTACTTGAGTGAAGTAATAAAAGGTTGGGAAAGGTTCCCGTATATGCTCTTGTGTTTCTTTTGAGTGTGTGAGTTGTGTGCCTTACTTATAAAGTTCCATTGTGCAAATCGTTGTGTGTGTGGTTGGCTGAGACTAGGAGTGACTTAGTGCCAACAGAAGGTAAAATTTTGGGTGAGAAAATTAGCCCTGTGACAGCTGGTATCAGAGCATAAAGGTTCGACCAATGGCAGGTGGTTCGGGTCTTGATGTTGTACGTGAGCATTTAGCCAAACTCTTTGAGGTACTCGATGAACTTCTGGAGGATGCAAATTTCATCGTCTTCTAGACATTGGCACTCCATACGCAGTACATAATCGATCTGCAGCGGCAACAAGAAGTGGTGGCCTCTTCAAACACAGCTTTTTGGCTTGAGGAGATGGCAGCAAAAATAGCCATCCTCTAGAAGGCTGTGGCCTCTCAACCAAGCGAAGGTGTCATAGAGGGCTCGACTAAGATGAAGGTGTCAGAGCCAAAAGCCTTCGAGGGAACGAGGGATGCCAAAGAGATCGAGAATTTTTTGTGGGATATGGAGCAGTACTTCAAAACTGCCCGAGTGCCAGACGACGAGAAGGTCAATTTGACCAGCATGTATCTAGCCAAGGATGCCAAGCTGTGGTGGCAAACTCGGTTGGATGACGATGCAAATGTGTGTAGGCCTAAGATCGAGACGTGGGAGAGCTTAAAGAAGGAGTTGAAGGACAAGTTCTTACCCTGCGACACATTATGGGTTGCGAGGGAATCCTTGAAGAAGTTGAAGAAGAGTGGTACGGTGCGTGACTACGTGAAGGAATTCAATTCCTTGATGCTTGACATCTGCGACATGTCGGATGAGGACAAGCTTTTCAACTTCCTATCCGGTCTTCAACCTTGGGCTCAACTCGAGCTTAGAAGGCAAGGTGTAAAGGACCTTCCTTCAGCAATGGCTGCAGCTGATGATTTAGTTGATTTTTGGATCAACAAGTCTCCTGATTCTGATGCTGGAAAGTAGCCCAAGGAAAAGGGCAAGAAGAAGAAGGAGGGCAAGAAGGATAAGTACAACGGTGGCGGCAAAGATAAAGGCAAAGCCATCTACCAAGAACAAGGTAAAGGAAAAACTAACTCGAGTTGTTATATATGTAATGGACCACACGGGGCTAAGGAGTGGCCCAAACGGGAGAAGTTAAGTGCCATAGTTGTTGAGGAGAGTGGCCTCTCGGATGATGTTGGCCCCTCTCGTGTCAATCGTCTGCAGTTGGTGAGTACTGTGCAACCTGGACGTGCCCCACAATCCAGCTTGATGTATGTGAAGATCAGGCTCAGTAATAAAGAGTTGATGGTGATGGCCGACCCTGGTGCTACCCACAACTTTGTTGCTGAGAGGATGGTGGAGTCATTGGGTCTGAAAGTCACGATGACTAGGAGTCGAATGAAGAAAGTCAACTCGGCAGCCCGGGAGGTGCTTGGCATGGCATTAGGAGTGTAGGTAACTATAGGCAATTGGTCTAATAATCTTAACTTCACTGTGGTTCCGTTAGATTATTTTGATATCATACTAGGAGTTGATTTCTTTGTGAGCGCAAAAGTTGATCTGTTGCCTCACTTGGGTGGTCTCATGATCAAGCATGAGGATCAGCCATGTTTCGTTGCTGGAACGTTCACTCCCTCTTCCAATATTGGTGGGAAGTCAGGTGGTATGCTGTTAGCTATGCAGGTGAAGCATGGGTTGAAGAAGGGAGAAGCCACCTTGTAGCTTTGATAGAGATCAAAGAAGGTATTGTTGTGGAGGTGCCTGATAGTGTAGCAGATCTGTTGGGAAAGTTCACTGACGGGATGCCTCCTAAACTCCCCAAGTGTCCTCCCCCGAGGCGTGCCTCGGACCACAAGATCGATTTTGTTCCCTATTCCAAACCACCAGCACAAGCCCCATATTGCATAAGTCTGCTAGAATTGGCAGAGCTGAGGAAGCAGTTGACGGAGTTACTGGATGCAATCCTAATTCAGCCCTCCAAATTCAACTGAGGAAGCAGTTGACGGAGTTGCATGGTGCCCCAGTGTTGTTTCAGAGGAAACACAATGGCTCCTTGCGGATGTGTGTTGATTACAGGGCTCAAAACAAGGTGACGGTGCAGAACAATTACCCTATACCATTGATAGCGGACTTGTTTGACAAGCTGGCAAGAGCCTCGTATTTCACCAAGCTGGATCTGCGGTCTAGATGTTGGCAAGTCAGGATTGCAGAAGGAGATGAGGGGAAAACCACATGCATCACTCGCTATGGCTCCTACGAATTCTTGGTGATGCCATTCGTTTGACTAACGCCCCTGCTACTTTCTGTAATTTAATGAATGATGTATTTCATGACTTCATTGATCATTTTGTGGTAGTATATCTGGACGATATTGTTGTGTACAGTGAGTCATTGGAGGATCACTTGTCCCACCTAAGTTTGGTGTTGTCTAGGCTGAGTCGAAGGCACCAATTATATGTTAGAAAGGAAAAATACGAGTTTGCCAGGTGAGAGATTATGTTCCTTGGGCATAGGGTGAGTCGAAGGCAAGTTAAAATGGACGAAAGAAAAGTCCAGGCAATAGTGGAGTGGGAGGCCCCTACCAAAGTGTCTGAGTTGAGATCCTTTCTTGGTTTGTCTAACTATTACAGGTAGTTCGTGCAGGGTTACTCCAAAAAGGTGACCCCATTTACAGACTTACTAAAAAAGGATAGACCTTGGAGGTGGACCACATATTGCCAAGAAGCCTTAGACAAATTGAAGGCAGCGGTGCCCATGAAGCCGGTCCGAAGGCTGCCTGATTTTGAGTTGCCTTTCAGTGTGCTAACTGACGCCTCAGATAAAGCCATTGGAGGTGTGTTGGTGTAGGAAGGCCACCCCATTGCCTATGAGAGCCGAAAACTCAAAGATGTAGAGCAGCGGTACTCAGCCGACGAGAAGGAGATGCTGTCAATGGTGCATTGCCTTCGCATATGGAGGGTGTATTTGCTGGGTACCAGGTTCGTGGTTCGGACCAAGAATGTGGCTAACACATTCTTTCAGACTCAACAGAAGCTTTCTGCACAACAGGCATGGTGGCATGAGTTCTTGGCTGAGTACAATTTTGCTTGGGAACACAAGCCAAGAAGGCAAAATCAGGTGGCAGATGCCCTAAGTTGCCGATAAGTGCAAGAGACAGTTTCTGCCCTCACTCAAGTGCAGAGTGACTTGCTAGACAAAATTAGGGATTGGGCCCCACATGATGCCACATATCAGCAAGTGGTACAGTAGGTCAAAGAGGGTGTGGTAAGGCGATACTGGCCCGATAATGATTTATTGCATGCCAAGGGTAATCGTGTATATGTTCCCAGTGGTGCTGCCCTTAGGAGGGAGATATCCGGCAGCACACCAGTTTCCCCGTTCTAAGCAAGAGCGGCTAGAGGAGGCCCAGGATAGCTTGGACAAGGCAGCCAGGAGGATGAAAAAGTATGCGGACCGAGAAAGAACGGACGTGTAGTTCCAAGTTGGGGACAAGGTGTTACTGAAACTTACTCCCCAAATTTGGAAAAAGATGAGCATCAAGATAGTGCATCGTGGACTGGTTCCAAAGTATGACGGTCCCTTCACAGTGGTGAAGAAAGTTGACAATGTTGCATATAGGTTGCAACTCCCAGAAAGGTTGAAGTTGCATCCAGCCTTCCACGTGAGTTTTTTGAAGCCCTTCCACGATGAAGCGAGCTATGAGCCTCCAAGAAAACAAGCACGACGTGGTCCCCCTACAATCAGAACTGAGTTCTAGCATGAAGTGGAGAGAATTCTAGACCACCGAACGCAAGGACAAAGTAAGAAGAACAGGCGGGTTGCGTACTTGGTCAAGTGGAAGAATGCCCCAGACAGTGAGGTGAGTTGCGAAAGAGATGTGACTCTATGGCAGTTCGAGAAACAGGTGGAAGACTACCTATCAACCCTGCCAATGAGGATGTTGGCTTCAACAGGTGGGGGTGGTTTGTTAGGCCCTTGAACACTTGGCATGCGGGAGTTGGCGGCACCTTGCGCAAATTCCTTGCATGGGACTTTGGAGTGGCTGGGCACTCCCTAAGGCAAGGTGAAAACTGAGAGGGTTAGCATAGGCACAGGCTTACATGCAGGTCTCAGTGTGGACCAAGACTTGGATTGGACAGAGGATGCTGGGCTACATGTTCTTGGGTTCCATCAGATGGGCCATGGGCTTAGGCCAAGAGGCCCAACACACAAGACTGGGTCATGGCCAAGTCTGCATGGCATTGCGTGGCATCGAGTCTCCTACGATGTGTAGAACATGGGGACGTGCAGGTGTGGCTTTTTTCGGTTGGCCGAGCATCAGGAAAATGCTCATCAGATCGCGCATGGCAAAGGATCGTGGATAGATAAGGTTTATCGAAGATCAAGTGATGGATGATCGTGGGAGATAAGGCTTGTCAGGATCAAGTCATGGATGAGATCATGGGAAGATGAGGATTATCAGCCACGATAGAGATCGTGGGGAGATAATGTATAGACCCTATGAGTTGTCATTTGTACTCAGCGAAAGAGAAATCACTCAAAGATAAAGAGTGAAACATTGTTGAGAGTTCAAGTGATTGTTCCTTTGTATTACTTGACTTAAGCAATAAAAGGTTGGGAAAGGTTCCAGTATATGCTCTTATGTCTCTTTTGAGTGTGCGCGTTGTGTACCTTACTTTTGAAGTTCCATTGTACAAATCATTGTGTGTGCGGTTGGCTGAGACTAAGTGTGACTTAGTGCCATCACAAGGCAAAATTTTGGGCGAGAGAATTAGGCCTGTGACACCTACTATTAGCCCTTCGAACACTTGGCATGCGGGAATTGGCGGCACCTTGCGCGAACTCCTAGCATGGGACTTTGGAGTGGCTGGGCACGCCCTAAGGCAAGGTGAAAACTGAAAGGGTCAGAGTAGGCACGGGCCTACAAGCGGGTCCCAGTGTGGACCAAGACTGGGGTTGGACAAAGGATGCCTGACTACATGTTCGTGGGCTCCATCAGATGGGCCGTGGGCTTGGACCAAGAGGCCCAAAACACGTGACTTAGTCTTTACCAAGTCTGCATGGCACTGAGTTTCCTACGACGTGTGGAACGTGGGGACGTGTGGGTGTGGCTCTATCCAGTTGGCCGAGCATCAGGATAATGCTCATCAGATCGTGCATGGCAAAGGATCGTCGGTAGATAAGGCTTATCGAGATCAAGTAATGGATGATCGTGGGAGATAAGATTTATCAGGATCAAGTCGTGGATGGGATCATGGGAAGATGAGGATTATCAGCCACGATAGAGATCACGGGGAGATAATGATTATCTCCAAGCCCTAGATAGCTGGGGGTGTCAGCTATATATAGACCCTATGGGTTGTCATTTGTACTCAGTGAAAGAGAAAGCACTCAGAGAGAAAGAGTGAAACACTGTTGAGAGTTCCGGTGATCGTTCCTTTGTATTACTTGAGTGAAGTAATAAAAGGTTGGGAAAGGTTCTCGTATATGCTCTTGTGTCTCTTTTGAGTGTGTGAGTTGTGTGCTTACTTATAAAGTTCCATTGTGCAATCCTTATGTGTGTGCGATTGGCTGAGACTAAATGTGACTTAGTGCCATCACAAAGCAAAATTTTGGGTGAGAAAATTAGCTTTGTGACAGCTACCATGGTGGTGACGGGTGATGGAGAATTAGGGTTCAATTCCGGGGAGGGAGCCTGAGAAACGGCTACCACATCCAAGGAAGGCAGCAGGCACGCAAATTACCCAATTCTGATATGAGGAGGTAGTGGCAATAAATAACAATACCAGGTTCTTACGAGTATGGTAATTGGAATGAGCACAATCTAAATGCCTTAACGAGGATCCATTGGAGGGCAACTATGGTTCTAGCAGTCGCGGAAATTCCAGCTCCAATAGCGTATATTTAAGTTGTTACAATTAAAAGGCTCGTAGTTGGACCTTGGGATGGGTCGATCGGTCCGCCTTTTGGTGTGCACCTTTCGCTTCGTCCCTTCTACCGGCGATGCGGTTCTGGCCTTAACTGGCTGGGTCGTGCCTCTGATGCTGTTACTTTGAAGAAATTAGAGTGCTCAAAGAAAGCCTACGCTCTGGATACATTAGCATGGGATAACATCATAGGATTTCGATCCTATTGTGTTGGCCTTCGGGATCAGAGTAATGATTAACAAAGACAGTCGGGGGCATTTTTATTTCATAGTCAGAGGTGAAATTCTTGGATTTATGAAAGACTAACAACTGAGAAAGCATTTGCCAAGGATGTTTTCATTAATCAAGAATGAAAGTTGGGGCCTCAAAGACGATTAGATACCGTCCTAGTCTCAACTATAAAAGATGCCGACCAGGGATCGACGGAAGTCGCTTTTAGAACTTAGCCGGAACCTTATGAGAATCAAAGTCTTTGGGTTCTAGGGGGAGTATGGTCGCAAGGCTGAAACTTAAAGGAATTGCCGGAAGGGCACCACTAGGAGTGGAGCTTGCAGCTTAATTTGACTCAACACGGGTAAACTTACTAGGTCCAGACATAGTAAGGATTGACAGGATGAGACAAGAAAACCAGTCTATTTCCCCGCACGAGTGTAAAAGGTCAGACGGCAACAACAGTAAAAGTAGACTCTTTGCCCGCAATAGTATAAGAGGCGAAAAGCACTTTAACAAAAGAATACTCATTACCTACATGAGTAGAAAAGGCAACACGATAACAACAAAAAAGCAGACTCCTTTGCCCGCACTAGTTAGAAGGTTAGACGCTAGCAAAAGAAAAGCAGACTCCTTCCCCACATAAGTATAAAAGGGGACACGACAACAACATGGAAAGCTGCTCGTCTGCATGAGAATAAAAAGTGACAGGGCAATAACAACAAAGCCTGAATCCTTGGTTGTATGATTATAAAAGACGAGATGGTAGCAACAACATTCTTCCTGCTAGCACGAATATGAAAGGAGAGACAACAACAACAAAGCATGCTCGTTGCTCGCATGAGTTTGAAAGATGAGATGGAAGCAACAACAAAACCTGACACCTTGCCTGCGATAGCATAAAAGGTGGGACGGAAACGACAGCAAACGTAGACTTCTTGCCCTCAAGAGTATAAATGGCAAAAAGTATAAAAGTAAAAGTATACACCTTGCTCGGACGGGAATAAAAGGTGAGACAGTAACAACAGCAAAGTTGGCTCCTAGCGCGCATGAGTTCAAAGGCTAGACGACAACAACAGCAAAAGTAGATTCCTTGCCAGCAAGACTATAAAAGCATAGATAGCAACAACAAAGTATACTGCTTGCCCGCACGAGTGTAAAGGACGACATGGGAACACCAACAAATCCAGACTCCTTGCCCATACAAGTTTAAAAGGCGAGACGACAATAACAACAAAAGCATACTCTCTTCCCGCATGAGTATAAACGGCGAGATGGCAACAACAAAGCATACTCCTTACCTGCATGAGTGTAAAAGGCAAAACAGCAACAACAACAAAACCAGACTCATTGTCGGCACGAGTATAAAAGGCTAGACAAAAACAACAACAAAAGTATACTGCTTGTTTACAAAAGTTTAAAGGCAAAAAGTACAATAACAAAAGTATACTCCTTACTTGCATGAATATAAAGGGCGAGATGACAACAACAAAGCATACTCTTTGCTCACACAGGTATAAAAGGTGAGACGGCAACAACAAAGCATGCTCCTTGCCCGCACGAGTATAAAAGGCGACATGGCAACAACAACAAAACCAGACCCTTTACCCATACAATTATAAAAGGTGATATGCTAACAACAACAAAAGTGTACTCCCTACCCGTACGAGTATAAAAGGCATGATGCCAATAGCAAAGCATACTCCTTTCCTGTATGAGTATAAAAGGCGAGGCGACAACAACAACAAAAGCAGACTCTTTGCTCGCACAAGTGTAACAGGCAAGACAGCAAAAAAGTACAATGACAAAAGTATACTCCTTGCCTACACAACCATCAAAGGCGAAATGGCAACAACAAAACATACTCATTGCTCGCACGAGCATAAAAAGCATGGCGGCAACAACAAAGCATTCTCTTTGCCTACACGAGCATGAAAGGCAAGTTGGCGCAACAACAAAACTAGCTCCTTGCCCTCATGAGTACAAAAGGCGAGATGACAACGACAACAAAAGTATACTCCATTCCCGCAAGAGTATAAAAGGTGAGACGACAACAACAAAGCATACTCCTTACCTGTATAAGTATAAAAGTCGAGTCGGTAACAATGGCAAAACTTGAATCCTTGCCTGCATGAGCATAAAAGGCGAGATGGCAACAACAACAAATGTAGACTCCTTGCCCGCAAGAGTATAAATGGCAAAAAATAATACAACAAAACTGTACTCCATGCCAGCGCAAGTATAAATGGCAAGATGACAATAGCAGCAAAGCATACTCTTAACCTGGGCAAGTATGAAATGCGAGACAACATTAACAGCAAAAGTAGACTCTTTGCCTGCAAGAGTAAAAAAGGTGACAAGTGCAATAGCAAAACCAACCCACTTGCCTACACGAGCATAAAAGGTGAGATGGCAACAACAATAGAAATATACTCTTTTATACTCTTTGTCTACAAGAGTATAAAAGGCAAAAAGTACAACAACAAAAGTATAATCCTTCCCCATATAAATAAAAAAGGTGAGACGGGAATAACAGCAAAATAGACTCCTAGCTGGCATGAGTTAAAAGGCTAGACGCCAGCAACAAAAAAAGTGGACTCTTTACCCACACAAATATAAAAGGCAAGATGGCTTCAACAAAGCATGCTAATTGCCCGCTCGAGAATAAAAGGCGACACGACAACAACAGCAAAACCAGACTCCTAGGCCATGCGAATATAAAAGGCAACACGGTAGCAACAATAAGAGCATACTCCCTGCTAGCACAAGTATAAAAGGAGAGACAACAACAACAAAGCATAATCCTTTTCGGCATCAGTGTAAAAGACGAGACAGCAACAACAAAGCATAATCCTATCCCGTATGAGTATAAAAGACGTGACTACAAAAATAAGAAAACTAGACACCTTGCCTATGAAATCATAAAAGGTGAGACGACAATCACAGTAAAAGTAGACTCTTTGCCCGCAAGAGTACAAACGACAGAAAGTACAATAACAAAAGTATACACCTTGCCCGCATGAGAATAAAAGACCTGACGGTAACAACAACAAAGCAAACTCCCCGCCCACACGAGTTAAAAGGTTAGACGACAACAACAACAAAAGCAGATTCTTTGCCTGCAAGAGTATAAAAGGCATGACGGCAACAACAAGGCACACTGCTTGCCCTCACGAGTGTAAAAGGCGACAAGGCAACAACAACAAAACCAGACTCCTTGCCCGCACGAGTATGAAAGGTGACACGACAATAACAACAAAAGCATACTCCCTGCCTGCAATAGTATAAGAGGGGAGACGACAACAGTAAAGCATACTCCTTGCCCACATGAGCATAAAATACCAGACAGCTAGAATGAGAAAACCAGACACCTTGCCCACACGAGCATAAAAAGTGAGACGGCAACAACAGCAAAAGTTGGCCCCTTGTCGACAAGTGTACATATGGCAAAAAGTACAATAATAAAAGTATACACCTTGGCCACGCGAGACTAAAAGGCCAGACAGTAACAATAGGAAGGTACACTCCTAGACCGCACGAGTGAAAAGGCTAGATGACAACAACAACAAAAGTAGATTCCTTGCCTACAAGAGTATAAAAGGGAAAACAGCAACAACAAAGCATTCAGCTTGCCTACACGAGTTTAAAAGGAGACATGATAACAACAACAAAACCAGACTCCTTGGCCGCACGAGTATGAAAGGCGAGACGGTGACAACAGCAAAACCAAACTCCTTGCCCGCACAAGTATAAAAAGCGAGATAGCAACAACAACAAATGCAGACTGCATTTCCGCAAGAGTTTAAAGGCGAAAAGTGCAACAACAGAAGCATACTCCTTACCTACACAAGTATGCAACGTGAGACGGCAACAAAAAAGCATACTCCTCGCTTGTATGAGCATAAAAAGTGAGACGATAACAACAGAGTATGCTCCTTGCTCGTACAAGCATAAAAGGTGAGCCAGCAACAACGAGAAAACTAGACTCCTTGCCCACACAACTATAAAAGGCGAGAGGACAACAACAACAAAACCAAACTCCTTACCCCTGCGAGTGTCAAAGGCGAGATGGCAACAACAATAAAAGTAGACTCCTTGCCCGAAAAAGTCTAAAAGGTGAAAAGTACAACAAAAAATATACTCCTTGCCCACACGAGTATAAAAGGCAAGATGGTAACACCAGCAAAGCAGACTCCTAGCCTGAACGAGTTAAAAGGCTAGACAGGAACAACAATAAAAGTTGACTCCTTTCCTGTAAGAGTATAAAAGACGACAAATGCAACAATAAAAGTATACTCCTTGCCCAACCAAGGATAAAAGGTTAGACGGCAACACCAACAAAAGCAGCCTGCACGAGTTAAAAGGCTAGACAGCAACAACAATAAAAGTTGACTCCTTTCCTGTAAGAGTATAAAAGACGACAAATGCAACAATAAAAGTATACTCCTTGCCCAACCAAGGATAAAAGGTTAGACGGTAACACCAACAAAAGCAAACTCCTTTTCTGCAAGAGTATAAAAGACGATACGACAACAACAAAACACATGCCTTGCTCGTACAAGTATAAAAGGCGAGACAACAACAACAAAGCATGCTGTTTGCTTGCACGAGTACAAAAGGCAACACATCAACAACAACAAAACCAGACTCCTTACCCGTATGGGTATTAAAGGTGAGACGACGACAACAACAAAAGCCTACTCCCTATCTACACGAGTGTAAAAGGCGAGACGTCAATAGCAAAGCATACTCCTTGCCCGCATGACTATAAACGATAAGACGATAATAGCAACAAAACCAGACTCCTTGCCCACATAAGTGTAAAAGGTAAGACAACAACAGCATCAAAAGTAGACTCCTTGTACGCAAGAGTGTCAAAGTCAAAAGTACAACAACAAAATTATACCCCTAGCCCGCACAAGTATAAAGGGAACATGACAACAACAACAAAACTTGTCTCCTTGCCTGCATGAGTATACAGGCAAGACAACAACATCTACAAGTGCAGATTCCTTGTCAGTAAGAGTACAAAAGACGAAAAGCATGGAAATAAAAATATACTCCTTCCCCACACGAGTAGAAGAGGCAAGATGACAACAACAACAAAACCAAAATCCCTATCCACACAAGGATAAAAGGCGAGACAACAACAACAGCAAAAGCAAACTATTTGCCAGCAAACGCAAAAAAGGCAACAAGTACAAGAACAAAGCCAGCCCACTGGCCCTCATGAGCATTAAAAGTGAGACGGCAACAACAGCAAAAGTAGACTCTTTGCTGTCAAGAGTATAAAAGGTGAAAAGTACAACAACAAAAGCATGCTCCTTGCCCGCACGAATAAAAAAGGCAAGACAATAACAATAGCAAAGCAGACTCCTAGCCTAGACGGCATAAAAGGCTAGACTCCAACAACAACAAAGGCAAACTCCTTGCCCACACAAGTATAAAAGGCGAGATGGCATCAACAAAGCATGCTCCTTGCCCGAACAAGAATAAAAGGTGACATGGCAACAAAAACAAAAGCAAACTTCTCGACCGTACGAGTATAAAAGGTGAGACGATAGCAACAATAAAAGTACACTCCCTACTAGCACGAGTATAAAAGAGAGACAACAGTAAATCATAATACTTCCCCGTACAAGTATGAGAGGCCAGACGACAACAACAACAAAACCAAACTCCCTATCCACACGAGGATAAAAGGCGAGACGACAACAATAGCAAAAGTAGACTCTTTTCCCGCAAGAGTAAAAATAGCGACAAGAACAACAGCAAAACCAGCACACTTGCCTGCATGAGCATTAAAGGCGAGACTACAACAACAACAAAAGTAGACTCTTTGCCCTCAAGAGTATAAAAGCTGAAAAGTACAACAACAAAAGCATACTCTGTGCCAACACAAATATAAAAGACGAGACGATAACAACTGCAAAACAGACTCCTAGCCTGCACAAGTTAAAAGGAAAGACGCTAGCAACAACAAAGGCAAACTCCTCGCCCACACAAGTGTAAAAGTCGAGATGGCGTCAACAAAGCATGCTGCTTGCCCAAACGAGAATAAAAGGTGACACAGCAACAAGAACAAAACCAGACTCCTAGATCGTACGAGTGTAAAAGGCTAGACGATAGCAACAATAAAAGTACACTCCCTACTAGCACGAGTATCAAAGAGAGACAGCAATAGCAAATCATAATACTTCCCCGCATGAGTATGAGAGGCAAGACGACAACAACAGCAAAACCAAACTCCATATCCACACGAGGATAAAAGTCGAAACGACATCAACAGCAAAAGTAGACTCTTTTCCCGCAAGAGTAAAAAAAGTGACAAGAACAACAGAAAAACCAGCCCACTTGCCCGCACGAGCATTAAAGTTGAGACGGCAACAAGTGAAAAAGTAGACTCTTTGTGTATGATGATAACAACAGCAAAGCAGACTCCTAGCCTGCACGAGTTAAAAGGCTAGACGCCATCAACAACAAAGGCAAACTCCTTGCCCACGCGAGTATAATAGACGAGATGGCATCAACAAAGCATGTTGCTTGCCCACACGAGAATAAAAGGTGACACGACAACAAGAACAAAACCAAACTCCTCGACTGTACGAGTATCAAAGGCGAGACGATAGCAGCAATAAATGCACACTCCCTGCCAGCACGAGTATAAAAGAGAGGCAGTAGTAGCAAAGCATAATCCTTGCCCGCATGGGTATAAAAGATGAGACAGCAACAACAAGAAAACCAGACACCTTGCCTGCACGAGGATAAAAGGTGATACGGCAAGAACAACAAAAGTAGACTCTTGACCCGCAAGAGTACAAACAGCAGAAAGTACAATAACAAAAGTATATGCATTGCTTGCACGAGAATAAAAGGCCGGACAATGACAACAACAAAGCAGGCTCCTAGCATGCGCGAGTTAAAAGGCTAAACGTCAACAACGAGAAAGACAGATTTCTTGCTTGCAAGAGTATAAAACGTAAGGTGACAAAAACAAAGCATATTGCTTGCCCGCATGAGTGTAAAAGGCGACATGGCAACAACAACAAAACCATACTCCTTGACCATACGAGTGTGAAAGGTGAGATGACAATAACAAAAAAAGCATACTCCCTGCCTGCACGAGTATAAAAGGCCAGACGACAACGACAAAGCATACTCCTTGCCCAGATGAGTATAAAAGGCGACACAGCAACTGCAGCAATACCAGACTCCTTGCCCGCGCAAGTATAAAAAGCAAGACACCAACAACAACAAAAGCAGACTACTTGTTCGCAAGAGTTTAAAGGTGAAAAGTACAACATCAAATGTATACTCCTTGCCTGCACGAGTATGAAAGGTGAAACGACAACAATAACTCATACTCCTTTCTCGTACAGGCATAAAAAGCGCGATAGTAACAATAGAACATGCTCCTTGCCCCTAGGGGCATAAAATGCGAGCCAGCAGCAACAACAAAACCATACTCCCTACCCACACGAGTTTAAAAGGTGAGACAACAACAACAACAACCAAACTAGACTCCCTGCCCGCACGAGTATAAAAGGCGAGACGACAACAACAACAACAACAAAAGCAGACTCCTTGGCCGCAAGAGCATAAAAGGTAAAAAGTGCCGCAACAAAAGTATACTCCATGCCCGCAGAGTATAAAAGGCGAGGGGGTAACAACAACAAAGCAAACTCGAAGCCTGCACAAGTTTAAAGGCTAGACAACAACAATAACATAAATAGCCTCCTTTCCTGCAAGAGCATAAAAGACGACAAGTACAATAACAAAATATTCCTTGCCTGACCGAGTATAAAAGGCTAGACAGCTACAACAACAAAAGTAGACTCCTTTTCCAGAAGAGTAT
This sequence comes from Carallia pectinifolia, assembly GCA_037832335.1. Lineage (NCBI taxonomy): Eukaryota > Viridiplantae > Streptophyta > Magnoliopsida > Malpighiales > Rhizophoraceae > Carallia > Carallia pectinifolia. Next base: position 3,422,664 of record CM075454.1, on the reverse strand, counting down.
AAAAGGCGATACAGCAACAACGAAGCATATTCCTTGCCTGTAGGAGTAGAAAAGGCAAGACGGCAACAACAAAGCATGTTGGTTGCCCACACGAGTATAAAAGGTAACACGACAACAACAACAACACCAGACTCCTTGCCGTACGGGTGTAAAAAGTGAAACGAGAACAACAACAACAAAAGCATACCCCTTGCCCGTGCGAGTATAAAACGTGTGATGTCAACCGCAAAGCATACACATTCCCTGCATGAGTATAAAAGGTGAGACAGAAACAAGAATAAAACTAGGTTGTTTGCCTGCACAATTGTAGAAGGCAAGACAGCAACAACAACAAAAGTAGATGCCTTGTCTGCAAGAGTGTAAAAGGAAAAAAGTGCGCCAACAAAATTATACTGCATGCCCGCACAAGTATAAAAGGCGAGACGATAACAACAACAAAACCAGACTCCTTACTTGCAGAGTATAAAAGGCAACATAGCAACATCTACAAATTCTGACTCCTCGCTCGCAAGAGTATAAAAAGCAAAAAGTACAGTGACAAAAGTATACTCCTTGCACACATGAGTATAAAAGGCATAACGACAACAACAACAAAACCAAACTCCCTGCCGCACGAGTACAAAAGGCGAGACGATAACAACAATAAAAGAAGACTCCTTGCCGACAAGATTATAAAATGCGAAAGGTAAGACAACAAAAAGTATACTCCTTGCCCGAGCGAATGTAAAAGGCAAGACAGCAACAACCGCAAAGCAGACACCTAACCCACACGAGTATAAAAGGCGAGACAGCAACAACAATGAAAGCTGACTCCTTTCCCGTAAGAGTATAAAAGGCAAGACGACATCAACAAAGTATACTCCCCACTCGCACAAGTATAAATGGCGACATGAGAACTACAAAGTGTGGTGCTTGCCCATGCGAGAATAAAAGGCAAGATGATAACAATAACAAGACTAGACTCTTTGCCCATACCGGTGTGAAATCAAAGACAACAACAACAGCAAAAGTAGACTCCTTGCTCGCAATAATATAAAAGGTGAAAAGCACAAAAATAAAAGCATACTCTTTACCTGTACAAGTATAAATGGCGAGACGGTAACAATAACAAAGCAGACTCCTAGCCCTCACGAGTGTAAAAGACAATACGACAATAATAGCAAAAGCAGACTCCTTATCCACAAGAGTATAAAACGTGAGGTGACGACAACAAAGCACACTCCTTGCTCGCATGAGTATAAAGGACGAGACAGTAACAATAAAGCATGCTGGTTGCCCGTACGAGTATAAAAGGCGAGATGACAACAATACAAAACTAGACTCCTTGCCCGTACGATTAGAAAAATATGAGATGACAACAACAGTAAAAGTATACTCTTTGCTTGGAAGGATATAAAAGGCAAAAAGTGCAAAAATAAAAGTATAATCCTTTCCCGGACGAGTATAAAAGCAAGATGGTGACAACAGCAAAGCAGGCTACTGGCCCGCACGAGTATAAAATGTTATATTGTAACAATAGCAAAAGGAGACTCCTTACCTGTAAGAATATAAAAAGTGAAAAGCACAAAAATAAATTTATACTCCTTGCCTGCATGAGTATAGAATCGGATATGGTAACAATAGCTACGCAAACGCCTATCCCTCACGAGCATAAAAGCCAAAATGACAACAACAACAAAGGTAGACTCCTGGCTTGCAAGAGTATAAAAGGCGAGACGACAACAACAAAGCATACTCCTTACTCACTTGTGTATAAACGGCAAAACGGAATTAACAAAGCAAACTCCTTAGTCGCACGAGTGTAAAATGCAAGACGGCAACAACAAAGCATGCTTTTAGCCAGCACAAATATAAAAGGCAAGTCAGCAACAACAACAAAACCAATCCCCTTGCCTGCATAAGTATAAAAGGAGAGACGGCAACAGCAACTGCATACTCCTTGCTCGCACAAGTATGAAAGGTGAGACGACAACAATAAAGCATGCTCCTTACCCATACGACTATAAAAGGCAAGATGACAACTGCAACAAAAGTAGACTCCTTAGCAGTGAGAGTGTAAAAGGCGAGACGACAATAACAACAAACGCATACTCTTTGCATGCACAAGTATAAAAGGCGAGACGGCAACAACAAAGCATACTCCTTGCCCGCAAGAGCATAAAAGGTGAGGCAACAACAAGAAAGCATGCTCCTTACTTGCACGAGTATAAAAGGTGAGACAGCATGAGGAAAGCTTAGTCTTTGCTCGCATGAGTATAAAAGGCAAGTCGATAACAACAACAAAAATGGTACCCTTGCCAACACGAGTATAAAAAGCGATACAGTAACAATAACTAAAGTAGACTCGTTGGCCGTAATAGTATAGAAGGTAAAAGTCCAACAACAAAAGCATACTTAATGCCCATATAAGTATAAAAGGTGAGGCGGGAACAATAGCATAAACTGCACAAGTGTAAAAGGCGAGACAGCAACAACAGCAAAATTAGACTCTTTACCCGCAACAGTAAAAAAGGCGACAAGTACAACAACAAAACCAGACTCTTTGTCTGCAGGGGCAAAAAAGTCGAGACGGCAGCAGCAAGTAGATTCCTTGCCTGCAAGAGCATAAAAGGCGAAAAGTAAAACAACTAAAGTGTACTCCTTGCCTACATGATTAGAAAAGGAGAGACAGTAACCACAGCAAAACAGACTCTTAGCCTGCACAAGTGAAAGGGCTAAACGGCACCAACAACAAAAGTAGACTCTTTGTCCACATGAGTATAAAAGATGAGATAGCAACAACAAAGCATACTCTTTGCCCGCACCAGCATAAACGGCATGACAGCAACAACAAAGCATGCTGCTTGCCTACACAAGAATAAAAAGTAGCACATTAACAACAACAAAACCAAGCTCCTTGCCTGTACGATTGTAAAAGGCGAGACTATAACAACAATAAAAGCATACTTGCTGCCAACATGAGTATAAAAGGCGACACGGCAACAGTAAAGCATACTCCTTACCCACATGAGTATAAAAGGTGAGACAGCAACAACAACAAAAGCAGACTCCCTGCCAGCAAGAGTATAAAAGGCAAGAAGTATAACAACAAAAGTACACTCTTTGCCTGCACAAGTATAAAAGGCAAGATGATAACAACAACAAATCAGACTTTTTGCACGGGCATAAAAGGCGAGATAGAAATAACAACAAAAGCAGACTTTTTGCCTGTAAGAGTATAAAAGGCGAAATGTACAACAATAAAAGTATGCTCTTTGCCCATACGAGTATAAAAGGTGAGACGGCAACAACAGCAAAGCAAACACCAAACCTGCAAGAGTATAAAAACCAAGATGGCAACAACAACAAAAGCAAACTCCTTGCCTGCAAAAGTATAAAAGATGACAAGTACAATAACAAAAATATACTCCTCACCCGACTAAGTATAAAAGGCGAGAGGACAACTACAACAGAAGTAGATTCCTTGCCCATGGGAGTACAAAAGGCGAGATTGCAACAACAACAAAATCATACTCCTTTCACGCATGAGTATAAAAGGGGAGATGGCAACAGTGAAGCATACTCCTTGCCCGCAAGAGAATAAAAGGCGAGATAGCAACAACAAAGCATGCACCTCACCCGCACAAGTATAAAAGGCGAGACAGCAACAACAACAAAACTAGATTCTTTGCCCGCGCGAGTATAAAAGACGAGACGGTATAAGAATACAAGGCGAGATGGTACCAACAACAAAAGCATAGTCCTTACCAGCACGAGTGTAAAAAGCAAGTCGGTAACAACAGCAAAACTAGTATCCATGCCCGCACGAGTATAAAAGTCGAGACAGCAGCAACAAAAAAAGTAGATTCCTTGCCCACAAGAGTATAAAAGGTAATAAGTCCAACAACAAAAGCATACTCAATGCCTTCATGAGTACAAAAGGCGAGATGTGCTTGTTGTTGTGCTTGTTGCCTTTTACACTCTTGCAGGCAAGGAGTTTACTCTTTTTGTTTTTGCCTTCTAACCTTTTGCACTCATGCGGGCTAGGACTCTGCCTTGCTGTTGTTGCCATGTTGCCTTTTATACACGCGCAAAAAGGAGTATACTTTTCTTGTTGTATATTTTGCCTTTTAAGCTCTTGCGGGCAATGAGTCTACTTTGTTGTTGTTACTATCTCTTATTTTAAACCTACTTTTGTTGTTGTGCTTGTTGCCTTTTACACTCTTGTAGGCAAGGAGTTTACTTTTTTTGTTTTTGCCTTCTCACCTTTTGCACTCATGCGGGCTGGACTCTGCCTTGCTGTTGTTGCCATGTTGCCTTTTATACATGCGCAAAAAGGAGTATACTTTTCTTGTTGTATGTTTTGCCTTTTAAGCTCTTGCGGGCAATGAGTCTACTTTGTTGTTGTTACTATCTCTTATTTTAAACCTGTGCTAGAAAAGAGTCTGGTTTTGTTGCTATTGCCGCCTCACCTTTTACACTCGTGCAGGCAAGGAGTATGCTTTGCTATTGCCATCTTGCCTTTTATGCCCGTACAAGCAAAGAGAATACTTTTGTTGTTGTTGTCATCTCTCCTTTTATGCTCGTACGGGTAAGGAGTCTGGTTTTCTTGTTGTTGCAGTCTCTCCTTTTATACTCAAGTGGGCGAGGAGAATGCTTTGTTGTTGTTGTCTTGCCTTTTATACTCATGCGGGCGAGACGAATGCTTTGTTGTTGCCATCCCGCCTTTTATATTCGTGTGGCCAAGGCGTATACTTTGTTATTGTCGTCTCGCCTTTTATTCTTATGCGGGTAAGGAGTACGCCTTGCTGTTGCCGTGTCGCCTTTCACACTCGTGCAGGCATGCTTTGCTGTTGCCATCTCGCCTTTTTTACTAGTGCGAGTAAAAAGTATGATTTTGCTTTTCTTAACATCTCCCCTTTTATGCTCGTGTGGGGCGAGGAGTTTGCATTTATTGTTTTTGCTATCTCACCCTTTATGTTTGTGCAGATGAGGAGCATGCTTTGCTGTTGCTGTCTCGCATTTATACTCGTATGGGCAAGGACAATACTTTTCTTGTTGTACATTTTGCCTTTTATAGTCTTGCGGGCAAGGTATCTACTCTTGTTGTTGTTGTTGTCTCGCGTTTTTTACCCATGCAGGCAAGGAGTCGGGTTTTGTTATTGTTTCCATCTCGCCTTTTATTCTCGTGCAGGTAAGGAGTATGCTTTGCTATTGCTATCTCGCCCTTTTACTTGTGCAGGCAAGGAGTCTAGTTTTGTTGTTGTTACCTACTCACCTTTTATACCTGTTCCAGAATGAAATATGCTTTGTTGTTGCCGTCTCGCCTTTTATACTCCTGCGAGCAAGGAGCACGCTTTTGTTGTTGTTGTCGTCCTAACCTTTATACTCATGTGGGCAAGGAGTCTAATTTTGTTGTTGTTCCCTTCTTGCTTTTTCTGGTCGTGCGGGTAAGGAGCATGCTTTGTTGTTGTCATCCTGCCTTTTATACTCGTGCGTGCAAAAAGTATGCTTTGTTGTAGCCGTCTCACCTTTTATGCTATTGTGGGGAAGGAATATGCTTTGTTGTTGCGATAGGAATATGCTTTGTTGTTGCCATCTCACCTTTTATACTCGTGCGGGCCTGTTCCCTGATTTTGTGTAGCAAGTCACTCTGCACTTGAGTGAGGTCAGCAACCGTCTATTGCACTTGGCTGCCAGGCTTGTGTTCCCAAGCATAATCGTACTGAATCAAGAACTCTTGCCACTGCGCCTGCCGTGCAGAAAGCTTCTTCTAAGTCTGAAAGAATGTGCTAGCCACATTGTCGATCTGAACCACAAACCGGGTACCCAGTAAATACACCCTCTAGGTTCGACGACAATGCACCACTGCAAGCATCTCCTTCTCATTGGCTGAGTATCGCTGCTCTGCATCATCGTGGGCTGGTTCCAAAGTATGACGGTCCCTTCACAGTGGTGAAGAAAGTGGGCAATGTTGCATAGAGGTTGCAACTCCCATAAAGGTTGAAGGTGCATCCAACCTTCCACGTGAGTTTCTTGAAGCCCTTCCACGAGGAAGCAGGCGATGAGCCTCCAAGGAAACAAGCACGACGTGCTCCCCCCTACAATCAGAACTGAGCTCCAATGTGAAGTGGAGAGAATTCTAGACCACCGAACGCAGGGACAAAGTAAGAAGAACAGGCGAGTTGAGTACTTGGCGAGGTGGAAGAATGCCCCAGATAGTGAGGTGAGCTGGGAAAGAAATGTGACTCCATGGCAGTTCGAGAAGCAGGTGGAAGACTACCTATCAACCTTACCAACGACGACGTTGGCTTCAACAGGTGGGGGTGGTTTGTTAGCCCCATGAACACTTGGCACCTAGGAGTTGGCGGCACCTTACTCCAATTCCTAGCATGGGACTTTGGAGTGGCTGGGCACTCCTTGAAGCAAGGTGAAAACTGAGAGGGTCAGCATAGGCACGGGCCTACATGCGGGTCCCAATGTGGACCAAGACTTGGGTTGGACAAAGGATCCTAGGCTACATGTTCGTGGGCTCCATCAGATGGGCCATGGGCTTGGGCCAAGATGCCCAAAACACAGGACTAGGTCTTGGCTAAGTCTGCATGGCACTGCATGGCATTGCAAGGCACTCACTGAGTCTCCTACGACGTGTGGAACGTGGGGTTGTGTGGGTGTGGCTCTATCCGGTTGGCCGACCATCAGGATAATGCTCATCAAATCGTGCATGGCAAAGGATTGTGGGTAGATAAGGCTTATCGAGATCAAGTGATGGATGATCGTGGGCGATAAGGCTTATTAGGATCAAGTCATGGATGAGATCATGGGAAAATGAGGGTTATCAGTCACGATAGAGATCGTGTGGAGATAATGTTTATCTCCAAGACCTAGATAGCTGGGGGTGTCAGCTATATATAGACCCTACGGGTTGTCATTTGTACTTAGTGAAAAAGAAATCACTCAGAGAGAAAGAGTGAAACAGTGTTGAGAGTTCAGGTGATTGTTCCTTTGTAATACTTGAGTTAAGTAATAAAAGGTTGAGAAAGGTTGCCGTATATGCTCTTTTGTCTCTTTTGAGTGTGTGAGTTGTGTGCCTACTTATAAAGTTCCATTGTGCAATCCTTCTGTGTGTGCGGTTGGCTGAGACTAAGTGTGACTTAGTGTCATCACAAGGCAAAATTTTGGGTGACAACCAATGACAGGTGGTTCGGGTTTTGACCGTCTCTTGAACTTGTCGGCGTCTTAGGGCATCTGCCCCCTGATTTTGCCGTCCTAACTTGTGTTCCCAAGTAAAATTGTACTCAGCCAAGAACTCCTGCCACCGCGCCTGCCGTGCAGAAAGCTTATTCTGAGTCTGAAAGAATGTGTTAGCCACATTGTCGGTCCGAACCACGAACCTGGTACCCAGCAAATACACCCTCCATGTGCGAAGGCAATGCACCACTGCCAACATCTCCTTCTCATGGGCTGAGTACCGCTGCTCTGCATCATTGAGTTTCTGGCTCTCATAGGCAATGGGGTGGCCTTCTTGCACCAACACATCTCCAATGGCTTAGTCTGAGGCGTTAGTTAGCACACTGAAAGGCAACTCGAAATCAGGCAGCCTCAGGATCACCTCCGTGGACACCGCTGCCTTCAACTTGTCAAAGGCTTTTTGGCAATTTGTGGTCCACCTCCAGGGTCTATCCCTCTGGAGTAAGTCTGTCAATGGGGTGACCCTTTTGGAGTAACCCTGCACGAACTTCCTATAATAGTTAGACAAACCAAGAAAGGATCTCAACTCAAACACTTTGGTAGGGGCCTCCCACTCCACTATTGCCTGGACTTTTCTCTTATCTATTTTAACTTGCCCTCGACTCACCCTATGCCCAACGAACGTTAGTCAAATCGAATCGCATCACCAAGAATTCATAGGAGCCATAGTGAGTGATGCACGTGGTTTTCCCCTCATCTCCTTCTGCAATCCTGACTTGCCCATTTCCTGACCGCAGATCCAGCTTGTTGAAGTAAGAGGCTCTTGCTAACTTTTCAAATAAGTCTGCTATCAATGGAATAGGGTACTTGTTCTTTACCGTCACCTTATTCAGAGCCCTGTAATCAACACACATCCACAGGGAGCCATTGTGTTTCTTCTGAAACAACACCGGGGCACCATATGGCGCTTTGGAGCGCTGAATTTGGCCTGCATCCAGCAACTTTGTCAACTGCTTCCTCAGTTCTGCCAACTTTAGTGGACTCATGCGAAATGGGGCTTGTGCTGGTGGTTTGGAACCAAGCACCAAATCGATCTTGTGGTCAGCGGCACGCCTTGAGGGAAGACACTTGGGGAGTTTAGGAGGCATCACGTCAGTGAACTTTCCCAACAGATCCGCTACACTATCAGGCAACTCCGTAAGAATACCTTCTTTGATCTCCATCAAAGCCGCAAGGTAGGTGACTTCTCCCTTCTTCAGCCCATGCTTCACCTGCAAAGCTGATAGCATACCACTCGACTTCCCACCAATACTGGAGGAGGGAGTGAACGTCCCAGGAACGAAACATGGATGATCTTCATGCATGATCATGAGACCACCCAAGTGAGGCAACAGAGCAACTTTTTTCCTCACAAAGAAATCAACCCCCAGTATGATATCAAAATCATCTAACGGAACCACAGTAAAGTTAAGCTTACCAGACCAATTGCCCATAGTTACCTCCACTCCCAATGTCGTGCCAAGCATCTCTCGGGCTGTTGAGTTGGCTGTCTTTATTCGACTCCCAGTTTTGGTGACTTTTAGACCCAGTGACTCTACCATCCTCTCAGCCACGAAGTTGTGGGTAGAACCCGTGTCAGCCATCGCCAGCAACTCCTTACTATTGATCCCGATCTTTACATACATCAAGCCAGATTGTGGGGCACGTCCAGCTTGCACAGCACTCACCAGCTACCAAGGATTGACACGAGAGGGGCCAACATCATCTGAGAGGCCACTCCCCTCAGCAACTATGGCAGTTAACTTCTCTCGCTTGGGGCACTCCTTGGCCCTATTTGGTCCATTACATATGAAATAACTCGAGTTAGTTTTGCCTTTACCTTGTTTTTGGTAGACGGCTTTGCCTTTATCCTTCCCGCCACCATTGTGCTTATCCTTCTTGCCTTCCTTCTTCTTCTTCTTGCCCTTGTCTTTGGGCTGCTTCCCAGCATCAGAATCAATAGACTTGTTAATCCAAAAATCAACTAAACCATCAGCCGCAACCATTACTGAAGGAAGGTCCTTCACACGCTGCCTTCTAAGCTCCAGTTGAGCCCAGGGTTGTAGACAAGAAAGGAAGTTGAAAAGCTTGTCCTCATTCGACATGTTGCGGATGTCAAGCATCAAAGAGCTAAATTCCTTCACGTAGTCACGCACCGTACCACTCTGCTTCAACTTCTTCAAGGACTCCCTTGAAACCCATGACGTGTTGCAGGGCAAGAACTGGTCCTTCAACTCCTTCTTTAGGCTCTCCCACGTCTCGATCTTAGGCCTACCCGCACTTGGATCGTCATCCAACTGAGTCTGCCACCACAGTGTAGCGTCCTTGGCCAGATACATGCTAGTCAGATTGACCTTCTCGTTGTTTGGCACTCGGGCAGCTTTGAAGTACTGCTCCATATCCCTCAGAAAGTTCTCGATCTCTTTGGCATTCCTCGCTCCCTCGAAGGCTTTTGGCTCTGACACCTTCATCTTGGTCGAGCCCTCCACAACACCTCCACTTGGTTGAGAGGCTACAGCCTTCTTGAGGATGCCTATCTCTGTTGCCAACTCCTCAAGCCGAAAAGTTGTGTTTGAAGAGGCCACCACTTCTTGTTGCCGCTGCAGATCGATTATGTACTGCTCATGGAGTGCCAACGTTGGGAACACGGTGAAATTTACACCCTCCGGAAGCTCACTGAGTACCTCAAAGAGCTTGGCTATGCGCTCACATACAGCATCAAGACCCAAACCACATGCCATTGGTCAAACCTTTTTGCTCTGATACCAGCTGTCACATGGCTAATTTTCTCACCCAAAATTTCGCCTTGTGATGGTAGTAAGTCACATTTAGTCTCAGCCAACGGCACACACAACGATTTGCACAATAGAACTTTGTAAGTAGGCACACAACTCACACACTCAAAAGAGGCACAAGAGCATATACGGGAACCTTTCCCAAACTTTTATTACTTAACTCATGTAATACAAAGGAACAATCACTTGAACTCTTAACAGTGTTTCACTCTTTCTCTCTGAGTGATTTCTCTCTTTCACTGTGTACAAATGACAACCCATAGGGTCTATATATAGCTGACACCCCCTAGCTATCTAGGGCTTGGAGATAAACATTATCTGCCCACGATCTTTATCGTGGCTGATAACCCTCATCTTCCCACGTTCTCATCCATGACTCGATCTTGATAAGCCTTATCTCCCACGATCATCCATCACTTGATCTCGATAAGTCTTATCTACCCATGATCATTTGCCATGCACGATCTGATAAGCATTATCCCGATGCTCGGCCACCCAGATAGAGCCACACCTGTACGTCCACACGTTTCACACGTCGTAGGAGACTCGGTGCCACGCAATGCCATGCAGTGTCATGAAAACTTGGCCAAGACCCAGTCTTGCATTTTGGGCCTCTTGGCCTAAGCCCATGGCCCATCTGATCGAGCCCATGAACATGCAGCCCAACATCCTTCGCCTAACCCAAGTCTTGGTCCACACTAGGACCCGCTTGTAGGCCCGTGCCTACGTTGATCCTCTCAGCTTTCACCTTGCTTCAAGGAGTACCCAGCCACTCTAAAGTCCCATCCTAGGAATTGGCGCAAGGTGCCGCCAACTCCTGCATGCCAAGTGTTCAATGGGCTAAAAGTAGGCATTTATCCTGCCATCGAAAGTTGATAGGGCAGAAATTTGAATGATGCGTCGCCGGCTTTTTAGCCATGCGATCCGTCGAGCTATCATGAATCATCAGAGCAACGGGCAGAGCCTGTGTCGACCTTTTATCTAATAAATGCATGCCTTCCAATAGTTAGGGTTTTTTGCACGTATTAGCTCTAGAATTACTACAGTTATCCAAGTAGCAGGTACCATCTAACAAACTATAACTGATTTAATGAGCCATTCGCAGTTTCACAGTCTGAATTAGTTTATACTGACACATGCATGGCTTAAGCTTTGAGACAAGCATATGACTACTGGCAGGATCAACCAGGTAGCATTCCTTCACGATGCCTGTGACCGCACGCACGGCACGAACCCAACCAAATGCTAAGGGGGCTGATGATGAAACGGGCATGGCAGTCGTGCTATAGAGGGACAAAGGCTCTGTTCGACCAAAGGTAGAGTGGAAAGACAGTTCCATTGCTCGAGTAATGTTCCGAATCTGAGAGCACGACCGTCAAACCATTTGGGCTGGCATAGCACGCTGGGCGTGCGCGCTCTGGAGGACTGCCCGCGGCAGCTGGCACGGCACACAGCGCATTGTGCACGCGTACTGGGAGGGTTGCGCTCGCACGGTTGGTCCTACGCGCAGTTCGCTGGGCGAACGCGCTAGGAGGACTACGCAAGTGGCTGTGCGCGCGTCTGAAAGACTGCGCCCACGCGGCCGGCCCTACACACAGTTCGCTGGGGGCGCGCGCTAGCCCCATGCAGCGCGCAGCTCTCCCAGCTCACTGTTGGCCAGACGAGCAACAAGCTGCTCCCCCCAGGCCGCCGCGCTGGCTGCTGGCCAGACGAGCAGCGGGCTGCTCCCCCTAGGCCACCATGCGCGCGCATCTTGCCCCAGCTCGCTCCGCGCGCGCTGCTGCGCCCACTGCACTGGAATTTTAACCTGATTCCCTTTCGAAGCTCGCGTGCGGACGCGCTGTTGGACGGGCTTCCCCCGTCTCTTAGGATCGACCAACCCATGTGCAAGTGCCGTTCACATGGAACCTTTCCCCTTTTGGGCCTTCAAAGTTCTCATTTGAATATTTGCTAATACCACCAAGATCTGCACTGATGGCCGCTCCGCCCAGAGTTTTGCAGCGACTGTCATGCCCTCCTACTCATCGGGGCCTAGCGCTTGCCCCGACGGCTGGGTGTAAGTCGCGCGCTTCAGCGCCATCCATTTTCAGGGCTAGTTGATTCGGCAGGTTAGTTATTACACACTCTTTAGAGAATTTTGACTTCCATGACCACCGTCCCGTTGTTGCCATCTAACCTTTTATACTCGGCTGGTCAAAGAGCATGCTTTATTGCTGTCGTCTTGCCTTTTATACTCCCATGGGTAAGGGGTATGCTTTGTTGTTGTCATCTCATCTTTTATCCTCATGCTGGCAAGGAGTATGCTTTGTTGTTGCTGTCTCGTCTTTTATATTCATACGGGCAAGGAGTCTGGTTTTGTTGTTGTCGCCATCATACCTTTTATACTCGTGTGGGCAAGGAGCATGCTTTGTTGTCTCATCTCGCCTTTAATACTCGTGCTGGCAAGGAGTATACTTTATTGTCGTCGTGTCGCCTTTTCTACCCGTGCGGGCAAAGAGTATGCTCAAGTGGACGAGGAGCATATTTTTGTTGTTGTACTTTTCCCTTTTTGTACTCCTGCGTGCAAGGAGTCTGCTTTTGTTGTTGTTGCCGTCTTGCCTTTTACACTTGTGCGAGCAAGCAGCATGCTTTGCAATTGCCGTCTTGCCTTTTATACTCGTGCGGGCTAGGCGTATACTTTTGTTGTTGTACTTTTAGCATTTTATACTCTTGCGGGCAGGTAGTCTACTTTTGCTGTTGTTGCCGTCTCATATTTTATGCTTGTGCGGGCAAGGATTCTGGTTTTGTTTTGCTTGTTGTCTTGCTTTTTATACTTGAGTAGGCAAGAGTATACTTTTCTTGATGCACTTGATGTATTTTATACTCTTGTGGGTAAGGAATCTACATTTGTTGTTGTTGCTGTCTCGTCTTTTATACTCGAGCCGGCAATGAGTCTATTTTTCTGTTGTTGTCATCTCGTCTTTCATGCTCGTGCAGGCAAGGAGTTTGCATTCGCTATTGTTGCTATCCCACATTTTATACTCGCATTGGCAAGGAGTCTGACTTTCTTATTGTTATCGTGTCGCCTTTTATACTCGTGTAGACAAGGAGTCTGCTTTGCTGTTGTTGTCGTCTCGCCTTGTATGCTCATGTGGACAAGAAGTATACTTTTGTTGCTGCACTTTTTGCCTTTTATAGTCTTAGGGGCACGAAGTATGTTTTTGTTGTTGTAGCTGTCTCACCTTTTATACATGTGCAGGCAAGGAGTTTGGCTTTGTTTTTATTGTCATCTCGCCTTTTACACTTGAGCGGGTGAGGAGTATACTTTTATTGTTGTACTTTGTCGCCTTTTGCACCTTGCAGGCAAGGAGTCTATTTTTGTTCTTGTTGTTGTCTTACCTTTTGTACTGGTGAAATTTAGGAGCTTGCTTTCCTCTTGTTACTGTCTCGCCATTGATACTCGTGCAGCCAAGGAGAATACTTTTACTGCTGTACTTTTTACCTTTTATACTCTTACAGGCCAAGAGTTGGCTTCTGTTGTCGTTGCTATGTTGCCTTTTATACTCGTGCAGGAAAGGAGTTTGGTTTTGTTATCATTGTCATCTTTCCTTTTATAATCGTGTGCGCAATGAGTAAAACGTATGCTTTGCTATTGTTGTCTCGCCTTTTACACTTGTGTAGGCAAGGAGTATGCTTTTGTCATTGTTGCCATCTCGCCTTTTATACTCGTACGAGCTAGGAGTTTATTTTGCTGTCATTGCCGCCTCGCCTTTTATACTCTTGCGGGAGGAGAGTATGCTTTTTTTATTGTACTTTTTTCCTTTTATACTTTTGTGGGCAAGGAGTCTACTTTTGTTGTTGGTGCTGTCTCGCCTTTTATACTTATGTAGACAAAGAGTCTGGTTTTGCTCTTTTTACTAGTTGCCTTTCATACTCGTGTGGGTAAGGAGTATTCTTTGCGGTTACTGTCTCCCCTTTTATACTAGTGCGGGCAGGGAGTATGCATCTGTTGTTATTCCTGTCACGCCTTTTATACTCATATGGGCAAGGAGTTTGGTTTTTTTTTTGTTGCCGTCTTGCCTTTTAAACTTGCTTGGGCAAGCATATGCTTTACGATTGCTGTCTCGCATTTTATACTCTTACGAGCAAAGGGTATGCTTTTTTGTTGCAGTCTCACCTTTTATACTCTTGCGAGCAAGGAGTCGGCTTTTGCTGTTGTTGTCATCTTGCCTTTTATACTCGTGTGGGCAAGTAGCATACTTTGTTGTTGCTGCCTTGCCTTTTATACTCTTGCGGGAAAAGAGTTGGCTTTTGTTGTTGTTGTCGTATTGCCTTTTATACTTGCATGGGCAACGAGTTTGGTTTTGCTGTTGTTTCCATCTCGCCTTTTATGCTCGTGCGGGCACAGGTTATGCTTTGATATTGCCGTCACGCCTATTTTGCATGTGCAAGCAAACTGTGCGCTTTTGTTGTTGCTGCCATCTCGCCTTTTATACTCGTGTAGGCAAGGAGTAGGTTTGTTGTTGTCGTCTTGCCCTTCATACTCACGTGAGCAAGGAGTATACTTTGTTGTAGCCATCTCGCTTTTTATACTCTTGTGGGCTAGGAGTCTGCTTTGCTATTATTACTGTCTCGACTTTTGTGCTCGTGCGGGCAAGGAGTATAATGTTGGTTTTGCAAGTTTTGCCTCTTATATTCTTGTGGGCAAAGAGTCTACTTTTGCTGTTGTTGTCATCTCGCCTTATATACCCATGGAACGAGTCTAGCTTTGTCGTTGTTGCCATCTTTCCTTTTATACTCAAGCAAGCGACAAGTATACTTTTGTGGTTGTAGTTGTCGCCTTTTATATTCTTGCGTGCAAGGAGTTTACTTTAGTGTTGTTGTCGTCTTGCTTTTTATGCTCATACAGGCGAGAAGTTTCGTTCTATTGTTGATGTCGTCACGTATTCTATAGTCGTGCGGGCAAGCAGCTGACCTTGTTGTTGCCGTTTCGTATTTTATACTCGTTCGGGTAGGGAATTTGGTTTGCAGTTGCCGTCATGCCTTTAATACCCGTGTGGTAGGAAGTATGCTTTTGTTGTTATTGTTGTCCTGCCTTTTATGCTTGTCTGGAGCAGTAGTCTGGTCTTGTTGTTGTTGCTATCTCGCCTTTCATACTCACGCGAGCAAGCAGCATGCTTTATTGTTTTTTTCTCGGCTTTTGCACCCGTGCTGGCAATAAACATGCTTTGTTGTTGCTATCTCACCTTTTATACTCGTCTAACAAGGAGCATGCTTTGTTGTTGCCATCTTGCCTTCTATATTCTTGCAAGCAAGGAGTCTGCTTTTGTTGTTGTTGTCGTCTCGCCTTTATACTCATACGGGCTAGTGTCTGCTTTGCTATTGTTACTGTCTCGCCTTTTATGCTCTCGCAGGCAAGGATTATACTTTTATTTTTGTACTTTTTGCCTTTCATATCCTTGCAGACAAGGAGTCTACTTTTGCTGTTGTTGTCGTCTCTGCTTTTATTCTCATGCAGAAAGGAGTTTGGTTTTATTGCTATTGCTGTCTCGCCTTTTTTACTCCGGTGGGTAAGGAGCATACTTTTGTTATTGTACTTGTTGCCATTCATATTCTTGCGGGAAAAGAGCCTGCCTTTGTTGTTGTTGTTGTCCCGCCTTTTATACTCGTCTAGGTGAGTAGTCTGGTTTTGTTACTGTTATCGTCGGACCTTTTATACTCATGCAGGCAAGCAGCATGCTTTGTTGTTGTCGTCTCGACTTTTATACTCTTGCAGGTAAGGATTCAGCTTTTGTTGTTACTACCATCTCGCCATTTATACTTGTATGGACAAGGAATCAGGTTTTGTTGTTGTTGTCGTTGTTTCGTCCTTTATGCTCATGCGGGCTAGGAGTATGCTTTAATATTGTTGTCACGCCTTTTCTGCTCGTGCGGGCAAAGTGTTCACTTTTGTTGTTATTGTTGTCTCGCCTTTTATACTCGTGTAGGCAAGGAGTATGATTTGTTGTTGTCATCATGCCTTTTATACTCGTGCAGGCAAAGAGTCTACTTCACTATTATTACCATCTCGGCTTTTATATTTGTGTGGGCATGGAGTATATTGTTGTTTTTACAAGTTTTACATTTTATATTCTTGCGGGAAAACAGTCTACTTTTTCTATTGGGCGTCTCGCCTTTTATCCCCATGTGTGCAAAGAGTCTAGCTTTGTTATTGTTGCCATCTTTCCTTTTATACTCACGTAGGCGACAAGTACACTATTGCTGTTCTACTTTTTGCCTTTTATACTCTAGCGTGCAAGGAGTCAGCTTTTGTGTTGTTTCTGTCAACCTTTTATACTCGTACAGGAGAGCAACCTGCTTTGTTATTATCGTCTTGTATTTTATACTCGTGTAGGCAAGGAGTATGGTTTGCAGTTGCCGTCATGCCTTTAATACTCGTGTAGGCAGGGAGTACACTTTTATTGTTGCTGTCGTCTTGCCATTTATATTCGTCTGAACGAGTAGCCTAGTTTTGTTGTTGGTGTCGTCTCACCTTGTATACTCATGCGGGCAAGCAACATGCTTTGTTTTTTTCGTCTCGCCTTGCATACTCTTGCAGGCAAGGAGTATGCTCTGTTATTACAGTCTTGTATTTTATACTCGTGGGGCAAGGAGTATAGTTTGCAGTTGCCGTCGTGACCTTAATACTCGTGCAAGCAGGAAGTATGCTTTTGTTGCTGTTGTCATCTCCCCTTTTATATTCATCTGGGCGAGTAGTCTGGTTTTGTTGTTGTTGTCGTCTCGGCTTTTATACTCATGCGACAAGCAACATGCTTTGTTGTTGCCGTCCTACCTTCTATGCTCATGCGTATATGCTTTGTTGCTGCCGTGTCTCCTTTCATACTCTTGTAGGCAAGGAGTCCGCCATTGTTCTTGTTGCCGTATTGCCTTTTATACTCGTATGGGTAAGGAGTCTAGTTTTGTTGTTGTTGTCGTCTCATCTTTTACACTCGTGCCGGCAAGAAGCATGCTTTGCTATTGTCGTCACACCTATTTTGCTCGTGCTAGCAATCTATGCGCTTTTGTTGTTGTTGCCATCTCGCCTTTTATACTCGCGTAGGCAAAGAGCATGCTTTGTTGTTGTTGTCTCGCCTTTTATGCTCGCGCAAACAAGGAGCATGCATTGTTGTCGCCATCTCGCTCATTATACTCATGCGAGCAAGGATTCTGTGTTGCTATTATTATCATATCGGATTTTGTACTCGTGCAGGCAAGGAGTATACTATTGTTTTTGCAAGTTTTGCCTTTTATATTCTTGCGAGTAAAGAGTCAACTTTTCATGTTGTTGCTGTCTCGCCTTTTATACCCATGCGTGCAAGGAGTCTAGCTTTGTTGTTGTTGTCGTCTTTCTTTTGATGCTCAGGTAGGCGATGAGTATACTTTTGTTGTTGTTCTTGTCGCCATTTATATTATTGCATTCAAGGAGTCTGCTTTAGTGTTGTTGCCATCTTGCCTTTTATATTCCTGCGGGCAAAAAGTCTTGTTGTGTTGTTGTCACCGTCTCGTCTTTTATACTCGTGCGGGCAAGCAGCCTACTTTGTTGCTGTCGTCTCGTGTTTTATACTCGTGCGGGTAAGGAGTATGGTTTGCAGTTGCCGTCAGGTATTTAATACTAGTGCGAGTAGGGAGTATGCTTTTGTTGTTGTTGCTGTGTCGCCTTTTATACTCGTTCGGACGAGTAGTCTGGTTTGGTTGTTGTGGTCGTGTTGCCTTTTATGCTCGTGCAGGCAATCAACATGCTTTGTTGTTGCTGTCCCGCCTTTTCGACACGTGCAGGCAAGGAGTATGCTTTGTTGTTCCCATACCACCTTTTACACTCATGCGGGCAAGGAGTCCACTTTTGCTATTGTTGTCGTCTTGCCTTTTAAACTCATGCATGCAAGAACTATAGTTTAGTTGTTGTTGCATTCCCACCCTTTACACTTGTGTGGCGAGGAGTATCCTTTTGTTGTTGTATTTGTCGCTTTTATACTCTTACGGGCATGCAGTCAGCTTTTGTTGTTATTGCTGTCTCGCCTTTTATACTCGTATAGGCTGGGAGTCTTTTTTACTGTTGTTGCCATCTCGCCTTTTATACTCGTGTCGGCAAGGAATATACTTTTGACCTTTTATACTGTTGCAAGCAAGGAGCATGGTTTTGTTGTTATCGCTATTTCGCCTTTTATGCTCATGCAGCTAGGAGTCTGTTTTGCTGCTGTTGTACTCTCGTCTTTCATAGTTGTGCAGGCAAGGAGTATACTTTTCTTATTATACTTCTCGTATTTTTGTACTCTTGCAGGCAAAAAGTTTGCCTTTGTTGTTGTTGCTGTCTTACATTTTATAGTCGTGTAAGCAAGGAGTATGGTTTTGTTATTGTTTACATCTCGCCTTCTACACTCATGTCTGCAAGCAGCACGCTTTGTTGTTACTGTCTCGACTTTTATACTCGTGCAGGCAAAGAGTGTGCTTTGTTGTTGCCATGTCGCCCTTTATACACTTGTGGACAAAGAGTCGACTTTCGTTGTCATTCCCATCTCGCCTTTTATGCTCGTATGGTCTAAGAGTCTAGTTTTGTTGTTGTTACCATCTCACCTTTTATACTAGTTCGGGCTGGGAGTTTGCTTTGTTCTTATTGTCATCTCACCTTTTTTACTCATGCGAGCCAGGATTATACTTTTGTTGTTGTGGTTTTTGCCTTTTATACTCTTGCGGGCAAGGAGTCCACTTTAGTTGTTGGTGCTGTCTCGCCTTTTATACTCAGGTGAGCAAGGAAACTAGTTTTATTGTTGTTATCATCTCACCTTTTATACTTGTGCGGGTAAGGAGTATGCTTTGCTGTTGCCATCTAGTCTTTTATACAAGAGCAAGCAAGGAGTATGCGTTTGTTGTTGTTCTCGTCTCACTTATTATAATTGCTTGGGCAAAGAGAATGGTTTTGTTGTTGTTGATGTTTCGCCTTTTATACTCGTGTCGGCAAGCATCTTGCTTTTTTGTTGTCGTCTCACCTTTTATACTCATGCAGGCAAAGAGTATGCTTTGTCGTTGCCGTCTCGCCTTTTATACTCTTACGAGCAAGAAGTTGGCTTTTGTTGTTGTTGTCGTCTTGCCTTGTATACTCGTACAAGCAAAGAGTTTGGTTTTGTTGTTGTTGTTGTCTCCCCTTTTATATTTGTGTAGACAAGGCGCACGCTTTGTTGTTGAAGTCCCATCTTTTATACTCTTGCAGGCAAAGAGCATGGATTGCTATTGTTGTCTCACCCTTTTTAGTCGCACAGGCAAAGTGTATGCTTTTGTTGTTGTTGCCATCTCACCTTTCATACTTGCATGGGCGAGTAGTTTGGTTTTGTTGTTGTTGCTGTCTCGCCTTGTATACTTTTGTAGGTAAGGAGCATGCTTTGTTGTTGTCGTCTCGCCTTTTATACTCGAATGGGAAAAGAGTATGCTTTATTGTTGTTGTCTCGCCATTTATGCTCATGTGGGCTAGGAGTTCGCTTTGCTGTTATTACCATCTTAGTTTTCATATTCGTGTGGGCAAGGATTATACTTTTGCTTTTGTACTTTTCCCATTTATATTCTTGTGAGCAATAAGCCTTGTTTTGCTGTTGCTACCATCTCGGGTTTAATACTGGTGCAAGTAGGAAGTATGCTTTTGCTGTTGATGCCATCTCGGATTTTACACTTATACGGGCGAGTAGTCTAGTTTCGTTGTTGTTGCCGTCTCGCATTTTACACTCTTGTGGGCAAGTAGCATTAATTGTTGATGTCGTCTTGCTTTTTCTACTTGTGCGGACACATAGTATGCTTTGTTGGTGCCGTAACGCCTTTCATACTCTTGCAGGCAAGGAGTCTACTTTTACTGTTATTGTCGTCTCGCCTATTATACTCGTGTGAGCAAGGAGCCTGGTTTTGTTGTTGTTGCCACCTCGCCTTTTACACTCGGGCAAAAGAGGAGTATACTTTTGTCACTGTACTTGTTGCCCTTTATACTCTTGAGGGCAAGGAGTCTGCTTTTCTTGTTGTTGCTGTATTGCCTTTTATGCTTATGTGGTCTACGAGTTCGCATCACTGTTGTTGTCGTCTTGTCTTTTATACTCGTCGAGCAAAGAGTATACTTTGTTGTTCTACTTTTTTCCCTTTATACTCTTTTAGGCAAGGTGTTTTCTTTTCTTGTTGTCGCTGCCTTCGCGTTTATACTCGTACAAACAAGGAGTTTGGTTTTGTGATTGTTACTATCTTGCCTTTTATAATCGTATGGGCAATGAATAAAGAGTATGCTTTGCTGTTGTTGTCTTGCCTTTTATACTCATGTGGGCAAGGACTATGCTTTTGTTTTCGTACTTTTCGCCTTTTATATTCTTGCAAGCAAAGAGCCTACATTTGCTGTTGTTGCCATCTCGCCTTTTCTACTTGTGCGGGCTTAGAGTTTGGTTTTACTGTTGCTGTTGTCTCTCCTTTTATACTCATGCAGGAAAGCAACATGCTTTGTCGTTGTTGTCATGCATTTTGTACTCGTATGGGCAAAGAGTATGCTTTGTTGTCACCGTCTTACCTTTTTAACTCTTGCGGGCTAGGAGTCTACGTTTTTTATTGCTGTTGTCTCGCATTTATACTCGTGCAGTTAAAGAGTATGCTTTACTGTTGTCAGCTCGTCTTTCATACTCGCGCGGGCTAGGAGTATGCTTTTGTGTCTCGCCTTTCATACTCGTGTGGGCAAGCAGTATGCTTAGTTGTCGCTGTCTCACCTTTTGTACTCTTACGGGCAAGGAGTCTGCTTTTGTTGTTGTTGCCGTCACGCCTTTTATGCTCATGAGGGCAAGGAGTCTGGTTTTGCTGTTGTTGTCATCCCGCATTTTATACTAGTGCAAACTAGGCGTAAACTTTTGTTGTCGTACTTTTCACCTTATATAGTTTTGAAGGGAATGAGGCTACTTTTGTTGTTGTTTCCATCTCGCCTTTGACACTAGCGCGGGTAAGGAGTCTGGTTTTGTTATTGTTACTGTCTCGTCCCTTGTATCGTGCAGGCAAAGAGTCTGCTCTATTGTTCCTACCATCTCGCCTTTTATAAACTTGCGGGCAAGGAGCATGCGTTGCTGCCATCTCTCACTATGGCTCCTAGGAATTATTGGCGATGCCATTCGGTTTGACTAACATCCCTGCTACTTTCTGTAATTTAATGAATGATGTATTTCATGACTTTATTGATCATTTTGTGGTTGTATATCTGGATAATATTGTTGTGTATAGTGAGTCCTTGGAGGATCACTTGTCCCACCTGAGGTTGGTGTTGTCTAAGTTGAGAGAGCACCAATTATATGTGAAAAAGGAAAAATGTGAGTTTGCTTGACGTGAGATAATGTTCCTTGGGCATAAGGTGACTCGAGGACAAGTTAAAATGGACAAGAGAAAAGTCCAGGCAATAGTTGAGTGGGAGGCCCCTACCAAAGTGTATGATTTGAGGTCCTTTCTTGGTTTGTCTAACTATTACAGGAAGTTCGTGCAGGGCTACTCCAAAAAAGTGGCCCCATTGATGGACTTACTCAAGAAGGATAGACCCTGGAGGTGGACCACAGATTGCCAAGAAGCCTTTGATAAGTTGAAGGCAGCGGTGTCCACGGAGCCAATCCTGAGGCTGCTTGATTTTGGGTTGCCTTTCAGTGTGCTAACTGATGCCTCAAACAAAGCCATTGGAGGTGTGTTAATGCAAGAAGGCCACCCCATTGCCTATGAGAGCCAAAAACTCAATGATGCAGAGCAGTGATACTCAGCCCATGAGAAGGAGATGTTGGCAGTGGTGCATTGCCTTCGCACATGGAGGGTCTATTTGCGGGGTACCAGGTTCGTGGTTCGGACTGACAATGTGGCTAACACATTCTTTCAGACTTAAAAAAGCTTTCTGCATGGCAGGCGCGGTGGTAGGAGTTCTTGGCTGAGTACTATTTTACCTGGGAACACAAGCTAGGAAGGCAAAATCAGGTGGCAGATGCCCTAAGTCGCCGACATGTGCAAGAGACGGTCAAAACCCAAACCACCTGCCATTGGTTCTCACCCAAAATTTCGCCTTGTGATGGCACTAAGTCACAATTAGTCTCAGCCAACCGCACACACAGAAGGATTGTGCAATGGAAATTTATAAGTAGGCACACAACTCACACACTCAAAAGGGACACAAGAGCATATACAAGAACCTTTCCCAACCTTTTATTACTTAACTCAAGCAATACAAAGGAACAATCACCTGAACTCTCAACAGTGTTTCACTCTTTCTTTCTGAGTGATTTCTATTTCACTGAGTACAAATGACAACCCGTAGGGTCTATATATAGCTCACACCTCCAAAGCTATTTAGGTCTTGGAGATAAATATTATCTCCCCACGATCTCTGTTGTGGCTGATTACCCTCATCTTCCCACGATCTCATCTATGACTTGATCCTAATAAGTCTTCTCTCCCACAATCATCCATCACTTGATCTTGATAAGCCTGATCTACCCACGATCCTTTGCCATGCACGATCTGATAAGCATTATCTTGATGCTCTACCAACCGGATAGAGCCACACCTGCACATCCCCACGTTCCACACGTCGTAGGAGACTCGGTGCCACGCAGTGCCATGCAGACTTGGCCAAGACCCAGTCCTGTGATTTGGGCCTCTTGGCCCAAGCCCATGGCTCATCTGATGGAGCCCACAAACATGTATTCCAGCATCCTTTGTCCAACCCAAGTCTTGGTACACACTGGGACCCATATGTAGGCCCATGCCTACACTGACCCTCTCAACTTTCACCTTGCTTCAAGGAGTGCCTAGCCACTCCAAAGTCCCATGCTAGGAATTGGCGCAAGGTGCTGCCAACTCCTGCATGCCAAGTGTTCATGGGGTTAACAAACCACCCCCACATGTTGAAGCCAACGTTCTCATTGGTAAGGTTGATAGGTAGTCTTCCACCCGCTTCTCGAACTGCCATAGAGTCACATCTCTTTCTCGGCTCGCCTCACTATTTGGGGAATTCTTCCACTTCACCAAGTGCTCAACCCGCCTGTTCTTCTTACTTTGCCCTTGCGTTCGGTGGTCTAGAATTCTCTCCACTTTACTCTGGAACTCAGTTCTGATTGTAGGGGGAGCACGTCATGCTTGTTTCCTTGGAGGCTCATCGCCCGCTTCCTCGTGGAAGGGCTTCAAGAAAATCACGTGGAAGGTTGGATGTACCTTCAACCTTTCTTGGAGCTGCAACCTGTATGCAACGTTGCCAACTTTCTTCATCACTGTGAAGGGACCGTCATACTTTGGAACCAGCCCATGATGATGCAGAGTAGCAGCACTCATCCCATGAGAAGGAGATGCTGGCAGTGGTGCATTGTCTTTGCACCTGGAGGGTGTATTTGCTGAGTACCCAGTTCGTGGTTCGAACCGATAATGGTACCAACACATTCTTTCAGACTCAAAAGAAGCTTTCTGCACAGCAGGTGCAGTGGCAGGAGTTCTTGGCTGAGTACGATTTTACTTGGGAACACAAGCCAGGCAGGCAAAATCAGGTGGCGGATGCCTTAAGTCGCCAACAAGTGCAAGAGATGGTTGCTGCCCTCACTCAAGTGCAGAGTGACTTGCTAGAAAAAATCAGGGAACAAGCCAACACGAGTATAAAAGGTGAGATCGCAACAACAAAGCATATTCCTTCCCCGCAATAGCACAAAAGGTGAGACGGCAACAACAAAGCATACTCTTTACGCGCACGAGTTTAAAAGGCATGATGGCAACAACAAAGCATGCTCCTTAGCCGCACGAACAAAAAAAGCGAGAAGGGAACAACAACAAAACCAGACTCCTTGCCCACACGAGTATAAAAGGCAGGACAGCAACAACAACAAAAGCATGCTCCTTGCTCGCAGGAGTATAAAAGGCGAGACGGCAACAACAAAGCATATTTAATTCTCGTACAGGTATAAAAGGCAAGTAGGTAACAACAACAAAATTAGACTCTTTGCCTGCACAAGTAAAAGGGCGAGATAGCAATAGCAAAGCGTACTCCTTACCTGCACGAGAATAAAAGGTGAGATGGCAACAAGAACAAAACCAGACTCTTTGCCTACACGGGTATAAAACGCGAGACAACAACAACAACGAGAGTAGATACCTTGCCTGCAAGACTATAAAAGGTAAAATGTACAACAAGAAAAGTATCGTCCTTGCCCATACGAGTATAAAAGGCGAGATAGCAACAACAAAGCATGCTCCTCACCTACACAAATAAAAAGGCTGAGATAGCAAAAACAACAAATGCAAACTCCTCGCCCATACGAGTATAAAAGGGGATATGGTAAGAACAGGAAAATCATACTTTTTACTCATAATAGTAAAAAAGGCGAGATGGCAACAGCAAAGCATGCCTGCACGATTATAAAAGGTGAGACAGCAACAACAAAGCGTACACCTTCCCTGCACAAGAATAAAAGGCGAGACAGCAACAACAACAAAATCAGACTCCTTGCTCGCACGGGTATAAAAGACGAGACAGTAACAATAACAAAAGCAGATTGTTTGCCGACAAGAGTATAAAAGGTGAAAAGTACAACAACAAAAGTTTACTCGTTTCCCACACGAGTATAAAAGGCGAGATGGTAACAACAGCAAATCAGACTCGTAGTCCGTACGAGTTTAAAAGGCTCGACAACAAAAATAACAAATGCAGACTCCTTGCCCACAAGAGTATGAAAGTAGACAATCACAACAACAAAAGTATACTTCTAGCCTGCCAGAGTATAAAAGGCAGGACGACAACAACAACAAAACTAGAGTCTTGCCCGCATGAAGATAAAAGGTGAGACGACAACAACAGCAAAAGTAGACTCCTTGCTCACAATGGTATAAAAGGCGAAAAGTACAACAACAAACATATACTCGTGGCCCGTACGAATATAAAAGGGGAGACAGTAGCAACAACAAAACATACTCCAAGCCCATGCGAGCATAAAAGTGAGACAGCAACAACAACAACTGTAGACTATGTGCCCACGAGAACATAAAAGGCAAGACGGCAACAACAACAAAGGCACACTCCTTGCCCATACAAGTATAAAAAGTAAGACGGCAACAACAAAGCTTACTCCTTGCCTATACGAGTATAAAAGGCCCGTCGGCAGTAGCAACAAAACTAGACTCCTTTCCCTCACGAGTAAAAACGAGGCAGCAATAGCAAAGCATACTCCTTATTCACACAAGAATAAATGGCAAGAGGACAACAGCAGCAAAACTGGGCTCCTTGCATACATGGGTATAAAAGGCAAGATAGTAACAACAACAAGAGCAGACACCTTGCCATAAGAGTATAAAAGGCAAAGTGTGCAACAACAAAAGTATACTCCTTGCCCGCATGAGTATAAAAAGTGAGACAACAACAACAAAGCATGCTCCTCACCCGTACGAGTATAAAAGGCAAGACAGTACAAATAATAAATGTAGACTTCTTGCCCGGACGAATGCAAAAGGCGAGATGGTAAGAACAACAAAAGCATACTCTTTACTCACTCGAGTAAACAATGCGAGACGGCAATAGCAAAGCCTACTCCTTGCCTACACGAGTATAAAAGGTGAGACGGCAATAGCAAAGCATACTCCTTATCTGTACAAGAATAAAAGGCAAGACGGCAACAACAACAAAGTCAGACTCCTTGCTCGCACGGGTATAAGAGCGAGACAGTAACAACAACAAAAGTAGACTCTTTACAGACATTAGTATAAAAGGTGAAAGGTACAATAACAAAAGTTTACTCCTTACCCGCACAAGTATAAATGGCAATATGGTAATAAGAGCAAAACAGATTTGTAGCCCATGCGAGTTTAAAGGCTAGACAACAAAAACAACAATTGCAGACTCCTTGCCCGCAAGAGTATGAATGGCGACAATCACAACAATAAAAGTGTACTCCTAGCCTGCTGGAGTATAAAGGGCAAGACGGTAAGAACAACAAAACCATAGTCCTTGCCTACGCGAAGATAAAAGGCGAGATGACAACAATAGCAAAAGTAGACTCCTTGCCCGCTAGAGTATAAAAGGCAAAACGTACAACAACAAAAGTATACTCTTTTCCCACAGAGTATAAAAGGGAAATTAGTAGCAACAACAAAGCATACTCCTAGCCTGCGTGAGCATAAAAGCGAGACAGCAACTACAACAAATGCAGACTCCATGCCCGTGAGAGTATAGAAGGCAAGATGACGACAACAACAACAAAAGCACACTCCTAGCCCATGCAAGCATAAAAAATGAGACGATAATAGTAAAGCTTGCTTCTTGCCTACAAGAGTATAAAAGGCGAGTTGGCAGTAGAAACAAAACTAGACTCTTTGCCCACACAGCTAAAGGACGAGATGGCAACAACAAAGCATACTCCTTACCCACACAAGAATAAATGGCGAGACGACGACAACAACAAAACCAAGCTTCTTGCCTACACGGGTATAGAAGGCAAGATAGTAACAACAACAAGAGCAGACACCTTGCCTGCAAGAGTATAAAAGGCAAAATGTACAACAACAAAAGTATACTCTTTGCTCGTATGAGCATAAAAGGCTAGACAGCAACAACAAAGCATGTTCCTCACCCGTACGAGTATAAAAGGCAAGACAGCAAAAACAACAAATGCAGAGTCCTTGCCGGCAAGAGTATGAAAGGCGACAAGCACAACAACAAAAGTATACTCCTAGCCTGCCTGAGTATAAATGTGGGACGGCAACAGCAACAAAACCAAAGTCCTTGCTCGCACGAAGATAAAAGGCAAGATGGCAAAAACAGCTAAAGTAGACTCTTTACTAGCAAGAGTATCAAAGGCAAAAAGTATAACAACAAAAGTATACTCCATGCCCGCACAAGTATAAAAGTGGAGACGGTAGTAATAACAAAGCATACTCTTACCCCACACGAGTATAAAGACGAGACGACAACAACAACAAAAGCAGACCACACGAGTATAAAAGTGGAGATGGTAGCAATAACAAAGCATACTCCTAGCCTGCACAAGTATAAAGATGAGACGACAACAACAACAAAACCAGACTCCTTGCCCGCAAGAGTATAAAAGGTGAGATGACAACAACAAAGCATACTTTTTGTCCTATGAGTATAAAAGGCGAGACAGTAACAACAAAGCATGTTGTTTGCTTGCATGAGTAAAAAAGGCGAGACAACAACAAGTACAGAACTAGGCTCCCTGTCCTTATGAGTATAAAATGCGAGAAAGCAACAACAAAGTGTGCTGCTTCCCTGCACGAGTAAGAAAGACAAGACAACAGGAAGAACAAAACCAAACTCCTTGTCTGTACGAGTATAAAAAGTGAGACGGCAACAATAACAAAAGCATACTTGCTGCCCACACGAGTGTGAAAGGGGACACGGCAACAACAAGGCATACTCCTTACTCGCATAAGTGTAAAAGGCGAGACAACAAGAACAAAGTATACGCTTTGGCCACACGGGTATAAAAGGCAGGATGGCAACAGCAGAGCATAATCTTTTCTTGTAAGAGTATAAAAAGCGACATAGCAATAGCAACGCATACGCCTTACCCGTGCGAGTATAAAAGGCAAGACGGTTCCCTGCCTATACGAGTATAAAATGCAAGATGGCAATGGCAACAGCAAAGCATACTCTTTCCATGCAAGAGTTTAAAAGTCGAGGTGGCAAAAACAAAGCGTACTCCTTACCCGCATGAGTACCATGGCGAGATGGCAAAAACAAAGCATACTCCTTGCCCACACGAGTACCATGGCAAGACGGCAACAGCAAAGCATTCTTCTCGCCTACACGAGTATAAAAGACAAGACAACAACAACAAAGCATTCTTCTCGCCCGCTTGAGTATAAAAGGAGAGACTGCAACAACAACAAAACCAGACTCCTTGCCTATACGAGCATAAAAGGAGAGATGACAACAACAACAAAAGTATACTCTTTGCTTGCACGGCCATAAAAGGCAAGATGGCAATAGCAAAGCATACTCCTTGCCTGCACAAGTGTAAAAGGCGAGGCGACAATAGCAACAAAACCAGACTCTTTGCTAGCACAGGTATAAAATGCGAGATAGTAACAACAACAAACGTAGACTCATTGCTCGCAAGAGCTTAAAAAGCAAAACGTACAACAAGAAAAGTATACTCCTTCTTGCGCGTGTATAAAAGGCAACATGGCAACAGCAAGGAAGACTCCTAGCCTGCACGGGTGCAAAAGGCGAGAAGGCAAAAACAAAAAAAGTAGACTTTTTGCCTGCAAGAGTATAAAAGGCAACAAGCAACAAAAAAAATAGACTCCTTGCCCTCCCGAGCATAGAAGGCAGGACGACAACAACAACAAAACTACTCTCCTTAACTGTACAAATATAAATGGCAATATGAAAATAACAACAAAAGTAGACTCCTTGTTCGCCAGAATATAAAAGGGGAGGCGGCAATAGCAACAAAACCAGACTCTTTGCCTACACAGGTATACAATGCGAGACAGTAACAACAACAAAATTAGACTCATTACCCGCAAGAGTATAGAAGGCAAAGAGTACAACAAGAAAAGTATACACCTTCTTGCACACGTTCAAAAAGGCAAGACGACCACAACAACAAAGCAGACTCCTAGCTCGCACTAGTGTAAAAGGCGAGAAGGCAAAAACAACAAAAGCAGGCTCCTTGCTTGCAAGAGCAATGAAGATGACAAGCACAACAACGAAAGTACACTCCTTGCCCTCGCAAGTGTAGAAGGTAGCATGGTAACAACAACAAAACTACTCTCCACGTACGCACAACGATAAAAGGAGAGACGGAAACAACAACAAAACTAGACTCCTTGTCCGCAAGAGTATAAAAGGCAAAAAGTACAACAACAAAAGTATGCTACTTGCTCGCAAGAGTGTAAAATGTGAGATGGTAACAATAGCAAAGCAGACTCCTTGCCTGCATGAGTATAAAAGGCCAAAAATACAAAAACAAAAGTATACTTCTTGCTCGCATGAGTATAAATGGCGAGATGGCAACAACAACAAAACCAGAATGATTGACATATGAGTATAAAAGGCGAGACGACAACAATGACAAAAGGATGCTCCTTGCTCACATGGGTATAAAAGGCGAGACAGCAACTGCACAACATAGTCCTTGCCTACATGAGTATAAAACATACTCCTTTCGGTCAATTGTATAAAAGGTGAGACAACAATAGTAAAGCATACTCCTTGCCTTCAAAAGTATAAAAGATGATACAACAACAAAAAAGCATACTCCCTGCCCGCACGAGTATAAAGGACGAGACGACAATAACAACAAAACCAGACTTAGTGCTTGTACGTGTATAAAAGTTGAGACAGCAATAGCAACAAAAGCATATTCCTTGCCCACACGAGTATAAAATACGAGACAGCAACAACAAAGCATATTCCTTTCCCGCAAGAGTATAAAGGGCGAGACGGCAACTAAAAAGCATGCTCCTCACCCGCACGAGTATAAAAGGCAAGATGAGAACAACTAAAAAACCACACTCCTTGGCCGCACAAGTATAAAATGTGAAATGGCAACAACAACAAAAGCACATTCTTTGCTGGCACGAGTATAAGAGGCGAGATGACAATAGCGAAGCATACTCTTACCCCACACATGTATGAAAGGCAAGATGAGAACAACACAAAACAAGAATCCTTGCCCGCACGAGCGTAAAAGGCGAGACAGTAAGAACAACAAAAGCATACCCTTTGCTCGCATGACTGTAAAAGGTGAGATGACATCAGCAAAGCATACTCCTTGCCCAAACGAGTATAAAAATTGAGATGGCAACAACAACAAAACCAGACTCTTTGCCTGCAAGTGTATAAAAGGTGAGACAGCAATAACAAAGCAAACTACATGTCTACACGAGTATAAAAGGCGAGACGACAACAACAAAGCGTGTTGCTTGCCCGCACATGTATAAAAGGCAACAGGGTAATGACAACAAAACCAGACCCCTTGTCCATACGAGACAGCAACAGCAAAGCATACTATTTGCCTGCATGAGCTTAAAAGGTGATATGGTAACAGCAGAGCATAGTCCTTACCCGCACACGTATAAAAGGCGTGTATAGACAGCAACAACAAAGCTCGACTACTTGCACGTACAAGTATAAACGTTGAGATGGTAATAACAACAAAAGCATAGTCTTTGCCTGCACAAGTATAAAAGGCGTGACGGCTATAGCAAAGGATACTCCTTACTTGCACGAGTATAAAAGGTGAGACGGCAACAATAAAGCATGCTCCTCACCCTCAGGAACATAAAAGGCGACACGACAACAATAACAAAACCAAATTCCTTGCCCTCACAAGTATAAAAGGTTTGATGACAACATAACAAAGCAACGCTCCTTGCCCGCATGAATATAAAAGGTGAGGCAGCAATAGCAAAGCACACTCATTGCCCACACGAGCATAAAAGGCATGACGGCAACAACAACAAAACCAGACTCCTTGCCTGCACGGGTGTAAAAGGTGAGATAGTAACAACAACAAAAGCATGCTCTTTGCTCGCTAGTGTATAAAAGGCAAAAGGTACAACAACAAAAGTATATTCTTTGCTCGCATGAGTATAAAAGGCGAGACAGCAACAACAACAAGGCACACTCCTAGCCCGCACGAGTATAGAACGTGAGACAACAACAATAACAAAAGCCCGCATGAGTATAAAAGGCCAGAGGGCAACAACAACAAAACCAGACTCTTTGCCTGCATGGGTATAAAAGGCGAGACTGTAACAACAACAAAAGCAAACTACTTGCCCGCAATAGTATAAAAGGCAAAAAGTACAACCACAAAAGTATATTCATTGCGCGCATGAGTTCAAAAGGCGAGACGACAAATAACAACAAACCATACACCCTACTTGAACGAATATGAAAGTCGAGAGGCTAATAACAGCAAAGCAGACTCTTAGACCGCAGGAGGAGGAAAGGCGAGACGGCAACAACAATAAAAGGAGACTCCTTGCCTGCAAGAGTATAAAAGGCAAAAGGCACAATAACAAAAGTATACTCCTTGCAAACACGTGTATAAAAGGCGAGACAGCAACAACAACAAATCCAGACTCCCTAACCACACGAGCATAAAAGGCAAGATAGCAAGAACAATAAAAGTAGACTCCTTGCCAGCAAGAGTATAAAAGGCAAAAAATATATCAACAAAAGTATACTCTTTGCCTGCACGAGTATAAAAGGCGAGAAGGCAATAACAACAAAACCAGACTACTTACCTGCGAGAGAATAAAATGCAAAAAGTACAACAATGAAGGTATACTCCTCACACGCCCGAGTATAAAAAGCAAGACGGCAACAACAAAGAATATACCTTGCCCACACGAGTATAAAAGGTAATATGGCAACAATAAAGCATGTTGCTTGCTTGCATGAGTACAAAAGGCCCGACAGCAACAACAACATACCAGACTTCTTGCTTGTACGAGTATAAAAGGCGACACTGCAACGGTAAAAAAAGCATACTCCTTGCCCGCATGAGTATAATAGGCAAGGCATCAACAACAACAAAAGCAGACTCCCAGCCCAGACGAGTATACAAGGCGAGACGAAAACAACTGCAAAAGTAGACTCCATGCTTGGAAGAATATAAAGGGCAAAAAGTATAAAATCAGAAGTATCCTCCTTGCTTGCATGAGCATAAAAGGTGAGACGATATCAACTGCGAGTATAAAAAGCTAGACAACAATAACAACAAAACCAAACTCCTTGCTCGCAAGAGTATAAAAGGCGACAAGTACGACAACAAAAGTATGCTCCTTGCCAGCCCAAGTGCAAAAGGCAAGACGACAACAATGAAGCTGATTGCTTGTCGGCACTAGTATAAAAGGCAAGATGGCAACAACCACAAACCTAGACCCCTTGCCTCTACGAGTATAAAAGGCAAGGTAGCAACAAAAATAAAAAACAGACTTCTGGCCTGCATGAGTGTAAAATGCGAGACGACAACAACAGCAAAAGTGGACTCCTTACCCGCAAGAGTATAAAAGTCGAAAGGTACAACAACGAAAGTATACTCCTTGGCTGCACGAGTATAAAAGGCAAACACGGCAATAACAACAAAGCCAGACTCATTGCTTGCATGTGTATAAAACGCGATGCGGTAAGAACAGCAAAAGTAGACTCCGTGCCCGCAATAGTTTAAAAGGCAAAACGCACAACAACAAATACATATTCCTTGCCTGCACAAGTATAAAAGGTGAGACGGCAACAACAATAGAACTAGACTATTTGCCCGGAAGAGTATCAAAGGTGACAAGTACAAAAACAAAAGTATACTCCTCATCCGTTCAAGTATAAAAGACGAGACGGTAACAACAAAGCATACTCCTTGCCCGCACGACTATAAAAGGCCAAACGGCAACAACAAAGCATGTTGCTTGCCTGCATGAGTAAAAAAGGCAAGACGGCAACAACAACAAAACTGGACTCCTTATCCGTATAAGTATAAAAGGTGAGACAACAAACAACAACAAAACCATACTTCTTGCTTGTAGGAGTATAAACGGCGAGGGGGCAACAGTAACGCATGCTTCTTACCCGCACCAGTATAAAAGGCGAGAAAGCAACATTAAAGCTTACTCGTTGCCTGCACGAGTATAAAAGGCAAGAGTATAAAAGGCGTGACAGCAACAATAGGAAATCAGACTCCTAGCCAATACATGTATAGAATACCAGATGGCAACAACAAAAAAAGCAGTCTCATTGGCTGCAAGGGTATAAAAGGTGACAAGTGCAACAACAAGAGTATACTCCTCGACCCCCTGAGTATAAAATGCGAGACGACATCAACAACAAAACTAGACTCCTTGCTCGCAAGAATATGAAAGTCAAAAAGTACAACAATAAAAGTATACTCTTTGCCCATATGAATATAAAAGGGGAGAGGGCAACAATAGCAATGCTGACTCCTAGTTCGCACAAGTATAAAAGGCGAGACAACAACCACAACAAAAGAAGACTCCTTGCTCAAAAGATTACAAAAGGCGAAAAGTACAACGATAAAAGCATACTCATTGTGGCACGAGTATAAAAGGTAAGCCAGTAAGAACGACGAAGTAGACTCCTAGCATGCATGAGTATAAAAGACAAGACAGCAACAACATCAAAGCAGACTCCTAGTACACACGAGTATAAAAGGCGAGATGACAACAACAACAAAAGTAGACTCCTTGCTTGTACAAGTATAAAAACCGAGACAGTAACAACAACATTGATAGACTCCTTGCCCGCAAGAATACAAAAGACAAAAAGTACAAAAATAAAAGTATACTGCTCGCCCATATGAGTATAAAAGGGCAAGATGGTAATAGCAGCAGAGTTGACTCCTAGTACACACGAGTATAAAAGGCGAGACAGCAACAACAATAAAATTAGACTCATTACTCGCAAGAATATAAAAAGCGAGACAGCGACAATAACAAAAGCAAAGTCAATACCCGCAAGAGTATAAAAGGAGACAAGTACAACAACAAAAGTATGCTCCTCGCCTGCTCGAGTATAAAGGGCGAGACGGGAACAATAAAGCAGAATCCTCACTCGTATGAGTGTAAAAGGCAAGAAGGAAACAAAAGAGCATTCTCTTTTCCTGCACGGGTATAACATGGGAGACAGAAACAACAATAAAACCAGACTCCTATCCCAAATGAGTACAAAAGGCGATACGGCAACAACAACAAAAGCATTCTCCTTGCTCGCATGAGTAGGAAAGGCGAGATGGCAATAGCAAAGCATGCCCCTTGCCTGCACGAGCATAAAAGGCAAGACGACAGCAACAACAAATACTAACCCCTTGCCCACGTGAGTATTGAAGGTGAGACAGCGACAACAACAAAAGTAGACTCTTTGGCCGCACGAGTATAAAAGGTGAGACGAAAAAAACAACAAAAGCATACTCCTTGGCGGCACGAGTATAAAAGGCAAGATGACAACTATAACAAAACCAGACTCCTTGCCTGAACGACAGCAACAACAAAAGCATACTCCTTGCCTGCACGAGTATAAAAGGCGAGACGTTGACAACAAACCATATTCCTTGCGCGCATGAGCATAAAAGGAAGGACAACAACAACAAAGCATGCTCATTGCTCGCACGAGTATAAAAGGCGAGCCAGCAACAACAACAAAACCAAACTCCTTGCCCGTACGAGTATAAAAGGCGAGACGACAACAACAACAAAAGCATACTCCTTGCTCGAACGAGTATAAAAGGCGAGTCGGTAACAATAAGAAAAATAGAATCCTTGTTTGCATGAGCATACAAGGCGAGACATCAACATCAACAAAAACATATTCCGTGCCCACAAGAGCATAAATGGCAAAAAATAAAACAACAAAATTATGCTCCTTGCCAGCACTAGAATAAAAGTCATGACGACAATAATAGCAAAGTAGACTCCTAACCCGCACGAGTATAAAAGGCAAGACGACAATAACAGTAAAAGCAGACTCTTTGCCCGTAAAAGCAAAAAAGGCGACAAGTACAACAACAAAACCAAACCCTTTGCCCACATGAATATAAAAAGTGAGACAGCAACAACAACAAAAGTATATTTTTTTTCCTGCAAGAGTATAAAAGGCGAAAAGCACATTAACAAAAGTGTACTCCTTGCCCGCCTGAGTAGAAAAGGCAACACAGTAACAACAGAAAAGCAGACTCCTTGCCTACATGACTTAAAAGGCTAAATGCCAGCAATAACAGAAATAGACTCCTTCTTTACATGAGTATAAAAGGCGACACGTCAACAACGAGGCATGCTGCTTGCCCTCACGAGAGTAAAAGTTGACACTGCAACAACAACAAAACCAGACTCCTTGCTTGTATCAGTATAAAAGGCGAGAAGGCAACATCAACAAATGCATACTCCCTGCCAACACGAGTATGAAAGGAGAGATAGCAATAGCAAAGCATACCCCTTGCCCGCGTGAGTATAAAAGATGATACGACAGCAACAACAAAACTAGACACCTTGCCCACATGAGCATAAAAGGGGAGGTGGCAACAAAGCATACTCCTTGCTCGCACGAGTATAAAAGACAAGACGACAACAACAAAGCATCCTCCTTACTCACACGAGTATAAAATGTGAGACGACAACAACAAAGTATGCTGCTTGCCCGTACAAGTGTAAAAGGCAAGACAGCAACAACAACAAGACTAGACTCCTTGCCCATATGAGTATAAAAGGAGAGTCGACAACAACAACAAAAGTAGACTCTTTGCCTACAATAATATAAAAGGCGAAAAGCACAAAAATAAAAGCATACTCCTAATAAATGGCAAGGCGATAATAATAGCAAAGCATGCGCCTAGCCCTCGCGAATATAAAAGGCGAGACGACAGCAACAACAAAAGCAGACTCCTTACCCACAAGAGTATAAAAGGCAAGGCCTTGACAACAAAGCGTACTCTTTGCTTGCTGGAGTATAAATGCCGAGACCACAAGAACAAAGGTTGCTGCTTGCCCGTATGAGTATAAAAATGAGATGGAAATAACAGTCAAAGTAGACTCATTGCTCGCAAGATTATAAAAGGAAAAAAATGCAAAAATAAAAGTATAATCCTTGCCTGCACGAGCATAAAAGGCGAGACGGTGGCAATAGCAAAGCAGGCTGCCAGCCTGCACGAGTACAAAATGTGAGACAATAATAATAGCAAAAGTAGACTCCTTGTCTACTAGTTTAAAAAGGTAGACGATAGCAACAGCAAGGCAAACGCCTAACGCTCAAGAGTATAAAAGGAAAAGCGGCAATAGCAACAGAAGCAGACTCCTTACCCACAAGAGTTTGCAAGGCAGGACGACAACAACAAAGCATACTCAGTGCACTCATGAGTATAAATGGCATGACAACAACAAAAAAGCAAAGTCCTTACTCACACGAGTGTAAAATGCAAGACGACAGCAACAAAGCATGCTTCTAGCCGGCACAAATATGAAAGGCAAGACGGCAACAACAATAAAACCTGACCCCTTTCCCACACAAGTATAAAAGCGTGACGGCAACAACAACAGTATACTCCTTGCTCGTACGAGTATAAAAGGTAAAATGACAACAGTAAAGCATACGCGTTAGCCGTACGAGTATAAAAGGCAAGAGGACAACTACAACAAAAGAAGACTCCTTGGCCATGCGAGTATGAAAGGGGAGGCGACAACAACAACAAAAGCATACTCCTTGCACGCATAAGAATAAAAGGTCGGACGGCAACGGCAAAGCATACTTCTTGACCACATGAGTATAAAAGGCATGTCGGTAACAACAACAAAACTAATATCGTTTCCCGCACAAGTATAAAAGCAAGATAGCAATAACAACAAAAGTAGACTCTTTGCCCGCAAGAGTATAAAAGGTAAAAAGTCCAACAAGAAAAGCATACTCAATGCCCACATGAGTATAAAAGGCGAGGCAATAACAACAGCAAAGTAGACTCCTAACCCGCACGAGTGTAAAAGGCGCGACGGCAGCAACAACAAAAACAAAGTCCTTGCCTGCAAGAGTAAAAAAGGCAACAAGTATAACAACAAAACTAGACTTGTTGCCTGCCCGAGCATAAAAGTCGAGACAGCAAGTACAGTAAAAGTAGACTCTTTGCCTGCAAGAGTTTAAATGGCAAAAAGTAAAACAACTAAAGTATACTCCTTGCCTGCATAACTATAAAAGGAGAGACGGTAACCACAACAAAACTGACTCCTAGCCTGCATGAATTAAAAGGCTAAACATCAACAACAAGAAAAGCAGACTCCTTCCCTACAAAAGTATAAAAGGCAAGACTGCAACAACAAAGCATACTCCTTGCTCGCATGGGTATAAACAGCAAGACGACAATAACAAAGCATGCTGCTTGCTTGCACGAGAATAAAATGCAACACATTAACAACAACAAAAATAGGCTTCTTGCTCATACGAGTACGAATGGCAAGACTGCAACAACAATAAATGCATACTCGCTGCCAACAAGAATATAAAAGGCAACACGACAATAGCAAAGCATACTCTTTACCCGCATGAGTATAAAAGGCGAGACGACAACAATAACAAAACCAGACTCCTTGCCTGCAAGAGCATAAAAACCAAGAACTACAACAACAATTGTACACTCTTTACCTGCACGAGTATAAAAGACAAGATGATAGCAACAACAAAACCAAACGCCCTGCCTGCACGGGTGTATAAAGCGAGACAATAATAACAAGAAAAGCAGACTCCTTACTAGTAAGAGTATAAAAGGAAAAAAGTATAACAACAAAAGTATGCTCTTTGCCTGCACTAGTATAAAAGGCGAGACAGCAACAACTACTAAGTAGACACCTAGCCTGCACGAGTATAAGAGGCAAGATGTCAACTACAACAAAAGCAGACTCCTTGCCCGTAATAGTATAAAAGAGGATAAGTACAACAACAAAAGTATACTCGTTACCCGATCGAGTATAAAAGGTGAGAGGACAACCACAACAAAAGCAGACTCCTTGCCCATGTGGGTATAAAAGGTGAGATGGCAACAACAACAAAAGTATACTCCTTGCACGCTTGGGTATAAAAGGTGAGACGACAGCAGCAAAGCATAAACCTTGCCAACAAGAGTATAAAAGCCGAGACGACATCAGGAAAGCATGCACCTTACCTGCACGAGTGTAAAAGGCGATACAGCAACAAGAACAAAACCAAACTCCTTGCCCATGTGAGTATAAATGATTAGAC
Organism: Carallia pectinifolia; assembly: GCA_037832335.1. NCBI lineage: Eukaryota > Viridiplantae > Streptophyta > Magnoliopsida > Malpighiales > Rhizophoraceae > Carallia > Carallia pectinifolia. The sequence continues at coordinate 3,384,930 of CM075454.1, read as the reverse complement.
CACACGAGTATAAAAGGCAAGATGACAACGACAGCAAAAGCAAGCTCCTTGCCCGCAAGAGTGTAAAGACTACAAGTACTGCAAGAAAACTGTAGTCCTTACCCAACCAAGCACAAAAGGCAAGAGGACAACTACAATGGAAGCAGACTTCTTGCCCATGCGAGTATAAAAATGGAGATGGCAACAACAACAAAAGCATACTCCTTGCACGCATGAGTATAAGAGGTGAGATGACAACAACAAAGCATACTCCTTGCCCGCATGAGTATAAAAGGTGAGACGACAATAACAAAGCATGTCCCTTACCCGCACGAGTATAAAAGGTCAGACAGCAACAACAACAAAACTAGACGCCCTGCCTGCACGAGTATAATACACAGGACCGCATGAGTATAAACGGTAGGACGACAACAACAACAAAAGCATACTGCTTGCCCGCACGAGTATAAAAAGCGAGTCGATAATAGCAACAAAACTAGTATCCTTGCCTGCACGAGTATAAAAAGCGAGACAGCAACAACGAGGAAAGTAGACTCCTTACCTGCAAGTTTATAAAAGGCAAAAAGTCCAACAACAAAAGCATACTTAATGCCCGCATCAACGAGCAGACGTAATGATGAAGGTTATTACAGTACCTTCAGTGATGGTTAGTGGAAACTTATTAAAGGCTCCCTGATTGTGGTCGATGGTAAAAAATGCTCTAGTTTATATATCATACCAGCTTTCATCTTTGGAAATGTTGTGAATGTAGTGGAGAATGAGAAAAACACTGAGTTGTGGTATAAGCGGCTCAGCCATATGAGTGAAAATGGGATAATTACTTGACAGGGAAAAACCAGCTTCCAGGTTTCAGGAGTGTGGTTTGGAAAAAGTGTCCTCACTGTTTGGCTATGAAACAAACTAGAGTTACATTCAA
>CM075454.1:3371514-3381514 GCA_037832335.1 Carallia pectinifolia | reverse complement strand
GTGTGGAACAAAAGGGTAAAAACTCGTTTGATTCTGATTTCCAGTAAGAATACGAACTGTGAAAGCGTGGCCTATCGATTCTTTAGACCTTCAAAATTTGAAGCTAGAGGTGTCAGAAAAATTACCACATGGATAACTGGCTTGCAGCAGCCAAGTGTTCAAAGTGACGTTGCTTTTTGATCCTTCAATATCGGCTCTTCCTATCATTGTGAAGCAGAATTCACCAAGTGTTGGATTGTTCACCCACCAATAGGTAACGTGAGCTAGGTTTAGGCCGTTGTGAGACATGTTAGTTTTACCCTACTGATGACAGCGACGCAACAGTAATCCAACCTAGTACGAGAGGAACCGTTGATTCACACAATTGGTCATCGCGTTTGGTTGAAAAGCCAGTGGCGCGAAGCTACCGTACGCTGGATTATGACTGAAAGCCTCTAAATCAGAATCCGAGCTAAAAGCGACGCGTGCGCCCGTCGTTCAATTGTTGACCCATAGTAGGGGACCTATGGCCCCCAAAGGCACGTGTTCTTGGCCAAGCACCTGCAGTGAACGGGTTGTGGATGCTGCCTTGAATTACAATTTCTACCGATTGATGGGTAGAATCCTTTGCAAATGACTTAAATATGCGACGGGGTATTGTAAGTGGCAGAGTGGCCTTGCTGCCACGATCCATTGAGATTTAGCCCTTTATCGCTTTGATTCGTCCCACCGTCTCCCCTCAAATCACTTTTTCAACTTTTCTTGAGCTGGCTAGCGAGGCTAGCGTGTGGGCTTGGAAATCCCTAAGTTGAGCCCCGTACAAGGAGCTAGATAGTTGCGTAGTGTGTTCGGGGAGGCCCGCAATGAGGAACCCCCAGCAGCACGCTTGCACCGAGCACTGGGGAGGTTAGGTGTTAGACCCTCGAGCCAAGAGCCCGATAAGGTGTTGGCACATTTCACGGACTCGTAGAATGGGCATGGGTGTGAGCATGGGCTGGGCATAAGCAAGGTGATGGGAAAATCAGCTAAGGCATGGCCACCGAAGAAGGCTTGAAAAAGGCTAATGAATGGATTGTTGGCAGCTTGCACCAACTTGTTAAATAGGCATGTGCTGGTCATGTCAACCAGCCAGGCGATGGGAAAATCGGCCGAGGCAAGAAACCGACAAAGGAATGGATTGTTGGCACCTCGGGCCGGCTCTTGTTGAATGATCGTGGGCATGGACTACGCATGTCCACGAGCAAGGTGATGGGAAAATCGGCTAAGGCATTGGCCACCGAAGCAGGCTTGAAAACGGCCAAGGAATGGATTGTTGGAAACTTCCACCAACTTGCTGAATGGGCATGTACTGGGCATGTCAGCAAGCAAGGTGACGGGAAAATCGGCCACGACATGAAAACAGCCAAGGAATGGATTGCTGGCAACTTGCACCAACTTGTTGAATGGGCATGCACTGGGCTTGTCAGAAAGCAAGGTGATGGGAAAATCGGCCAACGCACGAAAACGACCAAGCAAAAGGATTGTTGCCACCCTGCACAAACTCGCCGAATGGGCATGGACATGGACTGGGCATGTCAGCAAGCAAGGTGTTGCAAACTTCAGCCAACGCACTGGCCACCAAAGGGGGACTCAAAACGACAAAGGAATGGACTCAGAGCTCGCTTGGCTCCGCACATGCTGCTGCCAGCATGGGAGGTTAGTTGGGGAGGCTAGTGACGCAGGCTAGCAAGGGATGTTAGCTGGGTAGGCACCCTAACCGTTGGGCCGCACAACACGCTCGACAGTTGTATGGGGTGGTAGCGAGGAGGTTAGGCCCTAGTCCCTCTTCCAAAGAGCACGATAGAGTTGATGGCACCTTGCACCAACTCCCTTGCACCGACCTGTTGAATCAGCAAGCGAGGCTATGGTAAGATTGGCCAAGGCATTGGTCACCTTTGCGAGCTTAAAAAATGTCCAAGGAATAGACTCTGAGCATGCTCAGCCCCGCACAGGTTGCTGCCCACAAGCATGCTCCGCACACGTTGCTTCTCGCGAGGGAGGTTAACAAAAAGCTAGGAAGGCACCCGAGCAATGGGGGGACGCTACGAGCGTGTGGAACCGCACACAGCATGCCGCTCGTTGAGCCAACAGCATGCGCCGTACGCAGCTCGCGGGAGGGAGCAGATCGCACGTGCAACGTGCCGCTCGTCCGCCCAGCTGCAGCGCGCTAGGGGGAATAGCTGGGGCGAGCAGCGCGTAAGGAAAGGGCTGGGGAAAGCAGTACGCGCATGGCTGGCTGGTCGTATGATCGACAGCGCTCCCAGTGAGCTTCTCGTCGGGCCAGCAGTGGGCTAGGGGTCGCAGCTCATCCAACTAGCAGCGCGCAGCTGGCTGGGAAGAGCAGCGGGGGAGCGTTGCTCGTCTGGCCGGCAACACACGCGGCGGGCTAGTGGGAGCAGTGCTTGCATGCCGTTGGCTGCTAGTCCGGAATGCACGCGAGTGCTCGTCTGGCCAATAGCGCGCTCGGCAGGCTTGGGGGAGCAGCGCGCTGTGGGTGCCAGCGCGCGCGCATTGTGGGCTACGCATCATGGCTGCCGCGCACGCGTGCAGCCCTCCCAGGGCACGCGCAAGGCCTGCCCCCTGTGCCCGCAGTCCTTCCAGTGCTCGCGCACTGCGCGTCGGGCCAGTTGCAGGTGCGCGCAGTCCTCCCAGCGCGCACGCCCAACCGTCTGCTCCAGCGTCCCGCTCTCATTCTCATCCCCAGATCGGTCTCTGTTTTTGGGCCAAATGAACAACCACATGCAGCATAATTTTCCTCATATTTTTCTAGAGGTCCAAACAAATTTTGCGCAATTCAGCCCTTTTTAAAGAGGATATGACCACTCATACATTCCAATGTGTTCACCTACCAAAGGGTCAAAAACCCTAATGCTCTTTAAGGGGGAGGTGCATGTCTCACCCCCAACTAGCCTTGCTAGCTTCAAGCTAGTGGGCTTGTGGGGAATGTTGCTTGAATCTAGGTTGGTGATATGATGCGCGGATGGAAAGGGTAGGTGCCGATGATCGGCAGACAAATTCCCCGATACTCCGACCGCGCCGGGCTCTCCTCTGGTCAGTCGGTTGCGCGGGGCCCGGTTCGCTGATTTTTGTCCCAAAAAATGAAAATTTGCCCGAGGCAAGTAAAACTACTACGAATCCAAAGAAAGCAGCCCCCGAGATGAAATTCTTTGCCGATAATTTCATTTTCGGCTCAGTTTGCCGATTTTTGCCAAGAAAAATGGAATTTTGCCCCAATGTTGGAAAGGATGTCTGGAATCGAACAATTGGTGCCGGATGATGAAATTATTTGCCAAGGATTCCCTTTTTCAGCCCGAACGAAGCATAAGCATTGCCCATTGGGGCTAACCCCGGTGACTTGGTAAGCCCAAATGTCCTTCCGCAAGGGGAGGCTGCGTGCAACGACACTGTTCTTGATCAAAATTGGGGGATTACTCGCGGTTCCACCATTTGATTGATGTTGCGGGAGCCAAGATTCCGAAGCAACGCAGCGTCTCGCACGTTGCCGCGCTACGGTTGATTGGTAACCATGACCCAATTGGTTGTGTCGAAGGAACTCCCAATGATGGTTGAGTGTTGTGCCGTGCACCCTTGCCTCATTCGATGCGGGGTGTCCCGAGGTGCCCGCAGTCATGGCTCGAGGCCCCCTTTGCAGTTGCAACGGTTGTTCCTCACGAAAAATGTGAAAGTTCACGTACGATCTCCCGCACTCAGCGGTGCGGGCAGTGATTCTCTCGGGCGCTTCCACATTCCCCGTAGCTCATCAAGCCATGTGGGAATGTGTTACGTTTGGGGGGGTTGTTGCCTAATGTACGCAATTGCGCATGAGTGATGATGGGATTGAAAGGGCTTGTAGACTCCACACTAGAGCGTCAAACTGTCGGCCCCTGATCCTTTGCAAACTTTTACCCGAGTGCTTCCAATCCGCCTCGAGGTGAAAGAAAAGGGTTCGTGTGTTGCGTTCCTTCCAATTCAGAAAATCGTTATGATGCTTTTGTGTCTTCTCGTCCTTCACCTCCTCAGGGGTACGGAGCGGACCTCTTGTCGTCGCCCGTGTCCCTGGCATACCGATTGCGGTTGCTTTGGTTCGTGGTTCGACGACCGTGCTATCAGATTCAGAACATTACTCAGGCAATGGAACTGTCGTTCCACTCCACTTTCGCTCGAACGGAGCTTTTGTCCCTCTATAGCACGACTAACATGCTCGTTTCGTCATCGGCGGCCCCCCTACCATTTGGTTGGGCTCGTGCCGTGCGTGCGTTCACGAACATCATGAAGGAATGCTACCTGGTTGATCCTACCATCAATCATATGCTTGTCTCAAAGATTAAGCCATGCATGTGTGAGTATGAACTAATTCAGATTGTGAAACTGCGAATGGCTCATTAAATTAGTTATAGTTTGTTTAATGGTACCTGCTACTCGGATAACCGTAGTAATTCTAGTGCTAATACGTCCAACAAACCCCGACTTCTGGAAGGGATTGCATTTATTATATTAAAGGTCGACGCAGGCTCCTGCTCATTGCTCTGATGATTCATGATAACTTGACAGATCGCACTGCCAACGTGCTGGCGACACATCATTCAAATTTTTGCCCTATCAACTTTCGATGGTAGGATAGAGGCCTACTTTTAGACCCTTGAACACTTGACATGCGGGAGATGGCAGCACTTTGCACGAATTCATAGCATGGGACTTTAGAGTGGCTGGGCACTCTCTAAGGCAAGGTGAAAGCTGAGAGGGTTAGCGTAAGCATGGGCCGACATACGGGTCCCAGTGTGAACCAAGACTTGGATTGGACAAAGGATGTTGGGCTACATGTTCGGGGGCTCCATCAGATGGGCATAGGCTTGGGCCAGGAGGCCCAAAACACAAGACTAGGTCTTGGCAAAGTCTTCATGGCACTGCATGACACTGCGTGGCACCGAGTCTCCTACGTTGTGTGCCTACTTACAAAGTTCTATTGTGCAAATTGTTGTGTGTGCGGTTGGCTGAGACTAAGTGTGATTTAGTGCCATCACAAGGTAAAATTTTGGTTGAGAAAATTAGCCCTGTGACAGCTGGTATCAGAACAAAAAGGTTCGACCAATGGCAGGTGGTTCGGGTATTGATGCTGTACGTGAGCACGTAGCCAAACTCTTCGAGGTACTCAGTGAACTTCCGGAGGATGCAAATTTCACCGTGTTCCCGACGTTGGCACTCCATGAGCAGTACATAATCGATTTGCAGCGGCAACATGAGGTGGTGGCCTCTAAGAATACATCTTTTTGGCTTGATGAGATGGAAGCAGAGATAGCCATCCTCAAGAAGGTTGTAGCCTCTCAACCAAGTGGAGGTGTTGTGGAGGGCTCAACCAAGATGAAGGTGCCCGAGCCTATAGCCTTTGAGGGAGCAAGGGATGCCAAAGAGATCGAGAACTTTCTGTGGGATATGGAGCAGTACTTCAAAGCTGCCTGAGTACAGATGACGAGAAGGTCAATCTGACCAGCATGTATCTGGGCAAGGACGCCAAGCTGTGGTGGCGGACTCGGTTGGATGACGATGCAACTGCAGGCAGGCCTAAGATCGAGACGTGGGAGAGCCTAAAGAAGGAATTGAATGACTAGTTTCTGCCATGCAACACGTCATGGGTTGCGAGGGAGTCCCTAAAGAAGTTGAAGCAGAGTGGCACGGTGCGTGACTACATGAAGCAATTCAATTCCTTGATGCTTGACATCCGAAACATGTCAGATGAGAACAAGCTTTTGAACTTCCTATCCGGTCTTCAACCCTGGGCTCAACTCGAGCTTAGAAGGCAAGGTGTGAAGGACCTTCCTTCAGCGATGGCTGTAGCTGATGGTTTAGTTGATTTTCGGATCAACATGTCTCCTGATTCTGATGCTGGGAAGCAGCCCAAGGGCAAGAAGAAGAAGGAAGGCAAGAAGGATAAGCACAACGGTGGCGGAAAGGATAAAGGCAAAGTCGTCTACCAAGAACAAGGTAAAGGTAAAACTATCTCGAGATGTTTCATTTGTAATGGACCACACAAGGCCAAGGAGTGCCCGAAGCAGGAGAAGTTAAGTGCCATAGTTACTGAGGAGAGTGGCCTCTCGGATGATGTTGGCCCCTCTCGTGTCAATCCTCTACAGTTGGTGCCCCACAATCCGACTTGATATATGTGAAGATCGGGCTCAGTAATAAAGAGTTGATCGCAATGGCTGACACGGGGGCTACCCATAACTTTGTTGCTGAGAGGATGATGGAGTCACTGGGTCTGAAAGTCACGAAGACCGGGAGTCGAATGAAGGTAGTCAACTAGGCAGCTCAGGAGGTGCTTTGTACGGCACTGGGAGTGGAGACAACTATGGGCAATTCGTCTGGTAGGCTTAACTTCACTGTGGTTTCGTTAGATTATTTTGATATCATACTAGGGGTTGATTTCTTTGTGAGAGCAAAAGTTGCTCGGTTGCCTCACTTGGGTGGTCTCATGATCATGCATGAGGATCATCCATGTTTTGTTTTTGGAACATTCACTCCCTCTTCTAGTATTGGTGGGAAGTCGGGTGGTATGTTGTCACTATGTAGGTAAAGCATGGGCTGCAGAAAAGAGAAGTCACCTAGCTTGCGGCTTTGATGGAGATCAAAGAAGGTATTGTTGCGGAGGTACCTAACAGTGTGGCGGATCTATTGGGGGAGTTCACTGACGTGATGCCTCTTGAACTCCCTAAGTGTCTTCCCCCGAGGCGTGCCACTGACCACAAGATCGATTTGGTGCCTAGTTCCAAACCACCAGCACAAGCCCCCTATCGCATGAGTCCGCTAGTGTTGGCAGAACTGAGGAAGCAGTTGACGGAGTTGCTGGATGCAGGCCTAATTTAGCCCTCCAAAGTGCCATATGGTGCCCCAGTGTTGTTTTAGAGGAAACATGATGGCTTCGTGCGGATGTGTGTTGATTACAGGGCTCTGAACAAGGTGACGGTAAAGAACAAGTACCATATTCCATTGATATTAAACTTGTTTCATAGGCTAGCGAGAGCCTCATATTTCGCCAAGCTGGATCTGCGGTCTGGATATTGGCAAGTCAGGATTGTAGAAGGAGATGAGGGAAAAACCACGTGCATCACTCGCTATGGCTCTTACAAATTCTTGGTGATGCCATTTGGTTTGACTAACGCCCCTGCTACTTTCTGTAATTTAATGAATGATGTGTTTCATGACTTCATTGATCATTTTGTGGTTGTATATATGGATGATATTGTTGTGTATAGTGAGTCCTTGAAGGATCACTTGTCCCACCTAAGGTTGGTGTTGTCTAGGTTGAGAGAGCACCAATTATCTATAAAAAAGGAAAAATGCGAGTTTGCTTGGCGAGAAATTATGTTCCTTGGGCATAGGGTGAGTTGAGGGCAGGTTAAAATGGACGAGAGAAAAGTCCAGACAATAGTGGAGTGGAAAGCCCCTACCAAAGTGTCTAAGTTGAGATCCTTTATTGGTTTGTCTAACTACTACACGAAGTTTGTGCAGGGTTACTCCAAAAAGGTGGCCCCAATGACAGATTTACTCGAGAAGGATAGACCCTAAAGGTGGACCACAGATTGCCCAGAAGCCTTTGACAAGTTGAAGGCAGCGGTGTCCATGGAGTCGGTCCTTAGGCTGCCTGATTTCGAGTTGCCTTTCAGTGTGCTAACTAACGCCTCAGACAAAGCCATTGGAGATGTGTTGGTGCAGGAAGGCCACCCCATTGGCTATGAAAGTCAAAAACTCAACGATGTAGAGCAGCGGTACTCAACCAATGAGAAGGAGATGCTGGCAGTGGTGCATTACCTTCGCACATGGAGGGTGTATTTGCGAGGTACTAGGTTCGTGGTTCGGGCCGACAATGTGGTAAACACATTCTTTCAGACTCAGAAAAAGCTTTCTGCATGACAGGCATAGTGGCAGGAGTTCTTGGCTGAGTACGATTTTACTTGGGAACACAAGTCAAGAAGGCAAAATTAGGTGGCAGATGCCCTAAGTCACCGACAAGTGCAAGAGACGGTTACTGCCCTCACTCAAGTGTGAGTGACTTGCTAAACAAAATCAGGGAGCAAGCCCCACATGATGCCACATATCAGCAAGTGGTACAGCAAGTTAGGGAGGGTGTGGTAAGGCAATACTAGCTCGATAATGATTTATTGCATGCCAAGGGTAATCGTGTATATCTTCCCAGTGGTGCAGGCCTTTGGAAGGAGATACTGCGGGGGTCCCATGATTCACAGTAGGCTGGTCATCCTAGCGTCAAAAAGATGATGTCCTTGCTATCCCGCAACTACTACTGGCCAAAAGATGGATGATGACGTCGAGGCATATGTCCAAACGTGCATCACTTGTCAGTAGGACAAGACAGAGCGGCAGAAGGAGGCAGGTTTGTTGCAGCCGATACCCATTCCTTCGAAGTCATGGGTGTCAGTTTCGATGGATTTCATTAGCGGATTCCCAAAGATTGATGGCATGGGATCTGTCATGGTGGTGGTAGATCGGTTTTCCAAGTATGCGGTGTTTATTCTTGCCCCTCTTCATGTCAAGCGGAGACAGCCGCTAAGCTTTTCTACAAGCAGGTAGTAAAATACTTTGGGTTACTTGAAGATATTGTGAGCGATCGGGATCCTTGTTTCACTGGCAGGTTCTGGATGTCATTAATCAATATGATGGGTTCAGAGTTGAAATTCTCTAATGCCAACCATCCTCAAACTAATGGCTAGACGGAGCGGATCAAGCCAGAGGAATAAGCTTTTCAACTTCCTATCCGGTCTTCAACCTTGGGCTCAACTCGAGCTTAGAACGCAAGGTCTGAAGGACCTTCCTTCAGCAGTGGCTGCGGCTAATGGTTTAGTTGATTTTTGGATCAACAAGTCTCCTGATTCTGATGCTGGTAAGCAGCCCAAGGATAAGGGCAAGAAGAAGAAGGAGGGCAAGAAGGATAAGCACAACGGTGGTGGCAAAGATAAAGGCAAAGCCGTCTACCAAGAACAAGGTAAAGGTAAAACTAACTCGGGTTGTTTCATATGTAATGGACCACACAGGGCCAAGGAGTGCCCGAAGCGGGAGAAGTTAAGTGCCATAGTTGCTGAGGAGAGTGGCCTCTCGGATGATGTTGGCCCCTCTCGTGTCAATCCTTTATAGTTGGGCTTAGTAATGAAGAGTTGATCGCAATGGCCGACACAGTTGCTACCCACAACTTTGTTGCTGAGAGGATGGTGGAGTCACTAGGTCTAAAAGTCACCAAGACCGGGAGTCGAATGAAGGCAGTCAACTCGGAAGCCCGGGAGGTGCTTGGCACGACATTGGGAGTGCAGGTAACTATGGGCAATTGGTCTGGTAATCTTAACTTCACTGTGGTTCTGGGAGTTGATTTCTTTGTGAGCGCAAAAGTTGCTCGGTTGCCTCACTTGGGTGGTCTCATGATCATGCATGAGGATCATCCATGTTTTGTTTTTAGAACATTCACTCCCTCTTCTAGTATTGGTGGGAAGTCAGGTGGTATGCTGTTAGTTATGCAGGTGAAGCATGGGCTGAAGAAGGGAGAAGTCACCTACCTTGTAGCTTTGATGGAGATCAAGGAAGGTATTGTTGCGGAGGTGCCTGATAGTGTAGCGGACCCGTTGGGAAAGTTCACTGACGTGATGCCTCCTGAACTCCCCAAGTGTCCTCCCCTGAGGTGTGCCACTGACCACAAGATCGATTTGGTGCCCGGTTCCAAACCACCAGCACAAGCCCCACATTGCGTGAGTCTGCTAGAATTGGCAGAATTGAGGAAACAGTTAATAGAGTTGCTAGATGCAGTCCTAATTCAGCCCTCCAAAGCGCCATATGGTGCCCCGGTGTTGTTTCAAAGGAAACACGATGGCTCCTTCCGGATGTGTGTTGATTGCAGGGCTCTGAACAAGCTGACGGTAAAGAACAAACCCTATCCCATTGATAGTGGACTTGTTTGACAGGCTGGTGAGAGTCTCGTATTTCACCA
>CM075454.1:3346514-3366514 GCA_037832335.1 Carallia pectinifolia | reverse complement strand
GCCCTCACGTAGCGGGCTGCTCGGCTGGCCAGCAGTGTGGTGGGGGCAGCAGCGTCTGCAGAGCGGGCTGGGGGGAGATGCGCGGACGCAACGGGCTTGCGGGGGCAGCGTGCAAGGGCAGTGGGTTGCACGTTTGGCCAACAGCGAGTGCGGCGGGCTGGGGCGAGCAGCACGCGGGGTCGTCTAGCCAGTAGGGCGCGCTACTGGCTGAGGGAGCAGCGGGCTTCTCGTAAGGCCAGTAGCGCGCACAGCAAGCTGGGGGGAGCAGCAGGCGCGGACGCAGTAGGGTGCTCGTTTGGCATGCGCTTGCGCGCTCATTTGGTCAACAGCGCATGTGGCGGGCTTGGGGGAGCAGCGCACTGCAGGGCCAGGGCACGCGCACCGCGTTCTGCGCATCGGGCCTGCCGCGCGCGCTCGTAGTTCGCCCAGTACGCACGAAGTCCTCCCAGCATGCTGCGCGTCAGGCTGGCCGCGTGAGGGGGCATTCTTGCCAGAATGTGCCCGCAGCGGGCGGCGCTTCGCGCCTGCCCCGCGCACACGTAGTCCCTCCAGCGTCCTTTGCCCAACCCAAGTCTTGGTCAACACTGGGACCCACATGTAGGCTCGTGCCTACGCTAACCCTCTCAGCTTTCACCTTGCTTCAAGGAGTGTCCAGTCACTCCGAAGTCCCATGCTAGGAATTAGCGCAAGGTGCTGCCAACTCCTGCATGCCAAGTGTTCATAGGGTGACAGCTAATTTTCTCACCCAAATTTTCGCCTTGTGATGGCACTAAGTCACCCTTAGTCTCAGCCAACCGCACACACACAAGGATTGCACAATAGAACTTTATTTGTAGGCACATAGCTCGCACACTCAAAAGAGACATAAGAGCATGTACGGGAACCTTTCCCAACCTTTTATTACTTAACTCAAGTAATGCAAAGGAACAATCACCTGAACTCTCAACTGTGTTTCACTCTTTCTCTCTGAGTGATTTCTCTTTCATTGAGTACAAATGACAACCCATAGGTTCTATATGTAGCTTACACCCCCAGCTATCTAGGTCTCGGAGATAAGCATTATCTCCCCACAATCTCTATTATGGCTGATAACCCTCATCTTCCCACGATCTCATCCATGACTTGATCCTGATAAGCCTTATCTCCCACGATCATCCATCACTTGATCTCGATAAGCCTTATCTACCCACGATCTTTTACCATGCACAATCTGATGAGCATTATCCTGATACTTGGCCAACCGGATAGAGCCACACTCGCACATCCCCACGTTCCACAAGTTGTAGGAGACTCGGTGCCATGCAGTGCCATGCTATGCCATGCAGACTTGGCCGAGACCCAGTCCTTTCACCTTGCTTCAAGGAGTGCCCAGCCACTCCAAAGTCCCATGCTAGGAATTAGCGCAAGGTGCCGCCAACTCCTGCATGCCAAGTGTTCATGGGGCTAACAAACCACCCCCACCTGTTGAAGCCAACATCCTTGTTGGTAAGGTTGATAGGTAGTCTTCCTTCTGATTCTCGAACTGACATAGAGTCACATCTCTTTCCCAGCTCGCCTCACTATCTGGGGCATTCTTCCACTTAACCAAGTACTCAACCCGCCTGTTCTTCTTACTTTTTCCCTGCGTTTGGTGGTCTAGAATTCTCTCCACTTCACGCTGGAACTTAGTTCTGATTGTAGGGGGAGCACGTCGTGTTTGTTTCCTTGGAGGCTCATCACCAGCTTCCTCGTGGAAGGGGTTCAAGAAACTCACGTGGAAGGTTGGATGCACCTTCAACCTTTTTGGGAGCTGCAACCTGCATGCAACATTGCCAACTTTCTTCACCACTGTGAAGGGATCGTCTTACTTTGGAAGCAGTCCACGATGCACTATCTTGCTAGTGATCTTCTTCCAAATTTGGGAAGTAAGTTTCAAGAACACCTTATCCCCAACTTGGAACTCCATGTCCCTCCTTCCTCGGTCTGCATACTTTTTCATCCGCCTGGTTGCCTTGTCCAAGCTATCTTGGGCCTCCTCTACCCGCTCTTGCTTAGAATGAGCAAATCAGTGTGCTGTCGGACATCTCCCTCTTGAGCTAGTCCTGGCCACATCATTAGGAGTAAAAGGTTGTTGCCCCATAGCTAGCTCAAAGGGACTCATACCTGTGGAAGAGGACTTATGAAGATTGTAGCAAAATTAGGCCGAATCCAACAACTCAAGCCAATGCCGCTGGCTCGCCGTCACGTAATGTCGAAGATATTCCTCAAGTAGGCCATTGATCCGCTCTGTCTGGCCATCAGTCTGAGGATGGTTGGCAGTAGAGAATTTCAATTCTGAACCCATCATGTTGAACAATGACGTGTAGAACTTACCAGTGAAACGAGGATCCCGATCACTCACAATATCTTCAAGCAACCCAAAGTACTTTACTACCTGTTTGTAGAAAAGCTAAGCGGCTGTCTCCGCTTCACATGAAGAGGGGTCAGGAATAAACACCGCATGCTTGGAAAACCGATCGACTACCACCATGACAGATCTCATGCCATCAACCTTTGGGAAACCACCAATAAAATCCATCGAAACCGACACCCATGGCTTCGTAGGAATGGGTAGCGGCTACAACAAACCCGCCTCTTTCTGCCGCTCTGTCTTGTCTTGCTGACAAGTGATGCACGTCTTAACATATGCTTCGACGTCATCTTCCATCTTTGGCCAGTAGTAGTTGCGGGACAGAAAAGCCATCATCCTTTCGATGCCAGGATGACCAGCCCACCGTGAATCAAGAGACTCCCGCAGTATCTCCTTTCTAAGGCCTGCACCACTGGGAACATATACACAATTACCCTTGGCATGCAATAAATTATTATCGAGCCAGTAATTCCTTACCACACCCTCTTTGACCTGCTGTACAACTTGCTAATATGTGGCATCATGTGGGGCTTCTTCCCTGATTTTGTCTAGCAAGTCACTCTGCACTTGAGTGAGGACAGCAACCGTCTCTTGCACTTGACGGCGACTTAGGGCATCCGCCACCTGATTTTGCCTTCCTGGCTTGTGTTCCCAAGTAAAATCGTACTCCACCAAGAACTCCTGCCACCGCGCCTGCCATGCAGAAAACTTCTTTTGAGTCTAAAAGAATGTGTTAGCCACATTGTCGGTCCGAACCACGAACCGGGTACCCAGCAAATACATCCTCCAGGTGCGAAGGCAATGCACCACTGCCAGCATCTCCTTCTCATGGGCTGAGTATCGCTGCTTTGCATCATTGAGTTTCTGGCTCTCATAGGCAATGGGGTGGCCTTCCTGCACCAACACACCTCCAATGGCTTTATCTAAGGCGTGAAATAGCACATTGAAAGGCAACTCAAAATCAAGTAGCCACAGGACTGGCTCCGTGGACACTGCTGCCTTCAACTTGTCCAAGGCTTCTTGGCAATCTGTGGTCCACCTCCAGGGTCTATCCTTCTTGAGTAAGTCTGTCAATAGGGCCACCCTTTTGGAGTAACCCTGCACAAACTTCCTGTAGTAGTTAGACAAACCAATAAAGGATCTCAACTCAGACACTTTGGTAGGGGCCTCCCACTCCACTATTGCCTGGACTTTTCTCTCGTCCATTTTAATTTGCCCTCGACTCACCCTATGCCCAAGGTACAAAATCTCTCGCTGGGCAAACTCGCATTTTTTCTTTTTCACATATAATTGGTGCTCTCTCAACTTAGACAACACCAACCTCAGGTGGGACAAGTAATCCTCCAAGGACTCACTATGCACAACAATATCATCCAGATATATAACCACAAAATGATCAATGAAACACATCATTCATTAAATTACAGAAAGTAGTAGGGGCGTTAGTCAAACTGAATGGCATCACCAAGAATTCGTAGGAGCCATAGCGAGTGATTCACGTGGTTTTTCCTTCATCTCATTCTGCAATCCTAACTTGCCAATATCCAGACCGTAGATCTAGCTTTGTGAAATATGAGGCTCTCGCTAGCCTATCAAACAAGTCTGCTATCAATGGAATAGGGTACTTGTTCTTTACCGTCACCTTGTTCAGAGCCCTGTAATCAACACACATCCGCAGGGAGCCATCGTGTTTCCTCTAAAACAACACAGTGGCACCATATGGGGCTTTGGAGGGCTGACTTAGGCCTGCATCTAGCAACTCCGTCAACTGCTTCCTCAATTCTGCCAACTTTAGCGGACTCATGCAATATAGGGCTTGTCCTGGTGGTTTGGAACCGGGCACCAAATCGATCTTGTGGTCAGTGGCATGCCTCGGGGGAAGACACTTGGGGAGTTCTGGAGGCATCACATTAGTGAACTTTCCCAACAAATCCACCACATTGTTAGGCACCTCCGCAACAATGCCTTCTTTTATCTCCATCAAAGATGTAAGGTAGGTGACTTCTCCCTTCTTCAGCCCATGCTTTACCTGCATAGCTGATGGCATACCACCCGACTTCCCACCAATACTAGAAGAGGGAGTTAACGTTCCAGCAATGAAACATGGATGATCCTCATGCATGATCATGAGACCACGCAAGTGAGGCAACAGAGCAACTTTTGCGCTCATAGAGAAATCAACCCCAGTATGATATCAAAATCATATTGCTTGCCCGCACGAGTATAAAAGGGGAGACGACGACAACAACAAAAACAGACTCTATGCCCGCATGAATATAAAAGGTGAGATAGCAGTAGTAACAAAAGCATACTCTTTGCTTTCAATATAAACGGCGAGACAACAATAGCAACAAAAGCATACTCTTTGCTTTCGCAAGTAAAAAGCCGAGATGGCAATAGCAAAGCATACTCCTTACCCACATGAGTATAAAAAGCAAGAAGACAACAAGGGCAAAAACAAATTCCTTGCCCGTACGAGCTTATAAGGCGAGACAGTAGGAACAACAAAAGCAGACTCCTTATCCGCAAAAGTATAAAAGGTGAAAAATACAACAACAAAAGTATATTCCTTACAACAACAACAGCCAAGAAGACTCCTAGTTCACACGAGCATAAAGGCTAGACGGCAACAACAACAAAGGCAAGCTCCTTGCAAACAAGAGTATAAAAGGCGAGACGACAACAACAAAGCGTGCTGCTTGCCTGCACGAGCATAATAGGTGATACGGCAACAACAACAAAACTAGACTACTTGTCTGTACGAGTATAAAAGATGAGACGAAAAAAACAGCAAAAGCATACTCGCTGTCTGCATGAGTATAAAAGGCGAGATGACAATAGCGACGCATAATCCTTACCCGCACGAGTATAAACGGCGAGGCGGCAAGGCCGAAGCATACGCCGTGCCTGCACAAGTATAAAAGGGGAGACGGCAACAGCAAAGCATACTCTATGCCTACAAGAGTATAAAAGGCGAGACGGCAATAGCAAAGCATACTCCTTACTCACCTGAGTATAAAAGGCGAGACGACAACAACCATGCATACTCCCTGCCCGCACGAGTATAAAAGGGGAGATGGCAACAACAACAAAACTAGACTCCTTGCCTGCATGAGTATAAAAGGAGAGATGGCAACAGCAACAAAAGCATACTTTTTCGTCACATAAGCAAAAAAAGGCGAGACGGCAATAGCAAAGCATACTCCTTATCCACATGAGTATAAAAGGCGAGAGGACAACTACAACAAAACCAAATTGTTTGTTTGCCCGAGAATACAAGGTACGACAGTGAGAGCAACAAGAGTAGAGTCCTTGACTGCAAGAGTATAAAAGGCGAAAAGTACAACAACAAAAGTATATTCCTTGCCTGCGTGAGTATAAAAAGCTAGATGGCAACAACAACAAAGTAGACTCCAAGCCTATGCAAGTATAAAGGTGAGGCGACAACAACAACAAAAGCATATTCCTTGCTCGCAAGAGTATAAAGGGTGAGACAGCGACAACAACGCATACTCTTTGTCCTCACGAGACTAGAAGGCGAGACGACAACAATAAATCATGCAGTTTGCCAGCACAAGCATAAAAGGCGAGACGATAGGAAAAACAACACCAAACTCCTTGTCCGCAAGAGTATAAAAGGCGAGACGGCAACAACCGCAAAAGCATACTCGCTGCTTAGATGAGTATAAAAGGCCAAACGGTAGTAGTGACGCATATTCTTTGCCCGCATGACCATAAAAGGCAAGAGGGCAATAGCAAAGCATATTTTTTACTCTCAAGAGCATAAAAGGTGAGGTGGTAACAGCAAAGCATACTCTTTACCCACATGAGTATAAAAGGCAAATGGCCACAACAAAACATATTGTTTGCCTACACGAGTATAAAAGGGGAGACAACCACAACAAAAAAGCCAGGCTCCTTGCCCGTACGAGTATAAAATGTGAGACGGTAATAGCAAAACATATTCCTTCCTCTCAAGAGTATAAAAAGCGAGACGGCAACCAGAACACGTACTCTTGGCCCGCACGAGTACAAAAGGCAAGGTGACAATAACAATGCATGCTCTTTACCTGCACGAGAATAAATGGTGAGATAGCAACAATAAAGCATACTCCCTGCCCACGCGAGTGTGAAAGGGGGGACGACAACAACAACAAAACCAGACACCTTGCCTGCGTCAGTATAAAAAGCGAGATGGTGACAACAACAAAAGCGTACTCGTTGCTTGCGCGAGTATGAAATGCAAGATGTCAACAACATTGCATACTCCTTGCCCACACGAATATAAAAGGCGAGACAGCAACAACAAAGCATGATGCTTGCCAGCACGAGTGTAAAAGGTGAGACGACGACAACAACAAAGCAAACTTCTAGCCCGCACGAGTAGACAAGGCGAGACGGCAACAATAACAAAGGCAAACTGCTTACCCACAAGAGTATAGAAAGCGACCAGTGCAACAACATAAGTATACCCCTCGCCCGCCTAAGTATGAAAGGCAAGACGGCAGGAACAAGACGGCAAGAACAACAAAATCATACTCCCAGCCCGTATGAGTGTAAAATACGAGACGACAACAGCACAGCTTACTCCTTACCTGCATGATTTTAAAGTATGAGGCAGTAAGAAGAACAACACCATACTCCTTGCTCGCACAAGGATAAAAGGCGAGTCAGCAACAACAACAGAAGTAGACTCATTGCCCACAAAAGTATAAGAGGTGAATGGTACAACAACAAAAATGTACTCCTTGCCCGCATAAGGATAAAAGGCAAGACAGCAACAACAACAAAAGCATACTCCCAGCCCGCACGGGTATAAAAGACAAGACGGTAACAACAAAGCATTCTCCTTATCCGAACGAGTATAAAATGCGAGACGTTAACAACAACAAAGCCAGGCTCCTTACCTGCACGAGTATAAAAGGCAAGACTACAACAACAACAACAAATATAGGCTCCCTGCCCGCAAGGGTATAAAAGGCAAAAAGTACAACAACAAAAGTATACTCATTGCCCGCACGGGTATGAAAGGCGAGACGACAACAACAGCAAACTCGACTCATTGCCCGCATGAGCATAAAAGGCAAGGCAACAACAGTAACAAAAACATATTTTGCCCGCACGCGTATAAAAGACGAGACGGTAACAGCAAAGCATACTTCTTACTGCTTACCCCCATGAGTATAAAATTTGAGATGACAACAAGCAAAACACCTAGCCTGTAGGTGTATAAAACGTAGGACAGCAACAACAACACAAGCGTACATTTCACACGTAAGAGTTTAAAAGGTGACAAGGACGACAATAAAAGTATACTCCTCGCCCATCTGAGCATAAAGGCGAAACATCACCAACAACAAAACCAGACTGTTTACCCTCACGAGTATGAAAGGCGAGACACCAACACCAATAAAAGCAGGCTCTCGCCCGCAAAAGTATAAAAGATGAAAAGAACAACAACAAAAGTATGCTCATTGCTCGCACAAGTATAAAGGCGGGACAACAACAATGACAAAGCAGACACCTAGCCCACACGAGTATAATAGGCAAGATGGCAAAAACAAATGGATATACCTTGACCACACGAGTATAAATGGGGATATGGCGGTAGCAAAACATACCCCTTACTCCTTGCCTACACCAGTGTAAAAAGTGAGACAGCGACAACAATAAAATAAACTCCTAGCCTGCATGAGTATAAAAGGTGAGACAGCAACAACAATAAAGTAGACTCCTAGCCTGCATGAGTATAAAATGTGAGACAGCAACAACAACAAAAGTGGACTTTTTGCACGTAAGAGTATAAAAGGCGACAAGTAAAACAACAAGAGTATACTTCTCGACCGCTCGAGTATAAAAGGTGAGACGACAACAATAACAAAAACATACTCCTTGCCCGCATGAGTACAGAAGACGAGACGACAATGACAACAAAAGTGGACTCTTGCCTGCAAGAGTATAAAATACGAAAAGTACAACAAATAAAACTTTATACCTCGCCTACTAGGTTATAAAATGCTAGAATGCAACAACAACAAAACCATACTCTTTTCCAGCATAAGTATGCAAGGCGAGCCAACAACGACTAGAAAAGTAGATTGTTTGCCTGAAAGTGTATAAAAGGTGAAAAGTACAACAACAAAAGTATACTCCTTGCCCGCACGAGTATAAAAGGCAAGACGCAACAATAGCAAGGCAGACTCCTAGCCTGCAAGAGTAAAAAAGGCGAGACAACAACAATAACAAAGGCATACTCCTCACCTGGACGAGTTTAAAAGACGAGAAGGCTACAACAAAGCATACTTCTCACTCTTTGTCCGCACGAGTATGAAAGGCTAGACGGCAACAGTAACAAAACTACACTCCTTGCCTGTATGACTATAAAAAATGAGACAGCAGCAACAAAGCATTCTGCTTGCCTGCACAAGTGTAAAAGGCGAGGCAACAACAACAAAGCATTACTCCTTGGCTACAAGAGTATAAAAGGCAACAAGTACACAAGGTGACAAGTATATTCCTTGCCCAAAAAATTATACTCCTTACCTGCCAAAGTATAAAAGGTGAGACGACAACATCAACAATACCAGACTCGTTGCCAGCACGAGTATAAAACGAGAGACAACAAGAACAACATAAGCAGACTTCTTGCCCAAAAAAGTATAAAAGGCGACAAGTACAACAATAAAAGTATACTCCTCGCTCGCCCAGGTATAAAAGGTAAGATAGCAACAACAACAAAGCCAGACTCCTTGCCTGCATGAGTATAAAAGGCGAGACAGCAACAACTGAAAAAGTAGACTCTTTTTTTGCTCATGTATAAAAGGAAAAAAGTACAAGAACAAAATTAATCCTTGCCTGCACGAGTATAAAAGGTGAGACGACAATAATAGCAAAGCAGACTCCTAGTCTGCACGAGTATAAAGGCGAGACAGCAAGAACAAGAATATAGACTTCTTTCCTACAAGAGTATAAAGGTGAGAGACAGCAACAACAAGGCATATTCCTTGTCTACATGGGTATAAAAGGCGAGACGGCAACAACAAAACATGTTGGTTGCCTGCACGAGTATAAAAGGCGAGAGGGCAACAACAACAAAACTAGACTCCTTATCCATACAAGTATAAAAGGCGAGACAGTAAGAACAGCAAAAGAATACTCGCTGTCCACACAAGTATAAAAGGGGAGACGACAATAGCAAGGCATACTCCTTACTCGCACGAGTATGAACGACGAGATGGCAAGAACAAAGCAAACTTTTTGCCCGCGTGAGTATAAAAGGCGGCACGACAAGAACAACAAAGGAAAACTTCTTGCCCATAGGAGTATAAAGCGCAGAAAGTACAAAAGGTGACAAGCATACTGTTTGCCCACCAAAGTATACTCCTTGCCTGCCCAAGCATAAAAGTTGAGGCAGCAACATCAACAAAACCAAACTTCTTGCGCGCACGAGTACAAAACAAGAGACGACAAAAACAATAAAGGTAAACTTCTTGCCCACAAGACTATTAAAGGTGACAAGTACAACAACAAAAGTATACTCCTCTCTCACCCGAGTATAGAGGGCAAGACAACAACGACTACAAAACTAGACTCCTTGCTCACACGAGTATAAAAACGAGATAGCAAAATCAACAAAAGCATACTCTTTGCCCGCACGAGTGTACAAGGCGAGATGGTAACAACACAGCATGCTGCTTGCTTGCACGAGTATAAAAGGCGAGACAACAACATGAAAAAAGACAGACTCCTGGCCTGCACAAGTATAAAAGGCAATATGGTAACATCAACAAAATTAGGCTCCTTGCCAACTAGAGTATAAAATGCGAGACAAACAAAAACAACAAAAGCAGACTTCTTGCCTAGAAAAGTATAAAAGGCGACGTACAAGAACAAAAGCGTACTCCTCACCCGCCTGAGTATAAAAGGTGAGATGGCAACAACAACAAAACCAGACTCCTTGCCCACATGAGTATAAAAAGAGAGATAGCAACAGCAAAAAAAATAGACTCCCTGCTCGCACATGTATAAAAGGCGAAAAGTACAACAACAAAATTGTACTCCTTGCCCGCACGAGTATAAAAGTTGAGATGAAAACAATAGCAAAGCAGACTCTGAGCCCGCATGAGTATAAACGGCGAGATGGCAATAATAACAAAAGCATACTCCTTACTCATTGCCAGCACGAGTATAAAAAGCGAGATGCCAACAATAACAAAACCAGACTCTTTGCCCGGGTAAGTATAAAGGGCAAGACAACAACAATAACAAAAGTAGACTCCTTGCCTGTGCGTGTATAAAAGGCAAAATGTACAACAACGAAAGCACACTCCTTGCCTGCACGAGCATAAAGGGCGAGACGGCAACAATAACAAAGCAGACTCCTAGCCCGTATGAGCATAAAGGGCGAGACGACAACAATAACAAAGCAGACTCCTAGCCCGTATGAGCATAAAGGGCGAGATGCCAATAATAACAAAAGCATACTCCTTGATCGAACACGTATAAAAGGCAGGAAGGCAACAATAACAAATGTAGACTCTTTGCCCGCGAGAGCTTAAAAGGCGAGACGGTAACTACAAAGCATACTACTTGCCCGCACGAGTAAAAAAGGTGAGACGACAACAAAAAAGTATGCTACTTGCCCGCACGAGTATAAAAGGCAAGACGACAACAACAACAAAACCAGACTACTTGCCCGTACGAGTTTAAAAGGTGAGATGACAACAACAGTAAAATCATACCCCCCGCCCGCACGAGCGTTAAAGGCTAGACGGGGACAACATTGCATACTCTTTGCCCGCGTGATTGTAAAAGGCGAGACAACAGCAAAAAAGCATGTTGCTTGCCTGCATGAGTATAAAATATGGGACGGCAACAACAACAAAACCAGACTCCTTGCCCGTAAGAGTATAAAAGGCGACAAGTACAACAACAAAAGTATACTGCTCACTTGCCCGAGTATAAAAGGCGAGACGGTAACAACAATAAAACTAGACTCCTTGCTTGCGCGAGTATAAAAGGTAAGACGGCAACAATATCAAAAGTAGTGTCCTTAGCTGTAAGAATATAAATGGCAACAAGTTCAAAACAAAAGTATACTCCTTCCCTACATGAGTATAAATGGCAAGACGACAATAACAGCAAATCAGACTCCTAGCATGCACGAGCATAAAAGGCGAGACAACAACAGCCGAGCATGCTGCTTGCCCGCACGAGTATTAAAGGTAGGGCGGCAATAATAAGAAAGCAGACACCTAGGCCGTTCGAGTAAAAAAGGCGAGACGGCAACATCACCAATAGCAGACTCCTTACCTGCAAGAGTATATACGGCGACAAGTTCGACAACATGAGTATACCCCTCGCTTACCAAAGTATAAAAAGCGAGACAACAACAATAGCAAAACTAGACTCTTTCTTGTACGAGTATAAAAGGTGAGACGGCTACACTGACAATAGCATACTCCCAGCCCGCACAGATATAAGAGACGAGACGACAACGACAAAGTGTATTCCTTATCCGTATGACTATAAAATGCGAGACGGTAACAACAACAAAACCAAACTCCTTGCCCGTACTAGGATAAAAGGTGAGACAACAACAATAGAAGCAGACTCCTTGCCCGTAGGAGTATAAAAGGCAAAAAGTACAATAACAAAAGTATATTCCTTTCCAACACGAGTAAAAAAGGCAAGACGGCAACAATAGCAAAGCAGACTTTTAGTCCGCATGAGTATAAAAGGCAGGATGACAACAACAACAAAAGCAAACTCTTTGCCTTCAAGAGTATAAAAGCGACAAGCATGACAACAAAAGTATACTCCTCGCCCGCCCAAGTATAAAAGGTGAGACAACAACATCAAAAAAACCAAACTCTTTGCCTGTACAAGTATAAAACATGAGATAGAAAGAACAAGAAAAGCAGACTTCTTGCTCGCAAGAGCATTAAAGGCGACAAGTACAACAACAAAAGTATACTCCTCTACTGCTCGAGCATAGAGGGTAGGATGGCAACAATAGCAAAAGTAGTGTCCTTGCCCGCAAGAATATAAAAGGCAAAAAGTTTAAAAACAAAAGTATACACCTTGCCGAAACGAGTACAAAAAGGCGAGACGGCAACAATAGCAAAGCAGCCTCTTAGCCCGCATGAGTATAAAAGGCAGGATGGCAACAACAAAAAAAGCAGACTCTTTGCCCACAAGAGGATAAAAAGCTACAAGCACGACCACAAAAGCATACTCCTCGCCAGCACAAGTATAAAAAGCGAGAGACAACATCGACAAAACCAAACTCCTAGACCGCACGAGTATAAAACGTGAGAAGGCAAGAACAACAAAAGCAGACTTCTTGCCAGCAATAGTATTAAAGGCAACAAGTAAAATAAGAAAAGCATACTCCTTTCCAGCTCTAGTATAAAAGGCGAGACAACGATAACAACAAAACTAAACTCCTTGCTTGCACGAGCATAAAAGGCGAGACAGTAATAACAACAAAAGTATACTCATTCCCCGCAAAAGTGTAAACGCCGAGACGACAACAACAAAGCATGCTGTTTGCCTGCACGAGTATAAAAGCGAGATGACGGCATCCACAAAAACAGACTCCTTGCCCACGCGAGTAAAAAAGGTGAGATGGAAACATAGATAAAAGTAAACTCTTTATCGGTCAAGTATAAAATGCAAGACGGCTAGAACAACAAAAGTAGACTTCTTGTCCGGAAGAGTATAAAAGGCAACAAGTGCAACAACAAAATATACTCCTCACTTGCCTAAGTATAAAACGTGAGATGGCAACAACAACAAAACCAGACTCCTTGCCTGCATGAGTATAATAGGCGAGACAGCAACAACAACAAAAGTAGACTCCTTGCCTGCATGTGTATAAATGATGAAAAGTACGATAACAAAAGTATGCTCCTTGCCCACACGAGTATAAAAGGCGAGACAGCAGCAATAGCAAAGCAGACTCCTAACCTGTATGAGAATAAAAGGTGAGATGGCAATAACAACAAAAGCATACTCCTTACTATAAAAGGCTAGAAGGCAACAATAGAAAAGGTAGATTCTTTGCCCGTAAGAGTTTAAAAGGCGAGACAGCAACAGCAAAGCATACTCCTTGCCCGCACAAGTAAAAACGGTGAGACGGTAGCAACAAAGTTCGCGACTTGCCCGCATGAGTGTAAAAGACGAGACGACAACATCAACAAAACTAGACTATTCGTCTGTACGAGTATAAAAGGCAAAGCGACAACAACAACAAAAGCATACTCCCTACTCGCACAAGTGTTAAAGGCTCATTGGGAATAGTGTAGCATGCTCCTTGCTTGTGTGAGTATAAAAGGCGATTCGGCAACAATAAAGCATACTGCTTGCCCGCATGATTATAAAAAATGAGATGGCAACAACAACAATACCATACTCGTTGCCCCAAGAGTATAAAAGGTGACAAGTACAAGAACAAGAGTGTACTACTCACCCACTGAGTATAAAAGGTGACACAACAACAACAATAAAACTAGACTCCTTACCCGCAAGAGTATAAAAGGTGAGACAGCAACGACAGCAAAAGTAGTGTCCTTGCCCGCAAGAATATAAAAGGCAAAACATTAAAAAAAATTTATACTCCTTCCCCGCATGAGTATAAATGGCGAGTTGGTAGTAACAACAAAGCAGACTCCTAGACGCATGATTAAAAAAGGCAAGAGGGCAAAAACAAAGCATACACCTTGCCTACACGAGTATAAAAGGCGAGATAACAGCAGCAACAAAACCAGTGCATGCTTCTTACCCTCGCGAGTATAAAAGGCGAGACAATAACAACAATAAAACTAGACTCCTTGCCCATACAAGTATAAAAAGTGAGACAGAAATAACAGCAAAAGCATTGTTTTTTCTCGCAGGAGTAAAAAAATCGAGATGACAATAGCAAAGAATACTCCTCGTTGGCACAAGTATAAAAGGCAAGACGGCAACAACAAAGCCTACTCCTTGCCGCGTGAGTATAAAAGGCGAGACGACAGCAACAACAAAACCACTCTCCGTGCCTGTATGAGTATAAATGGCGATGCAGCAACAACAACCAAAGCCGACTCCTTGCCCGCAAGAGTATAAAAGGTGAGATGGCAACAACATTGCATACTTTTTGCCCGCACGAGTATAAAAGGCAAGACGCAACAATAAAGCATGTTGATTGCTAGTACGAGTATAAAAGGCGAGTCGGCAACAACATTACATACTTTTTGCCAGCACAAGTATAAAAACTGAGACGCAACAATAAAACATGTTGCTCGCCAGCATCAATATAAAGGGCGAGTCGGCAACAACAACAAAACTTGAGTCCTTGCCCTTATGAGCATAATAGGCGAGATGAGAACAACAAGAAAAATGTAATCCCAGCACACACTAGTATAAAAAACAAAAGGGTAACAGTAAAGCATACTCTTTACCTGCACGAGTGTAAATGGCAAGACGATAACAACAAAACTAGACTCTTTGCTCGCACGGGTATAAAAGGCGAGATAACAAAAACAATAAAAGCAGGCCTCCCTGCCCGTAAGAGAATAAAATGTTAAAAGCACAATCACAAAAGTACACTCCTTGCCCGAACAAGTATAAAAGTCAAGACGACAACAATAACAGAAGCAAACTCCTTGCCCCGCCAGTAAAAAGGGTCAGAAACTGTAAAGGATACTTTTTGCTTATTACTCGCACGAGTATAAAAAGTGAGATGCCAACAATAACAAAACTAGACTCCTTGTCCACACGAGTATAAAGGGTAAGACAACAACAACACCAAAAGTAGACTCCTTGCACGTAAGAGAATAAAAGGCAACAACTATAACAAAAAAAGTATACTCCTTGCCCAAACGACCATAAAATGCGAGACGGCAACAACAACAGAGCAGACTCCTTACTGGCATGAGTATAAAAGGCAAAACGACAACAACAAGAAAAGTAGACTTCTTGCCCGTGAGAGTATAAAATGCGACAAGTACAACAACAAATGTGTATTCCTTGCTCGCCCGAGTATAAAAGGTGAGACAGTAACAACAGCAAAGTAGATACCTAGCGCTCAAAAGAATTAAAGGCAAGAGTATGACGACAACAAAAACAAACCCCTTGTACCCGCAAGAGTATACAAGGCGAGACAGCAACAACAAAGCATACTCCTTGCCTGCGCGACTAGAAATGGCTAGATGGCTACAACAAAGCATGCTGCTTGCCTGAACGAGTATAAAAGGCGAAACGGCAACAACAAAGCATATTCTTTGCCCGCAAGAGTATAAAAGGCAAGCCGACAACAACAAACCATGCTCCTTACCTGCACGAGTATGAAAGGCAAAACGGCAACAACAATGCATATTCTTTGCCCACATGAGTATAAAAAGGGAGCCGACAACATCAAAGCATGCTCCTCACCCGTATGAGTATAAAAGGCGAGACGATAACAACAAGAAAAGCATTACTCTTTGCCCACACAAGTGTAAAAGGTAAGACGACAACAACAAAAAATGCATGCTCTTTGCCCACAGGAGCACAAATGGCGAGACGATAATCGCAAAGCATACTCTTTGCCCGAACGAGTATAAAAGACGAGATAGCAACAACAAGAAACCAGACTCCCTGCCTGTACGAGTACAAATTGTGAGACAACAACACCAACAAAAGCTGATTCCTTACCTGTAAGAGTATAAAAGGCGTGACGGCAACAACAAAGCATTCTCTTTTCTGATGCAAGTATAAAAGGCGTGATGGCAACGACAATAAAACCAGACTCTTTGCTCGTGCAAGTATAAAAGGCAAGACGGCAATAACAGCAGTAGCACACTCTCAACTCGCACGAGTACAAAAAGCGAGAGGGCAACATCAAAGTTTACTCTTTGCCCGCAAGAGTATAAAAGCCAAGCCAGCAACAGCAAAGCATACTCCTTGCCTGTAATAATTTTAAAGGCGAGATGGCCGCAACGCATACTCCTTGCTCGCAAGATCATAAATGGCGAGATGGCAGGAACAATAAAGCAGACTCTTAGCCCGCACGAGCATAAAAGACGAGACTGCAATCACAACAAAAGCAGACTCCTTGCCTGCACGATACAAGGGACGAGACAGTAACAACAACAAAACCAGACTCCATACCCGCGCTAGTGTCAAAGGCGAGATGGAAACAACAGCAAAAGTAGCCTCATTCCCTTCAACAAAAGTTTACGCCTAGGCTGTACTAGTATAAAATGCGGGATGACAACAATAGCAAAAGTAGACTCCTTGCCCGTATGAGCATAAAAGGCGAGACGACAACAACAACAAAAGCAGACTCCTTGCTCGTAAGAGCACAAAAGGTGAGACAGCGACAACTAAGCATACTGCTTGCCCGCACGAGTATGAAAGGCGAGATAGTAACAACAACAAAAGCATACTCTTAGCCCGCGCGAGTATGAAAGACGAGCCGACAACAGTAAAGCATACTCTTTAACTGCACGAGTATAAAATACGAGACAACAGCAACAAAAAACGTAGACTCCTAGCCCGCAAGAGCTAAAAAGGTAAGACGGTGACAACAAAGCATACTCGTTGCCCATATGAGTACAAAATGCAAGACAACAGCAACAAAGCATGTTGCTTTCCTGTATGAGTATAAAAAGAGAGACAACAGCAACAACAAAGCCAGACTCCAAGCTCACACAAGTAGAAAAGGCGAGACGGTAACAACAGCAAAAGTAGGCTCTTTACTTGCAAGAATATAAAAGGCGAAAAGTAAAAAAACAAAAGCATAGTCCTTGCCCGCATGAGTATAAAAGGCGAGACAACAATAGCAAAGCATACTCTTTACTCATTGCCCATACGATTATAAAAGGCAAGATAGCAACAATCACAAAACCAAACTCCCTGTTTCTACGAGTATAAACGCCAAGGCAGCGACAATAATAAAAGGAAACACCTTGCCTGAAAGAGTATAAAAGGCAAAAAGTAGAACAAAAAAGTATACTCTTTGCTCGCATGAGTATAAAAGACAAGACGGCAACAACAGTGATTCGGACTCCTAGACTGCATGAGTATAAAAGGTGATACAGCAACAACAAGAAAAGCAGACTCTTTGCCCTCAAGAGTACAAAAGGCGGCAAGTACAGCGACAAAAGTATACTCCTCTTCTGCCCGAGTGTAAAAGGCGAGGTAGCAATAACAACAAAACGAGACTCCTTGCTCGCACGAGTATAAAAGGCGAGACGACAATAACAATAAAAGTAGACTCCTTGCCTGCAAGAGCATGAAAGGTATTACGCAACAACAAAGCATACTATGTGCCCGCACGAGTATAAAAAGCAAGACGACATCAACAAGGCATGCTACTTGCCCACAAGAGTCTAAAATGCGAGACGAAAACAACAACCAAACTAGACTACTCGCCCGTACGAGTGTAAAATCCGAGATGGCATCAACAACAAAAGCATGCTCCCTACCCGCACCAGTATTAAACTTGAGATGGCAGCAAGAGCAAAACTAGACTCATTGCTCACAAGAATATAAATGGGAAAAGTACAAAAGCAAAAGTATAATCCTTGCCCATACGAATATGAAACCTAAGACGGTAATAATAGCAAAGCAGACTCCTAGCCCACATGAGCATAAATGGCGAGACAGCAACAACAAAACATACTCTTTTCCCGTTCAATTACAAAGGCGAGATGACAACAACAAAGCATGCTCCTTACCTGTATGAGTATACAAGGCGAGACAGCAACAACGACAAAACCAAACTACTCGCTCATGCGAGTATGAAAGGTGAGATGGCAACAATAACAAAAGCATACACTTTGCCCGGTCCACTAAAAAGGGTGAGACAGCAATAGCAATCCATACTCCTTGCCTGCAAGAGTATAAAAGGTGGGACTTCAACAACAAAGCATGTGCCTTGTCTACACAAGTATAAAAAGGGGAGACGACAACAACAACAAAACCAAACTCCTTGCTTGTACGAGTATACACGGCAAGACGGCAACAACAACAAAAGCCAACATCTTGCTCGTAAGAGTATAAAAGGCGAGACGGCAAAGACAAAGCATACTCTTTGCCTGCACGAGTATAAAAGGTGAGACGATAACAAAAAAGCAAAATGCTTGCCCACACGAGTATAAAAGGAGAGACGTCAACAACAACAAAACCATTCTCCTTGCCCAAGCGAGTATAATAGACGAGACGAGAACAACGACAAACGTATACTCCTTGCTTGCTCTTGTATAAAAGACTAGATGGTAACAACAAAGCATACTCCTTACCCGCATGAGTATAAAAGTTCAGACGATAACAACAATAAAACTAGTTTCCTTGCTCACCTGAGTATAAAAGGCGAGACAGCACCAACAACAAAAGTGGACTACTTGCCCGCTAGAGTATAAAAGGAAAAAAGCACAACAACAAAAGTATAATCTTGGCTCGCATGAGTAAAAAAGGCGAGATGACAATAAGAACAAAGCAAACTCCCAGCCTGAACTAGTATAAAAGGTGAGACGGCAACAACAATAAAACTAGACTCCTTGCCCATACGAGTATAAAAGGCGAGATGGGAATAAGAACGAAAGCCGACTCCTTGCCTGCAAGCGTATAAAGGGCGAGACGGCGACAACAAAGCACACTCTTTGCCTACACGAGTATAAAAGGCGAGACAGTAACAAGAAAGCCTGTTGCTTGCCGACATGAGTGTAAAAGGCAAAGAAACAATAACAAAATCAGACTCCTTGCTTACACAACTATAAAATGCAAGACAGCAACAACAACAAAGGCAAACTTTTTACTTGCAAGAGTACCAAAATACGAGAAGTATAATAAGAAAAGTATACTCCTTGCCTGCACAACTATGAAAGGCGAGAGTACAACAGCAGCAAAATAGACTCCTAGCCGCATGAGCATAAAAGGCGAAATAGCGATAACAACAAAACCATGCTCCTTGCTTGCAACAGTATAAAAGCTCAAAACTATATTCCTTCCCCGCACGAGTATGAAAGGCGAGATGGCAACAACAGCAAAAAAGACTCCCAGCCTGTATGAGTATAAAAGGCGAGACAGCAATAACAACAAAAGCTGACTGCATGCCTGCAAGAGTATAAAAGGCGACAAATACAACAACAAAAGGATACTCCTTGCCGCACGAGTGTAAAGTGTGGGAATGCAACAACAACTAAACTATACTTCTTACACGCATGAGTTTAACAACAGTAAAAGTAGACTCTTTGCCCACAAGAATATAAGAGGCAAAACTTGCAAAACAAACATTATACTCCTTGCCCGCACGAGCACAAAATTCGAGACAGAAATAATAGCAAAGCAGACTCCTAGCCCACAATAGTATAAAAGGCAAGATGGCAACAACAAAGCATAATCCTTGCTCACGCGAGTATGAAGGGCAAGACGACAACAACAAACCATACTCCTTGTCTGCACGAGTATAAAAGGCGAGATGGCAGCAACAACAAAACCGCATAGTTTGCTCGCACATGTAAAATAGGCATGACGAGAATATAAAAGCATAACCCGTGCCCACGCGAGCATAATAAGCGAGACGGAAACAAAGACAAAACCAAACTCGTTGCCCATGCAAGTATAAAAGGCAATACGACAACAA
>CM075454.1:3294014-3341514 GCA_037832335.1 Carallia pectinifolia | reverse complement strand
TCAGCCGAGTAAGCACTCTAACCGTTGCGCCGCACAACACGCTCGATAGTTGCATGGGCTAGCAGCAAGGACGTTAGGCCCTAGTACCTCGTCCAAAGAGCACGATAGAGTTGATGGCACTTTGCACCAACTCCCTTGCATCGACCCGTTGAATTCGCAAGCGAGGCTATGGGAAGATCAGCCAAGGCATTGGCCACTTGACTAGGCTTAAAAAATGGCCAAGGAATAGACTCAGAGCATGCTCAGCCCAGCACAGGTTGCTGCTTGCAAGCATGCTCTGCACACGTTGCTGCCCGTGAGGGAGGGAGAGAAGCAGCGCGACGGGCCGCCCACAGCATGCTGCTCGTCGATCTAGTAGCGCGCGTAGCGCGCAGCATGCGAGTTCGAGCAGATCGCGCGTGCACTGAGTCGCTTGTCCTCTCAGTAACGGCGCGATGGGGGGAGCGGTTGGTGAGAGCAGCGCGCGCAGAACGAGCTGGGGACAGCAGCACGCACGCGCAGCGTGCAGCTCGCACGCCCAACAACGCTTGCCGTGAGCTTCTCATCAGACCAGCAGCGGGCTGGGGCAGTAGCGTGTGCGCAGCGGGCAACTCGGCTGGCTAGCAGTGCAGTAGGGGCAACAGCGCGCGCTGAACGGGCGGGGGGAAGATGCGCACGCATAGCGGGCTTGGGGGATCAGCGTGCAAGGGCAATGGGCTGCACGTCTGGCCAGGAGCGCGCACGACGGCTTGGGGGAAGCAACCCGCTGCTCATCTAGCCAGCAGTGACTGCGGCGGCCTGGGGGAGCTGCTCACTGCTCGTCGGACCAGCAGCGAGCGCAACGGGCTTGGAGGAGCAACCCCCGTGGAGCGGGCTAGGGGAGCAGTGTGTGCCCTCGTCAGGCCAGCGACGCGCACTGCGGGTTGGGGGAGGAAGAGACGTGCGCGCAACGGGCTGATCGTCTGGCCAGCAGCCCCCGTGCCGGGCTTGGGGGAGTAGCGCGATGCAGGGGGCCAGAGCAGGCGCACCACATGCTGCGCGTAGGCCCGGCCGAGCGCGCACAGTCCTCTTGAGTGCGTGCGCCCAGTGCGCTGCGTGTCGAGCCTACCTCTGGCGCACGCAGTCCTCCAAGCGTACGCGCCCAAAGTGCCACACATCGGTCTAGCGCGCGTGCGCAGAGCAGTCCTTCCAGCGCGCTCTGCCCGGCCAAATGGTTCAACGGCCGTGCTCGCGGATTCGGAACATTACTCGAGCAATGGAACTGTCGTCCCACTTCGCCTTTGTTCGAACAGAGCCGTTGTCCCTCTATAACACGACTACCATGCCTGTTTCATCATTGACCCCCCTACCATTTGGTTGGGTTCATGCCGTGCATGCGGTCATGGGCATCGTGAAGGAATGCTACCTGGTTGATCTTGCCAGTAGTTATATGCTTGTCTCAAAGATTAAGCCATGCATGTGTAAATATGAACTAATTCAGACTGTGAAACTGCGAATGGCTCATTAAATTAGTTATAGTTGGTTTGATGGTACCTGCTACTCGGATAACCGCAGTAATTCTCGAGCTAATACGTGCAACAAGCCCCGACTTTTGGAAGGGATGCATTTATTAGATAAAAGGTCGATGCGGGCTCTACCCATTGCTTTGATGATTCATGATAACTCGACGTATCGCATGGCCAACATGCCGGCGACGCATCATTCAAATTTCTACCCTATCAACTTTCGATGGTAGGATAGAGGCTTACTGTTAGCCCATTGAACACTTCGCATGTAGGAGTTGGCGGCACCTTGCGTCAATTCCTAGGATGGGACTTTGGAGTGGCTAGGCACTCCTTGAAGTAAGGTGAAAGATGAGAGGATCAGCGTAGGCACGGGCCTACAAGCGGGTCCCAGTGTGGACCAAGACTTGGGTTGGGCAAACGATGCTGTGATGCATGTTCATGGGCTCCATCAGATAGGCCATGGGCTTGGGCCAAGAGGCCCAAAACACAAGACTGGGTCTTGGCCAAGTTTACATGGCACTGCGTGGCACCAAGTCTCCTACGACGTGCGGAACGTGGGGACGTGTAGGTGTGGCTCTATCTGGTTGGCCGAGCATCGGGCTAATGCTCATCAGATCGTGCATGGCAAACGATCATGGGTAGATAAGACTTATCGAGATCAAGTGATGGATGATCGTGGGAGATAAGGCTTATCAGGATTGAGTCATGGATGAGAACGTGGGAAGATGAGGGTTATCAGCCACGATAGAGATCTTGGGCAGATAATGTTTATCTCCAAGCCCTAGATAGCTGGGGGTATCAGCTATATATAGACCCTATGGGTTGTCATTTGTACTCAGTGAAAGGGAGAAATCACTCAGAGAGAAGGAGTGAAACACTATTGAGAGTTCAAGTGATTGTTCCTTTGTATTACATGAGTTATGTAATAAAAAGTTGGGAAGGGTTCCCGTATATGCTCTTGTGCCTCTTTTGAGTGTGTGAGTTGTGTGCCTACTTACAAACTTCTGTTGTGCAAATCGTTGTGTGTGCGGTTGGCTAAGACTATGTGTGACTTAGTGCCATAACAAGGCGAAATTTTGGGTGAGAAAATTAGCCCTGTGACAGCTGGTATCAGAGCAAAAAGGTTCGACCAATGACAGGTGGTTCGGGTCTTGATGCTGTACGTGAGAGCATAGCCAAGCTCTATGAGGTACTCGGTGAACTTCCAAAGGGTGCAAATTTCACCGTGTTCCCAATGTTGGCGCTCCATGAGCAGTACATAATTGATCTGCAGCGGCAACAAGAGGTGGTGGCCTCTTCAAACACAACTTTTGGCTTGAGGAGTGGGCAACAGAGATAAGCATCCTCGAGAAGGCTGTAGCCTCTCAACCAAGCGGAGGTGTTGTGGAGGGCTCGAACAAGATAAAGGTGCTAGAGCCAAAAGCCTTCGAGGGAGCGAGGGATGCCAAAGAGATCGAGAACTTTCTGTGGGATATGGAGCAGTACTTCAAAGTTGCCCGAGTGCCAGAAAATGAGAAGGTCAATATGACCAGCATGTATCTGGCCAAGGATGCTAAGCTGTGGTGGCGGACTCAGTTGGATGACGATGCAACTGCGAGCAGGCCTAAGATCAAGGCGTGGGAGAGCCTAAAGAAGGAGTTAAAGGACCAGTTCTTGCCCTTCAACACGTCGTGGGTTGTGAGGGAATCCTTGAAGAAGTTGAAGCAGAGTGGTACGACGCGTGACTGCGTAAAGGAATTCAGTTCCTTGATGCTTGACATCCGTAAGATGACGGAAGAAGACAAGCTTTTCAACTTCCTTTCTGGTCTACAACCCTGGGCTTAACTCGAGCTGAGAAGGCAAGGTGTGAATGACCTTCCTTCAGCAATGGTTGCGGCTGATGGTTTAGTTGATTTTTGGATCAACAAGTCTCCTGATTCTGATGTTGGGAAGCAGCCTAAAGACAAGGGCAAGAAAAAGAAGGAAGCCAAGAAGGATAAGAACAACGGTGGCGGCAAGGATAAAGGCAAAGCCGTCAACCAAGAACAAGGTAAAGGCAAAACTAACTCGGGTTGTTTCATATGTAATGGACCACATAGGGCCAAGAAATGCCCCAAGCAAGAGAAGTTAAGTGCCATAGTTCCTGAGGAGAGTGGCCCCTCGGATGATGTTGGCCCCTCTCGTGTCAATCCTTTGCAGCTGGTGAGTGTTGTGCAAGCTGGACGTGCCCCACAATCCGGCTTGATGTATGTAAAGATCGGGCTCAGTAGAAAGGAGTTCATGGCAATGGCTGAAAGGATGGTAGAGTCACTGTGTCTAAAAGTCACCAAGACCGGGAGTCAAATAAAGGCAGTCAACTCAGCAGCCCAGGAGATGCTTGGCATGCCACTGGGAGTGGAGGTAACTATGGGCAATTGGTCTGGTAAGCTTAACTATTGGCAAGTCAGGATTACAGAAGGAGATGAGGGGAAAACCACGTGCATCACTAGCTATGGCTCCTATAATTTCTTGGTAATGCCATTCGGTTTGATTAACGCCCCTGGTACTTTCTGTAATTTTATGAATGATGTGTTTTACGACTTTATTGATCATTTTGTGGTTGTATATCTAGATGATATTGTTGTGTATAGTGAGTCCTCGGAGGATCACTTGTCCCACCTGAGGTTGGTGTTGTCTAAGTTGAGAAAGCTCCAATTATATGTGAAAAAGGAAAAATGTGAGTTCGTCCGACGTGAGATAATGTTTCTTGGCCATAGGGTGAGTCGAGGGCAAGTTGAAATGGACGAGAGAAAAGTCCAGGCAATAGTGGAGTAGGAGGCCCCTACCAAAGTGTCTGAGTTGAGATCCTTTCTTGGTTTGTCTAAGTATTATAGGAAGTTTGTGCAAGGTTACTCCAAAAAGGTGGCCCCATTGACAGACTTACTCAAGAAGGATAGACTCTGGAGGTGGACAACAAATTGTCAAGAAGCATTTGACAAGTTCAAAGCAGCGATGTCCACGGAGCCGATCCTGAGGCTACCTGATTTCGAGTTGCCTTTCAGTGTGCTAACTAACGCCTCAGACAAAGCCATTGGAGGTGTGTTGGTGCAAGAAGGCCACCCTATTGCCTATGAGAGCTGGAAACTCAATGATGAAGAGTAGCGGTACCCAACCCATGAGAAGGAGATGTTGGCATTGGTGCATTGCTTTCGCACATAGAAGGTGTATTTGCTGAGTACCAGGTTCGTGGTTTGGACCGGCAATGTGGCTAACACATTCTTTCAGACTCAGAAAAAGCTTTCTACACGACAAGCGCAGTGGCAAGAGTTCTTGGCTGAGTGCGATTTTACTTGGGAACACAAGCCAGGAAGGCAAAATCAGGTGGCAGATGCCCTAACTTGCCAACAAGTGCAAGAGACGGTCAAAACCCAAACCACTTGCCATTGGTTCTCACCCAAAATTTTGCCTTGTGATGGCACTAAGTCACACTTAGTCTCAGCCAACAGCACACACAGAAGGATTGCACAATGGAACTTTATAAGTAGGCACACAACTCACACACTCAAAAGAGAAAAAAGAGCATATACGAGAACCTTTCCCAACCTTTTATTACTTAACTCAAGTAATACAAAGGAATAATCACCTGAACTCTCAACAGTGTTTCACTCTTTCTCTCTTAGTGACTTCTCTTTCACTGAATACAAATGACAACCCGTAGGGTCTATATATAGCTGACACCCCCAGCTATCTAGGTCTTGGAGATAAACATTATCTCCCCACGATCTCTATCATGGCTGATAACCCTCATCTTCCCACGATCTCATCCATGACTTGATCTTGATAAGCCTTATCTCTCACGATCATCCATCACTTGATCTCAATAAGGCTTATCTACCCACGATCCTTTGCCATGCACGATCTGATGAGCATTATCCTGATGCTCGGCCAACTAGATCGAGCCACACCCGCACATCCCCACGTTTCACACGTCGTAGGAGACTCGGTGCCACGCAGTTCCTTGCAATGCCATGCAGTGCCATGCAGACTTGGCCAAGACCCAGTCAGTTGTTTTGGGCCTCTTGTCCCAAGCCCATGGCCAATCTGATGGAGCCCACGAACATGTAGCCCAGCATCCTTTGTCCAACAAAAGTCTTGGTCCACACTAGGACCCGCATGTAGGCCTGTGCCTATGCTGACCCTCTCAGCTTTCACCTTGCTTCAAGGAGTGCCCAGCCACTCCAAAGTCCCATGCTAGGAATTGGTGCATGGTGCCGTCAACTCCTGCATGCCAAGTGTTCATGGGGCTAACAAACCACCCCCGCCTATTGAAGCCAATGTCCTCGTCAGTAAGGTTAATAGGTAGTCTTCCATCTGCTTCTAAAACTGCCATAGAGTCACATCTCTTTCCCAGCTCGCATCACTATCTGCGGCATTCTTCTACTTCACCAAGTACTCAACTCGCCTATTCTTCTTACTTTGTCATTGCATTCGGTGGTCTAGAATTCTCTCCACTTCACATTAGAACTCAATTCTGATTGTAGGGGGAGAACGTCGTGCTTGTTTCCTTAGAGGCTCATCGCCTGCTTCCTTGCGGAAGGGCTTCAAGAAACTCATGTGGAAGGTTGGATGCACCTTCAACCTTTCTAGGAGCTACAACCTGTATGCAACATTGCCAACTTTCTTCGCCACTGTGAAGGGACCGTTACACTTTGGAACCAACCCACGATGATGCAGAGCAGCGGTACTCAACCCATGACAAGGAAATGCTAGCTGTGGTGCATTGCCTTCGCACCTGGAGGGTGTATTTGCTGGGTACCCAGTTCGTGGTTCGGACCGGCAATGTGGCTAACACATTCTTTCAGACTCAGAAGAAGCTTTCTGCACGGCAGGCGCAATGGCAGGAGTTCTTGGTTGAGTACGATTTTGTTTCAGAACACAAGCCAGGCAGGCAAAATCATTGTGGTGGATGCCCTAAGTCGTCGACAAGTGCAAGAGATGGTTGCTGCCCTCACTCAAGTGCAGAGTGACTTGCTAGACAAAATCAGGGAACTGGCCCGTACGAGTGTAAAAGGTGCGATCGAAACAACAAAGCATGTTCATTCCCCACAATAGCATAAAAGGCGAGACGGCAACAACAAAGCATACTCTTTACACACACGAGTATAAAAGGCAGGATGGCAACAACAAAGCATGCTCCTTACCCGCACGAGCAGAAAAAGCGAGAAGGGAACAACAACAAAACCAAACTCCTTGCCCACATGAGTATAAAAGGCAGGATGACAACAACAACAAAAGCATGCTCCTTGCTCGCAGAAGTATAAAAGGTGAGACAGTAACAACAAAGCATATTTCATTCTGGCACAGGTATAAAAGGCGAGTAGGTAACAACAACAAAACTAGACTCCTTGCCTGCAGAAGTAAAAAGGAGAGATAGCAATAGCAAAGCATACTCCTCACTTGCACGAGAATAAAAGGCGAGACGGCAACAAGAACAAAACCAGACTCCTTGCCTGCACGGGTATAAAATGCGAGACAGCAACAACAACAAGAGTAGATACCTTGCCTGCAAGACTATAAAAGGCAAAATGTACAACAAGAAAAGTATCGTCCTTGCCCATACGAGTATAAAAGTCGAGACAACAACAACAAAGCATGCTCCTCACCTGCACGAATATAAAGGGTGAGACAGCAAAAACAATAATTACAAACTCCTCGCTCGTACGAGTATAAAAGGGGAGATGGTAAGAACAGTAAAATCATACTTTCTACTCGCACTAGTAAAAAAGGCGAGATGGCAACAGCAAAGCATGCTTGCACGAGTATAAAAGGCAAGACGGCAACAGCAAAGCATACTCCTTACATGCACAAGAATAAAAAGCGAGACAGCAACGACAACAAAATCAGAGTCCTTGCTCGCACGGGTATAAAGGCGAGACATTAACAATAAAAAAAGCAGATTGTTTGCCAACAAGAGTATAAAAGGTGAAAATTACAACAACAAAAGTTTACTCATTGCCCGCACGAGTATAAAAGGCGTGATGGTAACAACAGCAAAGCAAACTCGTAGTCCATGCGAGTTAAAAAGCTAGACAACAAAAACAACAAATGCATACTCCTTGCCCACAAGAGTATGAAAGTAGACAATCACAACAACAAAAGTATACTCCTAGCCTGCCAGAGTATAAAAGGCAAGACGACAACAACAACAAAACTAGAGTCCTTGCTCACGTGAAGATAAAAGGTGAGACGGCAACAACAACAAAGGTAGACTCCTTGCTCACAATGGTATAAAAGGCGAAAAGTACAACAACAAACATATACTCCTGGCCATTACGAATATAAAAGGGGAGACAGTAGTAACAACAAAGCATACTCCAAGCCTGTTCGAACATAAAAGTGAGACAGCAACAACAACAGCTGCAGACTCTGTGCCCACGAGAGCATAAAAGGCAAGACGACAACAACAACAAAGGCACACTCCTTGCCCATGCAAGTATAAAAAGTAAGGCAGCAACAACAGAACTAGACTCCTTTCCCTCACGAATAAAAGACGAGACAACAATAGCAAAGCATACTCCTTAACCACACAAGAATAAATGGCGAGATGACAACAGTAGCAAAACCAGGCTCCTTGCATACACGGGTATAAAAGGCAAGACAGTAACAAAAGGGTAAGACGACAAGAACAACAAAACCAGAGTCCTTGCCTACGCGAAGATAAAAGGCAAGACTGCAACAACAGCAAAAGTAGACTCCTTACCCGCTAGAGTATAAAAGGCAAAAAGTACAACAACAAAAGTATACTCTTTTCCCACACGAGTATAAAAGGGAAAACAGTAGCAAAAACAAAGCATACTCCTAGCCTGCATGAGCATAAAAGGGAGATAGCAACCACAACAAATGTAGACTCCATGCCCGTGAGACTATAAAAGGCAAGATGGCAACAACAACAAAAGCACACTCCTAGCCCATGCAAGTATAAAAAGCGAGACGACAATAGTAAAGCTTGTTTCTTGCCTACAAGAGTATAAAAGGCGAGTTGGCAGCAGAAACAAAACTAGACTCCTTGCCCACACAACTAAAGGACGAGATGGCAACAGCAAAGCATACTCCTTGTCCACACAAGAATAAATGGCGAGACGACAACAACAACAAAACTTGGCTTCTTGCCTACATGGGTATAAAAGGCAAGATAGTAACAACAATAGGAGCAGACACCTTGCCTGCAAGAGTATAAAAGGCAAAATGTACAACAACAAAAGTATATTCCTTGCTCCTATGAGCATAAAAGGCAAGACAACAACAACAAAGCATGTTCCTCACCCGTACGAGTATAAAAGGCAAGACAACAAAAATAATAAATGTAGATTCCTTGCCCATACGAGTGTAAAGGTGAGATGGCAAGAACAACAAAAGCATACTCTTTACTCGCACGAGTAAAAAAGGGGAGATGGCGACAGTAAAGTATACTCCTTACCGGCACGAGTTTAAAAGGCGAGCCAGCAACAACAAAGCGTACTCCTTACCTACACAAGAATAAAAGTTGAGACGGCAACAACAACAAAATCAAACTCCTTGCCCGCACAGGAATAAAAGGCAAGACAATAACAACAACAAAAGCATATTTTTTGCCCACAGGAGTATGAAAGCCGAAAAGTACAACAACAAAAGTATACTCCTTGCCTGTATGAGTAAAAAAGGCGAGACAGTAACAATAGCAAATCAAACTCCTAGCCTGCATGATTTTAAAAGGCAAGATAGCAAAAAAAACAAATGCAGAGTCCTTGCCGGCAAAAGTATGAAAGGCGACAAGCACAACAACAAAAGTATACTCGTAGCCCGCCTGAGTATAAATGTGGCACGGCAACAGTAACAAAACCAAAGTTCTTGCTCGCACGAAGATAAAAGGCAAGATGGCAAAAATAGCTAAAGTAGACTCTTTACTAGCAAGAGTATAAAAGGCAAAAAGTACAACAAATGTATACTCTATGCCCGCACGAGTATAAAAGTGGAGACAGTAGCAATAACCAAGCATACTCCTAGCCTGCACGAGTATAAAGACGAGATGACAACAACAACAAAAGCAGCCGACACGAGTATAAAAGTGGAGATGGTAGCAATAACAAAGCATACCCCTAGCCCTCATGAGTATAAAGACGAGACGACAACAACAACCAAACCAAACTCCTTGCCCGCAAGAGCATAAAAGGTGAGACGACAACAACAAAGCATACTTTTTGTCCTATGAATATAAAAGGCGAGACAGTAACAACAAGGCATGTTGTTTGCTTGCATGAGTAAAAAAGGCGAGACGGCAACAAGTACAAAACTAGACTCCCTGTCCTTATGAGTATAAAATACGAGAAAGTAACAACAAAGTGTGCTCCTTGCCTGCACGAGTAAGAAAGGCGAGACGACAGCAAGAACAAAACCGAACTCCTTGTCTGTACGAGTATAAAAAGTGAGACGGGAATAATAACAAAAGCATACTTGCTGCCCGCATGAGTGTGAAAGGCGACACGGCAACAACAAGGCATACTCCTTACCCGCATAAGTATAAAAGGCAAGACGACAAGAACAAAGCATACGCCTTGGCCACATGAATATAAAAGGCGGGATGGCAACAGCAAAGCATACTCTTTTCTCGTAAGAGTATAAAAGGCGGCATAGCAATAGCAACGCATAGGCCTTACCCGTGCGAGTATTGAAGGCGAGACAATTCCCTGCCAGTACGAGTATAAAATGCAAGATGCGAATGGCAACAGCAAAGCATACTCTTTCCAAGCAAGAGTTTAAAAGGCGAGGTGGCAAAAACAAAGCGTACTCCGTACGTGCATGAGTACCACGGCTAGATGGCAAAAACAAAGCGTACTCCTTGCCCGCACGAGTACCATGGCAAGATGGCAACAACAAAACATTCTTCTCGCCCGCACGAGTATAAAAGGCAAGACAACAACAACAAAGCATTCTTCTCGCCTGCTTAAATATAAAAGGAGAGACTGTAACAACAAGAAAACCAGACTCCTTGCCCGTATGAGCATAAAAGGAGAGAAAACAACAACAACAAAAGTATACTCTTTGCTTGCATGGGCATAAAAGGCAAGATGGCAATCGCAAAGCATACTCCTTACCTGCACGAGTGTAAAAGGCGAGGAGGCAATAGCAACAAAACCAGACTCTTTGCTAGCACAGGTATAAAATGTGAGATAGTAACAACAACAAAAGTAGACTCATTGCCCACAAGAGCTTAAAAGGCAAAATGTACAACAAGAAAACTATAGTCCTTCTTGCGCGTGCATAAAAGGCAACATGGCAACAACAGCAAGGTAGGTTCTTAGCCTGCACGAGTGAAAAAGGCGAGAAGGAAAAAACAAAAAAAGTAGACTCCTCGCCTGCAAGAGTATAAAAGGCAACAAGCACAACAACAAAAGTAGACTCCTTGCCCTCCCGAGTATAGAAAGCGGGACGGCAACAACAACAAAACTACTCTCCTTAACTGCACGAAGTTAAAAGGCAAGACGGAAGCAACAACAAAAGTAGACTCCTTGTCCACCAGAGTATAAAAGACGAGGCAGCAATAGCAACAAAACCATACTCTTTGCTTGCACAGGTATAAAATGTAGTAACAACAACAAAATTAGACTCATTACCTACAAGAGTATAAAAGGCGAAAAGTACAACAAGAAAAGTATACACCTTCTTGCATGCGTTCAAAAAGGAAAGACGGCAACAATAGTCAAACAGATTCCTAGCTCGCACTAGTGTAAAAGGCGAGAAGGCAAAAACAACAAAATCAGGCTCCTTGCTTGCAAGAGCATAAAAGATGACAAGCACAACAACGAAAGTAGACTCCTTGCCCTCTCAATAATAGAAGGCGGGACGGAAACAACAACAAAACTACACTCCTTGCCCGCACAACGATAAAAGGCGAGACGAAAACAACAACAAAACTAGACTCCTTGTCCTCAAAAGTATAAAAGGCAAAACGTACAACAACAAAAGAATACTACTTGCTCGCAAGAGTGTAAAATGTCATATGGCAACAATAGCAAAGCAGACTCCTTGCCTGCATGAGTATAAAAGGCAAAAAGTACAAAAACAAAAGTATACTCCTTTCCCGCATGTGTATAAATAGCGAGATGGCAACAACAACAAAACCAGACTCCTTGCCATATGAGTATAAAAGGCGAGACGACAACAACGAGAAAAGGATGCTTCCTGTTCACATGGGTATAAAAGGCGAGACAGTAACTGCTCTGCATACTCCTTGCCTGCATGAGTATAAAGCATACTCCTTTCCGTCAATTGTATAAAAGGCGAGACGACAACAGTAAAGCATACTCCTTGCCTGCAGAAGTATAAATGACGAGACAACAACAACAAAGCATACTCCCTGTTTGCACGAGTATAAAGGACGAGACGACAATAACAACAAAACCAGACTCAGTCCCCATACGTGTATAAAAGTTGAGACAGCAAAAGCAAAGCATTTTCCTTTCCCGCAAGAGTATAAAGGGTGAGACGGCAACTAAAAGGCATGCTCCTCGCCCGCATGAGTATAAAAGGCAAGATGACAACAACAATAAAACCACACTCCTTGGCCGAACAAGTATAAAATGTGAAATGGCAACAACAACAAAAGCACATTCTTCGCTCGCACGAGTATAAGAGGCAAGATGACAATAGCAAAGCATACTCTTACCCCACACATTTATGAAAGGCAAGATGAAAACAACACAAAACAAGAATCCTTGCCTGCACGAGCGTAAAAGGCGAGACGGTAAGAACAACAAAAGCATACCCTTTGGTCGCATGACTGTAAAAGGCGAGATGACATCAACAAAGCATACTCCTTGCCCAAACGAGTATAAAAATTGAGATGGAAACAACAACAAAACAAGACACTTTGCCTGCAAGTGTATAAATGGTGAGAAAGTAACAACAAAGCAAACTCCATGTCTACACGAATATAAAAGGCAAGACGACAACAACAAAGCGTGCTGCTGGCCCGCACATGTATAAAAAGCAAGAGGGTAATGACAACAAAACCAGACCCCATGTCCATACAAGACAGCAACAGCAAAGCATACAATTTGCCTACATGAGCTTAAAAGGCGATACGGTAAGAGCAGAGAATATTCCTTACCCACACACATATAAAAGGCGTGTATAAAAGTTTAGACAGTAACAACAAAGCTCAACTACTTGCCCGTACAAGTATAAACGTTGAGATGGCAACAACAACAAAAGTATAGTCTTTGTCTGCACAAGTATAAAAGGCACGACGGCTATAGCAAAGGATATTCCTTACTTGCACAAGTATAAAAGGTGAGACGGCAACAACAAAGCATGTTCCTCACCCTCACAAACATAAAAGGTGACACGACAACAATAACAAAACCAAATTCCTTGCCCTCACAAGTATAAAAGGTTTGACGACAACATTAACAAAGGAACGCTCCTTAGCCGCATGAATATAAAAGGTGCGGCGGCAACAGCAAAGCACACTCATTACCCACACGAGCATAAAAGGCATGATGGCAACAACAATAAAACCAGACTCCTTGCCTGCACGGGTGTAAAAGGTGAGATACTAACAACAACAAAAGCATGATCTTTGCTCGCATGAGTATAAAAGGAGAGACAGCAACAACAGCAAAGCACACTGCTAGCACGAACGAGTATAGAACGTGAGACAATAACAATAACAAAAGCACACTCCTTGCCTGCATGAGTATCAAAGGCGAGAGGGCAACAACAACAAAACCAAACTCTTTTCCTGCATGGGTATAAAAGGCGAGACATTAACAACCAAAGCAAACTCCTTGCCCGCAACAGTATAAAAGGAAAAAAGTACAACCACAAAAGTATACTCATTGCCCGCATGAGTACAAAAGGCGAGACGGCAAATAATAACAAAACCATACACCCTGCTTGCACGAATATGAAAGTCGAGATGCTAATAACAGTAAAGTAGACTCCTAGCCTGCATGAGTAGGAAAGGCGAGACAGCAACAACAATAAAAAGAGACTCCTTGC
Source organism: Carallia pectinifolia (assembly GCA_037832335.1). NCBI lineage: Eukaryota > Viridiplantae > Streptophyta > Magnoliopsida > Malpighiales > Rhizophoraceae > Carallia > Carallia pectinifolia. The sequence goes on along the minus strand of CM075454.1, from coordinate 3,328,033 downwards.
CCGCTAGAGTATAAAAGGCAAAAGGCACAATAACAAAAGTATACTCCTTGCAAACACGAGTATAAAAGGCGAGACAGCAACAACAACAAAGCTAGACTCCTTACCCACACAAGCATAAAGGGCAAGATGGCAACAACAATAAAATTAGACTCCTTGCCCGCAAGACTATAAAAGGCAAAAGGTATATCAACAAAAGTATACTCTTTGCCTGCACGAGTATAAAAGGCGAGAAGGCAACAACAACAAAACCATACTACTTACCTACGAGAGTATAAAATACAAAAAGTACAACAATGAAGGTATACTCCTCACCCACCCAAGTATAAAAAGCAAGACGGCAACAACAAAGCATATACCTTGCCCACATGAGTATAAAATGCAATATGGCAACAACAAAGCATGCTGCTTGCTCGCACGAGTACAAAAGGCCCGATGACAACAACATACCAGACTTCTTGCCCGTACGAATATAAAAGGCAACACGGTAATGGCAAAAAAAGCATACTCCCTACCCGCAAGAGTATAATAGGCAAGGCGTCAACAACAACAAAAGTAGACTCCCAGCCCAGACAAGCATACAAGGCGAGACAAAAACAACAGCAAAAGTAGACTCCATGCCTGGAAGAATATAAAGGGCAAAAATTACAAAATCAAAAGTATCCTCCTTGCCTGCGTGAGCATAAAAGGCGACAACTACGACAACAAAAGTTTGCTCCTCACCGGCCCAAGTGCAAAAGGCAAGATGGCAACAATGAAGCCGATTGCTTGCTAGCACTAGTATAAAAGGTGAGATGGCAACAAGCACAACCTTAGACTCCTTGCCTCTACGAGTATAAAAGGCAAGGCAGCAACAACAACAAAAGCAGACTTCCAGCCTGCATGAGTATAAAAGGCGAGACGACAACAACAACAAAAGTGGACTCCTTACCCGCAAGAGTATAAAAGTCGAAAGGTACAACAACGAAAGTATACTCCTTGGCTGCAAGAGTATAAAAGGTGAAGACGACAACAACAACAAAGCCAGACTCCTTGCTTGCACGTGTATAAAATGCGATGCGGCAAGAACAATAGAAGTAGAATCTGTGCCCGCAATAGTTTAAAAGGCAAAAAGCACAACAACAAAAGCATATTCTTTGCCTGCAGGAGTATAAAAGGTAAGACGGCAATAACAACAAAACTAGACTATTTGCCTGGAAGAGTATCAAAGCTGACAAATACAAAAACAGAAGTATACTCCTCATCCGTTCGAGTATAAAAGACGAGACGATAACAACAAAGCATACTCTTTGCCCGCACGACTATAAAAGGCTAGACGGCAACAACAAAGCGTGCTGCTTGCTCGCATGAGTAAAAAAGGTGAGACGACAACAACAACAAAACCAGACTCCTTACTCGTACAAGTATAAAAGGCGAGATAGCAAACAACAACAAAACCATACTTCTTGCCTGTAGGAGTATAAACGGCAAGGGGGCAACAACAATGCATGCTTCTTACCCGCACGAGTATAAATGGCGAGAAGGCAACATTAAAGCTTACTCCTTGCCCGCACGACTATAAAAGGCAAGACGGCAACAGCAAAACATACACCTTGTCCACAAGGGTATAAAAGGTGAGACAGCAACAATAGGAAAGCAGACTCCTAGCCCATACATGTATAGAACGCGAGACGGCAACAACAAAAAAAGTAGTCTCATTGGCTGCAAGAGTATAAAAGGTGACAAGTGCAACAGCAAAAGTATACTCCTCGACCCCCTGAGTATAAAAGGCGAGATTACATCAACAATAAAACTAGGCTCTTTGCCCGCACAGTTGTAAGGATGAGACAGCAACAATAGCAAAAGTAGACTCCTTGCCCAAAAGAATATAAAGAGCAAAAAGTAGAACAACAAAAGTATACTCCTTGCCCACACGAGTATAATAGGCAAGATGACAACAACAGCAAAACTAGACTCCTTTCCCACAAGGGTATAGAAAGCGAAAAGTACAACAACAAAAGAATACTCTGTGCCCGCACGAGTACAAAAGGTGAGACAACAACAACAACAAAACCAGACTCTTTACTAGCATGACCATAACAGGCGGGACAACAACAACAACAAAACTAGACTCCTTGCCCGCAAGAGTGTAAAGGGCTAAAAGCACAACAACTAAAGCATACTCCTCACCTGGACAAGTATAAAAGGTGAGATATTAGCAACAACATTGTAGACTTCTAGCCCACTAGAGTGTAAAAGTTAAGACCGCAACAACAACAAAAGTAGACTCCTTGCCGACAAGAATACAAAGGACGAGATGGAATCAACAAAGCATACTTCTTGCCTGCATGAGTATAAAAGGCAAGACAGCAGCAGCAAAGCATATTGTTTGCCCATATGAGTATAAAAGGGCAAGACAGCAACAACAATAAAATCGGACTCCTTGCCCGTATAGGTATAAATGGTGAGACAGCAACAACAAAGCAAGCGCCTACCCTCACTAGCGAGATGACAATAATAAAGACAAAATCATACTCCCTGCCAGCATGAGTATAAAAGGTGAGGCGACAATAGCAAAGCAGACGCATAGCCCTCACTAATGAGATCACAACATCAACAACAAAAATGGACTCCTTGCTTGGAAGAGTATAAAAGGCGAGAGGGCAATAACAATGCATACTCCTAGCCCGCATGGCTATAAAAGGCGAGACAGCAGCAATAAAGCATGATTCTTGCCCGCACGAGTATAAAAGGCAAGACAACAACAACGAAGCTTGCTGCTTGCGCACACAAGTATAAAAGGCAAGATGACAACAAGAACAAAACCAAACTCCTTGTCTGTACGAGTATAAAAAGTGAGACGACAACAATAACAAAAGCATACTTCCTGCCCGCACGAGTGTGAAAGGCGACACGGCAACAACAAGGCATACTCCTTACCCGCATAAGTATAAAAGGCGAGACGACAAGAACAAAGTATACACTTTGGCCACACGAGTATAAAAGGTGGGATGGCAACAGCAAAGCATACTCTTTTCTCGTAAGAGTATAAAAGGCAACATAGCAATAGCAATGCATACGCCATACCCGTGCAAGTATAAAAGGCGAGACGGTTCCCTACCTGTACGAGTATAAAATGCAAGATGGCAATGGCAACAGCAAAGCATACTCTTTCCATGCAAGAGTTTAAAAGGCGAGGTGGCAAAAACAAAGCGTACTCTTTACCCGCATGAGTACCACGGCGAGATGGTAAAAACAAAGCGTACTCCTTGCCCACACGAGTACCATGGCAAGATGGCAATAGGAAAGCATTCTTCTCGCCCGCATGAGTATAAAAGGCAAGACAACAACAACAAAGCATTCTCGTCACCCGCTCGAGTATAAAAGGAGAGACTGCAACAACAACAAAACCAGACTCCTTGCCCGTACGAGCATAAAAGGAGAGATGACAACAACAACAAAAGTGTACTCTTTGCTTACACGGGCATAAAGCCATAGCAAAGCATACTCCTTGCCTTCACGAGTGTAAAAGGTGAGGCGGCAATAGCAACCAAACCAGACTCTTTGCTAGCATAAGTATAAAATGCGAGATAGTAACAACAACAAAAGTAGACTCATTACCCGCAAGAGCTTAAAAGGCAAAACGTACAACAAGAAAAGTATACTCCTTCTTGCGCATTTATAAAAGGCAACATGACAACAACAGCAAGGCAAACTCCTAGCCCGCACGAGTGCAAAACGCAAGAAGGCAAAAACAAAAAAAGTAGGCTCCTTGCCTACAAGAGTATAAAAGGCAACATGCACAACAACAGAAGTAGACTCCTTGCCCTCCCGAGTATAGAAGGCGGGACGACAACAACAACAAAACTGCTCTCCTTAACTACACAAAGATAAAAGGTGAGACGAAAACAACAACAAAAGTAGACTCCTCGTTCCCCAGAGTATAAAAGGCGAGGCGGCAATAGCAACAAAACCAAACTCTTTGCCTGCATAGGTATAAAATGCGAGACAGTAACAACAACAAAATTAGACTTATTACCCACAATAGTATAGAAGGCGAAAAGTACAACAAAAAAAGTATACACCTTCTTGCACGCGTTCAGAAAGGCAAGACGGCAACAACAGCAAAGCAGACTCCTAGCTCGCACTAGTGTAAAAGGGGACAAGGCAAAAACAACAAAACCATGCTCCTTGCTTGCAAGAGCATCAAAGATGACAAGCACAACAATGAAAGTACACTCCTTGCCCTCCCAAGTATAGAAGGCGGGATGGTAACAACAACAAAACTACACTCCTTGCCCGCACAACGATAAAAAGTGAGACGAAAACAACAACAAAACTAGACTCCTTGCCTGCAAGAGTATAAAAAGCAAAAAGTACAACAACAAAAGTATACTACTTGCTCGCAAGAGTGAAAAAAGTGAGATGGTAACAATTGCAAAGCAGACTCCTTGCCTGCATGAGTATAAAAGGCAAAAAGTACAAAAACAAAAGTATACTCCTTGCCCGCATGAGTATAGACGGCGAGATGGCAACAACAACAAAACCAGACTCCTTGCCATATGAGTATAAAAGGCGAGACGACAAGAACGACAAAAGGATGCTCCTTGCTCACATGGGTATAAAAGGCGAGACAGCAACTGCACAGCATACTCCTTGCCTGCATGAGTATAAAGCATACTCCTTTCCGTCAATTGTATAAAAGGAAAGATAGCAATAGTAAAGCATACTCCTTGCCTGCAAAAGTATAAAAGACGAGACAACAACAACAAAGCATACTCCCTTCCCGCACGAGTATAAAGGATGAGACGACAATAACAACAAAACCATACTCAGTGCCCGTACGTGTATAAAAGTTGAGACAACAATAACAACAAAAGTATACTCCTTGCCCGCACGAGTATAAAAGGCGAGACAGTAATAGCAAAGCATATTCCTTTCCTGCAAGAGTATAAAGGGTGAGACGGCAACTAAAAAGCATACTCCTCGCCCGCACGAGTATAAAAGGCAAGATGACAACAACTACAAAACCACACTCCTTGGCCGCACAAGTATAAAATGCGAAATGGCAACAACAACAAAAGCACATTCTTTGCTGGCACGAGTATAAGAGGCGAGTTGACAATAGTGAAGCATACTCTTACCCCACACATGTGTGAAAGGCAAGAAGAAAACAACACAAAACAAGAATCCTTCCCCGCACGAGCGTAAAAGGCGAGATAGTAAGAACAACAAAAGCATACCCTTTGCTCGCATGACTGTAAAAGGCGAGATGACATCAGCAAAGCGTACTCCTTTCCCAAACGAGTATAAAAATTGAGATGGCAACAACAGCAATACCATACTCTTTGCCTGCAAGTGTATAAAAGGTGAGACAGCAACAACAAAGCAAACTCAATGTCTACACGAGTATAAAAGGCGAGACGACGACAACAAAGCGTGCTACTTGCCTGCACATGTATAAAAGGCAAGAGGTAATGACAACAAAACCAGACCCCTTGTCCATACGAGACAACAACAGCAAAGCATACTATTTACCTGCATGAGCTTAAAAAGCGATACGGTAACAGTAGAGCATATTCCTTACCCGCGCACGTGTAAAAGGCATGTATAAATGTTGAGACAGCAACAACAAAGCTTGACTACTTGCTCGTACAAGTATAAACATTGAGATGGAAACAATAACAAAAGCATAGTCTTTGCCTGCACAAGCATTAAAGGCGCGATGGCTATAGCAAAGGATAGTCCTTACTTGCACGAGTTTAAAAGGTGAGACGGCAACAACAAAGCATGCTCCTCACCTTCACGAACATAAAAGGCGACACGACAACAATAATAAAACCAAATTCCTTGCCCTCACAAGTATAAAAGGTTTGACGACAACATTAACAAAGGAACGCTCCTTACCCGCATGAATATAAAAGGTGAGGCGGCAACAGCAAAGCACACTCATTGCCCACACGAGCATAAAAGGCATTACGACAACAACAACAAAACCAGAGTCCTGGCCCTCACAAGTGTAAAAGGTGAGATACTAGCAACAAAAAAAGCATGTTCTTTGCTCGCTAGTGTATAAAGGGCAAAAGGTACAACAACAAAAGTCGACTCCTTGCTCGCATGAGTATAAAATGCTAGATAGCAACAACAAAGCACACTCCTAGCCCGCACGATTATAGAACGTCAGACAACAACAATAACAAAAGCACACTCCTTGCCCGCATGAGTATAAAAGGCGAGAGGGCAACAACAACAAAACCAGACTCTTGACCTGCATGGGTATAAAAGGCAAGACAGTAACAACAACAAAAGCAAACTCCTTGCCCGCAATAGTAGAAAAGGCAAAAATTACAACCACAAAAGTATACTCATTGCCCGCCAGAGTACAAAAGGCGAGACGACAAACATAACAAAACCATACACCTTGCCCGCACCAATATAAAAGTCGAGATGCTAATAACAGCAAAGCAGACTCCTAGCTCGCACGAGTAGGAAAGGTGAGATGGCAACAACAATAAAAGGAGACTCCTTGCCTGCAAGAGTATAAAAGGAAAAAGGCACAATAACAAAAGTATACTCCTTACAAACACGAGTATAAAAGGCGAGACAACAACAACAACAAAGCCAGACTCTTTACCCACACGAGCATAAGAGGCAAGATGGCAACAACAATAAAAGTAGACTCTTTGCCCACAAGAGTACAAAAGGCAAAAAATATATCAACAAAAGTATACTCTTTGCCTGCATGAGTATAAAAGGCGAGAAGGCAATAACAACAAAACCAGACTACTTACCTGCGAGAGCATAAAATGCAAAAAGTACAGCAATGAAGGTATACTCCTCACACGCCTGAGTATAAATATCAAGATGGCAACAACAAAGAATAGACCTTGCCCACACGAGTATAAAAGGCAATATGGCAACAACAAAGCATGCTGCTTGCTCGCACGAGTACAAAAAGCCCAACGGCAACAACAACATACTAGACTTCTTGCCCGTACGAGTATAAAAGGCGACACGGTAACGGCAAACAAAGCATACTCCCTGCCCGCACGAGTATAATAGGCAAGGCGTCAACAACAACAAAACAGACTCCTAGCCCGGACGAGTATACAAGGCGAGAAAAAAACAATAGCAAAAGTAGACTCCGTGCTTGGAAGAATATAAAGGGCAAAAAGTACAAAATCAAAAGTATCCTCTTTGCTTGCATGAGCATAAAAGGTGAGACGGTATCAACTGCAAACCAAAAGCGTAGCCCTCACGAGTATAAAAAGGTAGACGACAATAATAACAAAACTAGACTCCTTGCCCACAAGAGTATAAAAGGTGATAAGTACGACAACAAAAGTATGCTCCTCGCCAGCCCAAGTGCAAAAGGCAAGACGGCAACAATGAAGCCGATTGCTTGCCGGCACTAGTATAAAAGGCGAGATGGCAGCAACAACCAACCTAGACCCCTTGCCTTTACGAGTATAAAAGGCAAGGCAGCAACAACAACAAAAGCAGACTTCCAGCCTGCACGAGTATAAAAGGCGAGACGACGACAACAACAACAAAAGTGGACTCCTTACCCGCAAGAGTATAAAAGTCGAAAGGTACAACAACGAAAGTTTACTCCTTGGCTGCACGAGTATAAAAGGCGAAGATGGCAACAACAACAAAGCCAGACTTAATGCTTGCACGTGTTTAAAACGCGATGCGGCAAGAACATCAAAAGTAGACTTCGTGCCCGCAATAGTTCAAAAGGCAAAAAGCGCAACAACAAAAGCATATTCCTTGCCTGCACGAGTATAAAAGGCGAGACGACAACAAAAATAGAACTAGACTATTTGCCCGGAAGAGTATCAAAGGTGACAAGTACAAAAACAAAGCATACTCCTTGCCCGCACGACTATCAAAGGCAACAACAAAGCATGTTGCTTGCCTGCATGAGTTAAAAAGGCGAGACGACAACAACAACAATACCAGACTCCTTACCCGTACAAGTATAGAAGGCGAGACGACAAACAACAACAAAACCATACTTTTGCCTGTAGGAGTATAAATGGCGAGGGGGCAACAACAATACATGCTTCTTACCCACACGAGTATAAAAGGCGAGAAGGCAACATTAAAGCTTACTCGTTGCCCGCATGAGTATAAAAGACAAGACGGCAACAACAAAGCATACACCTTGTCCACAAAAGTATAAAAGGTGAGACAGCAACAATAGGAAAGCAGACTCCTAGCCCATACATGTATGGAATACGAGATGGCAACAGCAAAAAAAGCAGTCTCATTGGCTGCAAGAGTATAAAAGGTGACAAGTGCAACAACAAAACTATACTCCTCGACCCCCTGAGTATAAAAGGCGAGACGACATCAACAACAAAACTAGACTCTTTGCCCGCACATTTGTAAGGATGAGATGGCAACAACAACAAAAGTAGACTCCTTGCCCAAAAGAATATAAAGAGCGAAAAGTACAACAACAAAAGTATACTCCTTGCCCACGCGAGTATAATAGGCAAGATGACAACAACAACAAAACTAGACTCCTTTCACACAGGGGTATAAAAAGCGAAAAGTACAACAACAAAAGAATACTCCGTGCGCGTATGAGTACAAAAAGTGAGACAACCACAACAACAAAACCAAACACTTTACTGGCATGACCATAACAGGCGGGACAACAACAACAACAAAACCAGACTCCTTGCCCGCAAGAGTGCAAAGGGCTAAAAGCACAACAACTAAAGCATACTCCTCACCTACACAAGTTAAAAGGTGAGACGGTAGCAACAACAAAGTAGACTTCTAGCCCACTATAGTGTAAAAGGTAAGACCGCAACAGCAACAAAAGTAGACTCCTTGCCCGCAGGAATACAAAAGATGAGACGGTAACAACAAAGCATACTTCTTGCTTGCACGAGTATAAAAGGCAAGACGGCAACAGCAAAGCATATTGTTTGCCCATATGTGTATAAAAGGGCAAGACGGCAACAACAACAAAACTGGACTCCTTACCCGTATAGGTATAAATGGTGAGACGGCAACAGCAAAGCAAGCACCTAGCCCTCACTAGCGAGACGACAACAATAACGACAAAATCATACTCCCTGCCCGTATGAGTATAAAAGGGGAGACAACAACAGCAAAGCAGACGTGTAGCCCTCACTAGCGAGATCACAACATCAACAACAAAAATAGACTCCTTGCTTGGATGAGTATAAAAGGCGAGACGGCAATAACAACGCATACTCCTAGCCCGCACAGCTATAAAAGATGAGACGGCAGCAATAAAGCATGATGCTTGCCCGCACGACTATAAAAGGCAAGACGACAAGAACAAAGCATGCTGCTTGCCCACACAAGTATAAAAGGAAACATGACAACAACAACAAAAGCAGACACCTTGCCCGCAAGAGTGTAAAAAGCGAGACATCAATAAAAACACATACTTCTTGCCTGCACGACTATATAGGGCAAGATGGGAAGAACAAAGCATGATGCTTGCTCGCACGACTATAAAAAGTGGGGCGGTAACAAAAGGCATACTCCTTACCCACATGACTATAAAAGGCAAGACGGCAACAAGAAAGCAAGCTGCTTTCCTGCACGAGTGTAAAAACCGAGGCGGCAACAACAATAAACCCAGACTCCTCGCCTGTACAAGTATAAAAGGCGAGAAGGTAACAACAACAAAAGCATACTCCATGGCCGCATGAGTATAAAAGGTGAGACGGCAACAACAAAGCATACTTCTAGGCTGCAAGAGGATAAAAGGCGAGACAACTGATAGATTCAATATTTGCATAAATATTACGTGCAGTTTAGTATTTGATTTGATATTTATTTATGCAAATATTATGATTATTGGTGGATTTTACTTCTATTTGTTAATTTATATTTTGTAGGTCAATTGGATGGAAATAGAAGTAATTGGAGCAGATTTGATACTATTCGGGCAGATTTCACAGCTTTGCGCACTGCTCGGTTTTTCAGCCATAACTTCCTCTACACAAGTCTAAATTGGATGATTCTTCAGCCAAATTGAAGCTAAGAGATATGGCTACAAGTTTACTGTTTTTATGAACTTCCGATTCTATGTGGAAAGGGTAGGAATTTGGGTCCGAAGATACAGGGTTGAAACTGTCCAGAAAATTTAGTAATCCTTTTCCGACTCGAATTTGGACTCTTTAGGGCTTACAATTTTATTATTTGAGGGGACTATAAATACTGAAGTTACAGCAGAGTTAGAGGACTTTTGGAGGCTATTCTTGTAGACACGAAACAGAGAAAAAGCGTAGGGAGCGAAGAGGAGAAGAGCATAAGGGAGGAACACGAAGACATCGAAAACGAGTTTTTCGATTCCTTTTCTTTCCCTTCTTTTTCTTTTGAACTTAATGATATTAGATATTTGCTTAATTTTGGTTTTTAGCATGAGTAACTAGAACCCTAAACTAGGGCGAAAGGGATGTAGCCTAGTTTAGGGTTGGATTATTTGATTTTGTGGATGTTTAGATGTTCTTTTGATTTTATTGCAATTATCAGTTGAGAACTCGATTTGATTTATCTATTTTGTTCTTAAATATACTTTTGTGCCTGGCCATCATGAAAGTAGTCATAGGATTTGTGTTGAGATCGACAGATGAGACACAATCGTGCACTAAATAGATAAACATATGAACTTTGAGTCAGACATGAGATAAGTTTATATGATGTCATTATAAATTCTCTGTTCTTAATGGGTTTAATTTACTTTGTGTGAGTTCGAGAGAAGATCATAAATAGATTGAATACGGTTAGGGTTGCTTGACAAAGGACACTAACTAAAGAAGAGGAATTGACATTCAAATCATTAATCCACAAAATTCATGTAATTCAGCCCCTTCTAGGTGAAAACCCATAACCCTGGTACCCTCTATTTTGTGTTTAGTTTTAATTAATTTGCCTCTAATTTTCCATTAGTTAAATTGTTTAATTTTTAGTTTAATAATTCTGCTTCTCATTAATTTTCTCAACATAAAACTTTTAGTTTGAATAACTTAAATCATAATTAATTCTTTGTTCCCTTGGGTTCGACACCTGGAGTATTCACCATGATTTTATTACTACGATCGGCCCTGTACGCTTGCAGGATTTCACCCAGTCAAGTTTTTGACGCCGTTGCCGGGGAACGGAGCATTAATTGTGATTTTTGTTATTTTTGTTTATTTTGTTTTATTTTTTTTAGTTTTTAGATTTAACTTAGTGTTATTTATTTATTTTAAGTTTTAGTTTACTTCTTTATTTCTTTTTCACAATTGCAGGTAGTTTATGCAATTGCGAGCGTCTAAAAGCGATAATCTCCTTCCGTTGAACCCTGAGATTGAAAAGCTTTGTCGGCAAAACCGGGCATTAAAGCGAGCTGAGATGGCCGAAAGAGTGGGTGACAGGGATGGTCAGTTGATAGAAGATCAAGCACTCAACAATGGGCAGGAGGTGAGGGAGCAGGCTAGAATTAGCATAAAGGGATATCCAAAGGCCAGTGATTGGTCCTTCACCATCTTGCATCAAGCTGAGTACAGCAGCTCGTAATTACGAGCTTAAGACCATGTTCTATAACATGCTACCATCGTTTCATGGTCTACCGAGTGAAGACCCACTTACTTTCCTTAGGGATTTCTACAGTACTATCGAGACCTTTCCTCCCGGGAGGTGTTCAGCAGATGAATTAAGGATGAGGTGTTTTCCATACACCCTCAAGGATAAGGCAAGGACGTGGCTAATCAACCTACCAGAGGAATCACTTAATACTTGGGAGCATATTTATGATAAATTTATGCTCAAGTTTTACTCTCCTCATAAGACTGCAGAGCTCCGGAATAAAATCTGTTCCTTTTAACAAATGGATGCTGAGCCCTTTCACGAGGCGTGGGAGCGATTCAAAATGCTTCTAGTGCAATGCCCACATCACCAATTCTCCAAGCCTCTTCAGATGCAGTTCTTCTACGATGGTCTTGTTAGTAATTCTCAGATGTTGGTGGATTCAGCAGCCGGAGGTTATGTGGGTAACAAGTCAACAGATGAGCTGTATGATATTTATGAGTTGCTGGCAAATAACTCGCAGCAAAAAGCTATCAGAGCGCGTAGAGCTAGAGCTTATGAGATATCTCCACACGTTGATGTGACATCCAAGATAGACGACTTATCTCGCCAAGTGATGTTATTATTGAGCAGAGACTTGATGCAGAGGGAACAATGCTCTTATTGTGGACATTTTGGACACACCAAAGCCACTTGCATGGGTAGAGACTCAGGAAAGTCGGCGGAAGAGATTAATTATGCTGGAGCTTATACTGGAGAACAGCAGAGGAATGACCCATACTCCAACACCTATAACCTGGGATGGAGTAACCATCCAAATTTTGGCTGGAAGGAGCAGGGAAATACAAGGCAAGTAGTACTACCAGGGTTTCAGCAGTCGAGACCCCAATTTCATGGTCAGCCATCTCAACCTCAGGAGAAAAGGCCACAGATAGAAGACATGTTCATGCAGTACATGTCAAAGATGGATGAGAGAATGACACAACAGGATGCTGAGTTGAGGAAATTGAATCTAAAAATTGATCAAGTTGCATCTACTCACCAAGCCTCAATTCATGCTTTGGAAGCACAGGCGGGTCAACTTGCCAAAGCAATTTCGACTAGGAATCAAGATCAACTCCCTAGTAATACTGAGGTGAATCCAAAGGAGACTGTCTTAGCCATTGCATTAAGAAGTGGGAAGGTGATAGGAAGTCCTAACGATGCTCAGCAAAATTACAAGCCCATAGAAGATGGTGGCAAAGAGGAGGAACTTGTGCAAGAGAAAGCTACGGATAATGAATAGGGAGGGCAGGACAACATTGAGGAGCCAGTGCCACCCACGCATCCCCTACAAGTCAAACCGTATGTTCCGCCAATCCCATTTCCCAACAGGCTGAAAAAGAGGAATGAGGACAAGAACTTTCTCAAGTTCTTAGACATGTTTAAGAAGATCCACATCAACATTCCTTTTGCAGAGGCCATTGCACACATGCCAAACTATGCAAAGTTTCTAAAGAAAATCATATCAAATAAGAAGAGACTCGAGGAACTTGCTACAGTTGCCTTAACTGAAGAGTGTAGTGCTATTCTTCAAAATAAATTACCTCCAAAGTTAAAAGATCCAGGGAGTTTTACTATCCCTTGCACTATTGGTAGTTTAGGTATTGAACGTTGTTTATGTGACCTAGGTGCACGCATTAATTTGATGCCTTTGTCTCTGTTTAGGAGGCTGAAGATAGGAGAACTGGAGCCAACCTCAGTTTCCTTGCAGATAGCTGACCGATCCATCAAGTATCCATACGGAATGATTGAGGATGTGCTAGTTAAAGTGGGAAAATTCTATTTCCTGGCTGATTTTCTGGTGTTGGATATGAATGAAAATGTAGACATCCCGATAATCTTAGGGAGGCCGTTCCTAGCCACTGGTAAGGTGCTAATTGATGTAGAGCAAAGAAAGCTAACATTCCGAGTAGGAAAAGAAGAGCAGGTATTCTATGTGTTCAAAGCATTAAAGAGTCTATCACTACATGATACATGCTTCATGATGGAAACATCAAAGCCACACAAAGAAGACCCAAAGAGAATGGATATAGACTTGGGAAGTGCACTTGAGATGTTATCTGAGCAACCTCTCCTAGCGGCAAAGCCGAACTCAACACCTTCCATTGCGAAGTTGGCTCCTTTTGAGCTTAAACAACCTTCTCTCCCTTTAGAGCATTATTATATGGGAAGCGACTTTAAGGAGGGAGAGAAAGTGTTTCTCTATGATGCCTACAGTGGAACAATCCCGTTGAAACGAAAAAAAAAAAAGTTGTTGGGACCATTCACAGTACACAAAGTGTATCCTCAAGGGGCAATCGATATTTGGAGCAAGAAGTTTGGGGTGATTAAGTTTCATGGAGGCAACTTAAGGCCTTATCCTCTTGGAGATCATCCTCCTTAATTCAGGGAAGAACGTCTAGCTATAGACGTTAAATATAGCGCTTGTTGGGAGGCAACCCAATGTTTATTTACATTTTAATTAGATTGATAAGTTTAATTTAGTTTGTTTTCTTTTCTTTTGTGTGTAGGAACTTGGGAAGGAAAAGCATGTTCATTGCAAAGCAACAAATTACAAGTTGCTTGGTTTAGGGAGTATTTCTTACCCTCACCTTTGACCTTATTATTCGATACATTGATATTGTTTATCTTAAGTGTGGGCGTGGGAATCAGTAGAAAAAGAGTTCTCTTGATGAGTATTTGTGTGTTGATTGGAATATTTTTATTTATATGCATATGTATACCCAAGGGGGATCCGAGAATATATTTGCTTTAAAAAAAAAAAACGTCCAGGTCCGGACTAGGTCCGGTCAAATTCTGCAAAAAAAAAAAAAAATTTTACACGTTTTTTTTTAACCCAACGTTACCTTCCCACATTTTTTTTTTTTCTTCTTCTTCTTCTTCTTCTCCTATTCCCTTCTATAGTCAATCCCAATCAATTCATATTCCCTTTACTCAAATCTTTCTTTCTTTCACAAATCTCTTCTTCTATTCCCCCATATCCAAAACCCAAGCATCCATTATCCTTCAAGTTTCTCTCATTCTTCTTTCCTCTACCCATCTTTCTCTTAAAGCCTTCCAATTTTGTTTTCCCTAAACTTTTGGTTTTTCTTCTTATTGGAGAGGGTTCTACCGTGGATATAAGTTATTGCACTAGATTTTGGAGACTCAACCAAGTTATTGCACCAGATTTTGGAGACTCCGGAACACCAATTTCTTCAAATTATGGATGCTCTTGATGCTCGCCCACCTCCTCCTTGATTTTATCTCATTCCTTGCATCTAGTTTTTTGTATTGTTTGCGTCGTTTTTGTTTATGTTTTTCCTCTTCAATGACTTAGATTCTTTAGGAGTAGATTTATCTGCTTTCTAGGATTTTATCTATCATATATTTTTGCTCTCTATTCTCTTATCTTTGTCTTTACTTTTCTTATCTCCTGTTATTGATTCTAAGGTTGTCTGTTCGATGATGGCGGCACATGTGAGGGTTGCTTTTCTCCTCCACTCTGTCCGGGTAGTTTCGTCCTCTTTGTTTTCTTTTCTTTTCAATTATGTTTTTATTGCAACATTGAGGACAATGTTGGCTAAGTATGGGGGAGAGGTGTTATTTTGAATTTTTTGCCAAAATTGTTTGCTCTTTAATGCTAATATTTGTGTGCTTGCATGATTTTACATTAGATTCACTTGAATTCTGTTTGAGTTGAATTTTTGGACGTCGATGATAGTACTAATGCATGCAAGGTTTGTCTTTGAGTAGTATTTGACATTAGTTAGTGAGAGATAGTTAGCAGTGAACTTGTTCTCCACTTGAAAAATCTTTGTTTCTAATTTAATTTTAAAGTTGTGCGATGATCTTTTAAAGAGAGATGCTAGCTTTTAGAGATCTTCATGTAGTTTTTAATTATGTACACTCATTTAAAGTACTTGAACAAACGTTATCTTCTCTTCTTCTAAAGAATTTTGGGGATATAATTTAGGAATTGAATTGAAAAAAAAAATAATAATAACAAGGCTTGCAAGTTGTTAATATGTCATCTACTCCGCTGTTTTGAGTTACTAAGTAACTTGGGGTCGGCATTAGAATTGTTGGTCTTCACGTAAAAAAGTAACTTGAATTATAAGTATGCAAAGTACTCTAATTATCTATTTGTGAAGTAGTAATCGGGTACCGCCACCACAAGTGATGGTATTCGTGTCAAAAAGCATGTTAGTATTTAGAGAAGAGTATTAAAGCCTATGTTACATAAAAAAAAAGTTAAAATAATTAATTTCTATTGATCCCTGATGCGGTTTTGTATTTTTAAGAGAAGATGATTTTTGTCCTTGGATTTTGGATGAGTGTGTGTGATTACTTTCTACATGACGATAGTTAAGCGTTATCATTGATTAATAAAGGGTTTTTGCACATGATTAATCAATTTAAAACGTGTTTTGTGGGGAATGAGGATGCTATTGATTATATTTGATTAGTGAAGTGTTGAGTGATACTTTTAGATTGATCTTTTAATGTGTTAATGAGGCATTGTTTCGAGAATTCGGTTTGAGTGGAAATTTCATGAAGGTCATGTGATATTTTTGAATTGCTTGGGGACAAGCAACAGTTCAAGTGTGGGGGAATTTGATAGATTCAATATTTGCATAAATATTACATGTAATTTGGTATTTGATTTGATATTTATTTATGCAAATATTATGATTATTGGTGGATTTTACTTCTATTTGTTATTTTATATTTTGTAGGTCAATTGGATGCAAATAGAAGTAATTGGAGCGGATTTGATACTATTCGGGCAGATTTCATAGCTTTGCACAATGCTCGATTTTTCAGCCATAACTTCCTCTACACGATTCGATATTGGATGATTCTTGAGCCAAATTGAAGCTAAGTGATAGGACTACAAGTTTACTGTTTTGATGAACTTCGGATTCTACGTGGAAGGGGTCGGAATTTGGGTCCAAAGATACAGGGTTGAAACTGTCCAGAAAATTTACTAATCCTTTTCCGACTCGAATTTGGACTCTTTAGGGCTTACAATTTTATTATTTGAGGGGACTATAAATACTGAAGTTACAGCAGAGTTAGAGGACTTTTGGAGGCTATTCTTGTAGACACAAGACAGAGAAAAAGCGTAGGGAGCGAAGAGGAGAAGAGCATAAGGAGGAACACGAAGACATCGGAAATGAGTTTTTCAATTCCTTTTCGTTCCCTTCTTTTTCTTTTGAACTTAATGATATTAGATATTTGCTTAATTTTGGTTTTTAGCATGAGTAACTAGAACCCTAAACTAGGGCGAAAGGGATGTAGCCTAGTTTAGGGTTGGATTATTTGATTTTGTGGATGTTTAGATGTTCTTTTGATTTTATTGCAATTATAAGTTGAGAACTCGATTTGATTTATCTATTTTGTTCTTAAATATACTTTTGTGCCTGGCCATCATGAAAGTAGTCATAGGATTTGTGTTGAGATCGACAGATGAGACACAATCATGACTAAATAGATAAACATATGAACTTTGAGTCAGACATGAGATAAGTTTATATGATGTCATTATAAATTCTCTGTTCTTAATGGGTTTAATCTACTTTGTGTGAGTTCGAGAGAAGATCATAAATAGATTGAATACGGTTAGGGTTGCTTGACAAAGAACACTAACTAAAGAAGAGGAATTGATATTCAAATCATTAATCCACAAAATTCATGTAATTCAGCCCCTTCTAGGTGAAAACCCATAGCCTTGGTACCATCTATCTTGTGTTTAGTTTTAATTAATTTGCCTTTGATTTTCCATTAGTTAAATTGTTTAGTTTTTAGTTTAATAATTCTGCTTCTCATTAATTTTCTCAACATAAAATTTTCAGTTTGAATAACTTAAATCATAATTAATTCTTTGTTCCCTTGGGTTCGACACCTGGAGTATTCACCAGGATTTTATTACTACGATCGGCCCTGTACGCTTGCAGGATTTCACCCGGTCAACAGCAACAACAACAAAAGCATATACCCTGCTTGCACGAGTATAAAAGGCGAGGCGGCAACAGTAAAGCATACTCCTTGCCCAAAAGAGGACAAAAGGTAAGGCAGCAACGACAAAGCACACTCTTTACTTGCACGAGTTTAAAAGCGAGATGGCAACAACAACAAAACTAGACTCCTTGTCCGCACTAGTATAAAAGGCAAGACGACAATAACAACAAGAGCATACTCCTTGCCCGCAACAGTATAAAAGGCAAGGTGACAACGTCACCAAAACTAGACTCCTTGCCTGTACGAGCATAAAAGGCTAGACGGCATCAATAACAAAAGCATATTTCGTGCTTGCACGAGTATAAAAGGCGTGACGGCAACAATAGCAAAGTTGACTTCTAGCTCACAAGAGTATAAAAGGCATGATGCCAACAACAACAAAACCAGACTCCTTGGCTGCATGAGTATAGAAACTAAGATGGTAACAAGAACAAAAGTAGACTCCGGCCCGCAAGAATACAAATGGGAAAAAGCACAAAAATAAAGCATACTTCTTCCCTGCACGAGCATAAAAGGCGAGACGGTAACAATAACAAAGCAAATACTTAGGCCGCACGATTATAAAAGGCAAGACGGTAATAATGAAAAAAAGTTGAATCCTTGCCTGTAAGAGTATAAAAGGTGAGACGACAACAACCAAGCATACTCCTTGCCCGGACAAGTATAAAACGTGAGACGGCAACAGCAAAGCTTGTTGATTGCTTGCAGGAGTATAAAAGGTAAGCCGGAAACTACAACAAAACTAGACTCCTCAATCGTAAGAGTATAAAGGGCCAAAAGTACAACAACAAAAGTATACTCTTTGACTGTGTAAGTGTGAAATGTGAGATGGCAACAACAACAAAAATAGACTCCTTACCCGCACAAGTATGAAGAGTAAGACAGGAGCAACAACAAAAAAAGACTCCTTGCTCACAAGAATAGGAAAGGCAAAAAGTACAACAACAAAAGTATACTCCTTGCCCATACGAGTATAAAAGGGGAGAGGGCAACAATAGAACGGCTGACTCCTAGTTCGCACGAGTATAAAAGGCGAGACAACAGCCACAACAAAAGCACACTTCTTGCTCAAAAGATTATAAAAGGCGAAAAGTACAACTATAAAAGCATACTCATTGTGGCACGAGTATAAAAGGTAAGCCAGTAAGAACGACGAAGTAGACTCCTAGCATACATGAGTATAAAAGGCCAGATAGCAACAACATCAAAGCAGACTCCTAGTACACATGAGTTAAAAGGCGAGACGACAACAACAACAAAAGTAGACTCTTTGCCTGCAAGAATACAAAAGACAAAAAGTACCAAAATAAAAGTATACTCCTCGCCCACATGAGTATAAAGGGCAAGATGGTAATAATAGTAGAGCTGACTCCTAGCACACACGAGTATAAAAGGCGAGATGACAACAACAATAAAATCAGACTCATTACTCGTAAGAATATAAAAACTGAGACAGCGACAATAACAAAAGCAAAGTCATTACCCGCAAGAGTATAAAAGGAGACAAGTACAACAACAAAAGTATGCTCCTCGCCTGCCTGAGTATAAAGGGCGAGACGTGAACAATAAAGCATACTCCTCACTCGTATGAGTGTAAAACGCGAGAAGGCAACAAAAGAGCATTCTCTTTTCCTGCACGGGTATAACATGGGAGGCAGAAACAACAACAAAACCAGACTCCTTTCTCAAATGAGTACAAAAGACGAGACGACAACAACAACAAAAGCATTCTCCTTGCACGCACGAGTAGGAAAGGCGAGATGGCAACAGTAAAGCATACCCCTTGCTTGCATGAGCATAAAAGGCAAGACGGCAGCAACAACAAATACTAGCCCCTTGCCCACATGAGTATTTAAGGTGAGACAGCGACAACAACAAAACCATACTCTTTGCCTGCATGAGTATAAAAGGCTCCTTGGCGGCACGAGTATAAATGGTAAGACGACAACTGCAACAAAACCAGACTCCTTGCCTGAACGACAGCAACAACAAAAGCATACTCCTTGCCTGCACGAGTATAAAAGGCGAGACGTCGACAACAAACCATATTCCTTGCGCGTATGAGCATAAAAGGAAGGACAACAACAACAAAGCATGCTCATTGCCCGCACGAGTATAAAAGGCGAGCTAGCAACAACAACAAAACCAAACTCCTTGCCCGTACGAGTATAAAAGGCGAGACGGCAACAACAACAAAAGCATACTCCTTTCTCGCATGAGTATAAAAGGCTTGTCAGCAACAGCAACACATACTCCTTGCTCGAACGAGTATAAAAGGCGAGTCAGTAACAATAAGAAAATTACTTGCACAAGCATACAAGGCGAGACATCAACATCAACAAAAACAGACTCCGTGCCCACAAAAGCATAAATGGCAAAAGTAAAACAACAAAATTATGCTCCTTGCCAGCACTAGTATAAAAGGCATGATGATAATAATAGCAAAGTAGACTCCTAACCCGCACGAGTATAAAAGGTGAGACGGCAACAACAGTAAAAGCATACTCTTTGCCCACAAGAGCAAAAAAGGCGACAAGTACAACAACAAAACCATACCCCTTGGCCATGTGAGCATAAAAGGTGAGACAGCAACAACAACAAAAGTATATTTTTTGACTGTAAGAGTATAAATGGCTAAAAGCACATTAACAAAAGTGTGCTCCTTGCCCGCATGAGTAGAAAAGGCAACACAAGAACAATAGAAAAGCAGACTCCTTGCCCGCATGACTTAAAAGGCTAAATGCCAACAACAACAGATGTAGACTCCTTCGCTACACAAGTATAAAAGGCGACACGTAAACAATAAGCCATGCTGCTTGCCCTCATGAGAATAAAAGGTGACACTGCAACAACAACAAAACCAGACTCCTTGCCTGTATCAGTATAAAAGGTGAGAAGGCAAGTCAACAAATGCATGCTCCCTGCCAGCACGAGTATGAAAGGAGAGATAGCAATAGTAAAGCATGCCTCTTGCTCCCGTCAGTATAAAAGATGAGACGACAGCAACAACAAAACCAGACACCTTGCTCGCACGAGCATAAAAGGGGAGGTGGCAACAAAGCATATTCCTTACTCGCACGAGTATAAAAGACGAGACGACAACAAAAAAGCATCCTCCTTACTCGCACGAGTATAAAATGTGAGACGGCAACAACAAAGTATGTTGCTTGCCCGTACGAGTGTAAAAGGAAAGACAACAACAACAACAAGACTAGACTCCTTGCCCGTATGAGTGTAAAAGGAGATGCGACAACAACAACAAAAGTAGACCCCTTGTCTACAATAATATAAAAGGCGAAAACCACAAAAATAAAAGCATACTCCTTGCCCACATGAGTATAAATGGCCAGACGATAATAATAGCAAAGCAGGTGCCTAACCCTTGCGAGAATAGAAGGCGAGACGACAGCAATAACAAAAGCAGACTCCTTACCCACAAGAGTATAAAAGGCAAGGCCTTGACAACAAAGCGTACTCCTTGCTTGCTAGAGTATAAATGCAGAGACGGCAAGAACAAAGGTTGCTGCTTGCCCGTACGAGTATAAAAACAAGATGGCAATAATAGTCAAAGTAGACTCCTTGCTCGCAAGATTATAAAAGGCAAAAAATGCAAAAATAAAAGTATAATCCTTGCCTGCACTAGCATAAAAGGCGAGACGGTGACAATAGCAAAGCAGGCTACTAGCCTGCACGAGTACAAAATCTGAGACAGTAACAATAGCAAAAGTAGACTCCTTGTGCGCAGGAATATAAAAGGCGAAAAGCAAAAAAGTAAATGTATACTCCTTGCCTATACGAGTATAAATGGTAGACAGTAGCAACAACAAAGCAAACGTCTAACGCTCACGATTATAAAAGGCAAAGCGGCAATAGCAACAGAAGCAGACTCCTTACCCACAAGAGTATGCAAGGCTGGACGACAACAACGAAGCATACTCCTTGCACTCATGAGTATAAATGGCAAGATGACAACAACAAAGCAAACTCCTTACTCACACGAGTGTAAAATGCAAGACGGTAGCAACAAAGCATGCTTTTAGTCCGCACAAATATGAAAGGCAAGACGACAACAACAACAAAACTTGACCCCTTGCCCACACAAGTATAAAAGCGTGACGACAATAACAACAGCATACTCCTTGCTCGCACGAGTATAGAAGGTAAAACGACAACAGCAAAGCATATGCGTTAGCCGTACGAGTATAAAAGGCAAGAGGACAACTACAACAAAAGCAGACTCCTTGGTTGTGCGAGTATAGAAGGAGAGGCGACAACAACAACAAAAGCGTACTCTTTGCACGCAAAAGAGTAAAAGGCGAGACGGCACCGGCAAAGCATACTCCTTTACCGCATGAGTATAAAAGGCAAGTCGGTAACAACAACAAAACTAATACCGTTGCCTGCATGAGTATAAAAGGCAAGATAGCAACAATAACAAAAGTAGACTCTTTGCCCGCAAGAGTATAAAAGGCAAAAAGTCTAACAACAAAAGCATACTCAATGCCCACATGAGTACGAAAGGCGTGGCGATAACAATAGCAAAACAGACTCCTAACCCGCACGAGTGTAAAAGGCGCGACGGCAGCAACAACAAAAACAAACTCCTTGCCCGCAATAGTAAAAAAGGCAACAAGTACAACAACAAAACCAAACTTGTTGCCTGCCTGAGCATAAAAGTCGAGACAGCAACTGCAGTAAAAGTAGACTCTTTGCCTGCAAGAGTTTAAAAGGCGAAAAGTAAAACAACTAAAGTATACTCCTTGTCTGCATGACTATAAAAGGAGAGACGGTAAGCACAACAAAACTGACTCTTAGCCCGCATGAATTAAAAGGCTAGACATCAACAACAACGAAAGCAGACTCCTTGCCTACAAGAGTATAAAAGGCAAGACTGCAACAACAAAGCATACTTCTTGCCCACATGGGCATAAATAGCAAGACGACAATAACAAAGCATGCTGCTTGCCTGAACGAGAATAAAAGGCAACACATTAACAACAACAAAAACAGGCTTCTTGCTCATACGAGTATGAAAGGCAAGACTACAACAACAATAAATGCATACTCGCTGCCAACGAGAATATAAAAGGCAACACAACAATAACAAAACATACTCTTTGACCGCATGAGTATAAAAGGTGAGACGACAACAATAACCAAACCAGACTCCTTGCCTGCAAGAGCATAAAAACCAAGAACTACAGCAACAATTGTACACTCTTTACCTGCACGAGTATAAAATACAAGATGATAGCAACAACAAAACCAAACGCCCTGCCTGCACGGGTATATAAGGTGAGACAATAATAACAACAAAAGCAGACTCCTTACCCTTAAGAGTATTAAAGGAAAAAAGTATAACAACAAAAGTATGCTCTTTGCCTGCACTAGTATAAAAGGCGAGACAGCAATAACAGCAAAACAGACACCTAGCCTGCACGAGTATAAGAGGCAAGACGGCAACAACAACAAAAGCAGACTCCTTGCCCGTAATAGTAGAAAAGAGGATAAGTACAACAACAAAAGTATACTCCTTACCCGACCCTGTATAAAAGGTGAGAGGACAACTACAACAAAAGTAGACTCCTTTCACATGTGGGTATAAATGGTGAGACGGCAACAGCAAAGCATCCACCTTGCCAACAAGAGTATAAAAGCCGAGACGGCAACAACAAAGCATGCACCTTACTTGCACGAGTGTAAAAGGCGATATAGCACAACAACAAAACCAGACTCCTTGTCCATGTGAGTATAAAAGATTAGACCACACGAGTATAAAAGGCGAGATGACAACGACAACAAAAGCAAGCTCCTTGCCCGCAAAACTGTAAAGACTACAAGTACAACAAGAAAACTATAGTCCTTACCTAACCAAGCACAAAAGGCAAGAGGACAACTACAATGGAAGCAGACTCCTTGCCCATGTGAGTATAAAAAGGGAGATGGCAGCAACAACAAATGCATACTCCTAGCACGCATGAGTATAAGAGGTGAGACAGCAACAACAAAACATACTCCTTGCCCGCAAAAGTATAAAAGGTGAGACGACAATAACAAAGCATGTCCCTTACCCACACGAGTATAAAAGGCCAGATAGCAACAACAACAAAACTAGACGCCCTGCCTGCACGAGTATAAAACACGAGACCACATGAGTATAAAAGGCTGGACAACAACGACAACAAAAGCATACTGCTTGCCCACACGAGTATAAAAAGCGAGTCTATAATAGCAACAAAACTAGTATCCTTGCCTGCACGAGTATAAAAAGCGAGACAGCAACAACAAGAAAAGTAGACTCCTTGCCTGCAAGTTTATAAAAGGCAAAAAGTCCAACAACAAAAGCATACTTAATGCCCGCATCAACGGGCAGACGTAATGATGAAGGTTATTACAGTACCTTCAGTGATGGTTAGTGGAAACTTATTAAAGGCTCCCTGATTATGGTCGGTGGTAAAAAATGCTATAGTTTATATATCATACAAGCTTTCATCTTCAAAAATTTTGTGAATACAATGGAGAATGAGAAAACCACTAAGTTGTGGTATAAGCGGCTCAGCCATATGAGTGAAAATGGGATAATTACTTGACAGGGAAAACCAACTTCCAGGTTTGAGGAGTGCAGTTTTGAAAAAGTGTCCTCACTGTTTGGCTATGAAACAAACTAGAGTTACATTCAAGAGTCACCCACCTTCTAGGAAGTCAAAGTTGCTTGAGTTGGTGCATTCTGATGTCTGTGGTCCTTTGAAGGTACGCTCACTTAGTGGTGCTCTTTATATTGTGACTTTTACTAATGATCACTCTAAGAAGCATTGGGTCGATACTTTGAAGACTAAGGATCAGGTTTTTGATATTTTCAAGAAATTTTATGCCTTGATTGAGAGACAAACAGGAAAGAAGCTGAAATGTGTCTGTACTGATAATAGTGGTGAGTATAGTGGCCCGTTTGATGAATATTGTCAGGCCCATGGTATTCAACACCAGAGGACACCTCCCTAGACACCACAGTTGAATGACTTAGTAAAAGGATGAATAGAACACTAATTGAGAGAGTTAGATATCTACTCTCAGATGCAGAGGTGATCCTCTATGGCCAGCTTTTTAGAGGGACTATGGCCTTCTAGGCGAAGGAAGTTTGAGGCAATAACAGGTCTATGATGCCCTTAGATGTTATGGGCTGCACGCGCGCTACACTGATATATTCAACGAGTCTATAGCCTTGGTCGACAAGCCCGGGTAATCTTTGAAATTTCATCGTTATGGGGATAGATCATTGCAATTGTTGCTCTTCAATGAGGAATTCCTACTCAACACGAGTCATTAGCTCGCGTTGACTATGTCCTTGCCCTTTGTACACACCGTCCGTCGCTCCTACCGATTGAATGGTCCGATGAAGTGTTCGGATCGTCGCAAGAAGTCGTAACAAGGTTTCTGTAGTCCAAGAAATCCAAAGAAGTCCATTGAACCTTATCATTTAGAGGAAGGAGAAGTCGTAACAAGGTTTCTATAGGTGAACCTGAGGAAGGATCATTGTCAAAACCTCGGCCCAGCAGAACGACCCGCGAACAAGTTAACATCACACGACACGGGGCGTGCATTGGTCCATGGGCACCCGCAAGCTACAGCGTCCATCGTGAGGCCGACCGCTCGTCGGTCGCCCCCACGACACGAACAACAAAACCCTGGTGCAAGTCGCGTCAAGGAAATAAAAAATTAAAAGGCAAGGCCTCTTCTCCCTGGGAACAGAGTGCGGTCGGGGCATTAGACCTCCACAGTGAGAATCTAAACGACTCATAGCAACAGATATCTTGGCTCTCGCATTGATGAAGAACGTAGCGAAATGCGATACCTGGTGTGAATTGTAGAATCTTGTGAACCATCGAGTCTTTGAAAGCAAGTTGCGCCAGAAGCCTTCTGGCCAAGGGCACGCTGCCTGGGTGTCAAACAACATTGCCCACCCCACCACCAAATTAATGGGGTTGCGTTTGGTGGCGAAAGATGGCCTCCCGTGTGCCCGGCATCGTTGTTGTCCCAAAAACCATGTCCCCGACGACGTTCGCGTCGACAACAGCGGTTGAGAGACCCTGGCACAGTGTCCTGAGGCCGCGTCGTCGCTCTGCACTGTTAGCAACCCGAACCTTTGTCGCATTGCTACCCCAGGTTAGGCAGGATCACCAGCTGAGTTCAAGCATATCAATAAGCGGAGGAAAAGAAACTTACGAGGATTTCCTTAGTAACAGCGAGCGAACTGGAAACAGCCCACCTTGAGAATTGAGCCCCCCCGGCGTCCGAATTGTAATCTAGAGAAGCGTCCTAAGCGGCGGACGGGGCCCAAGTCCACTGGAAGGGGGCGCTAGAGAGGATGAGAGCCCCAACATAGCTGAACCCTGTCGCACAAGGAGGCGCTGTCGGGAGGGAAGCAGATGGGGGCCACCGACGCAGATTGCGGGGGCGTCCCAAGCCTAGGCCCTTGAAACGCTAAGGAGACGCCACCCTCGCAATCGTGGACACAGCAACCGTGCGCTCCAGGCATCGGCCTGCGGGCTCCCCATTCGACCTGTCTTGAAACACGGACCAAGGAGTCTGACATGTGTGCGAGTCAACGGGCGAATAAACCCATAAGGCGCAAGGAAACTTACTTGGCGGGATCCCCTCGAGGGTTGCACCGCCGACCGACCTTGATCTTTTGCTAAGGGTTCGAGTGAGAGCATGCCTGTCGAGACTCAAAAGATGGTGAACTATGCCTGAGCGGGGCGAAGCCAGAGGAAACTCTGGTGGAGGTCCGCAGCGATCCTGACGTGCAAATTGTTCGTCTGACTTGGGTATAGGGGCGAAATACTAATCGAACCGTCTAGTAGCTGATTCCCTCCGAAGTTTCCCTCAGGACAGCTAGAGCTCGGTGCGAGTTCTATCGGTTAAAGCCAATGATTAGAGGCATCAGGGGCGTAATGCCCTCGACCTATTCTCAAACTTTAAATAGGTAGGACGGTGCGGCTGCTCCGTTGAGCCGTGCCACGGAATCGAGAGCCCCAAGTGGGCCATTTTTTGGTAAGCAGAACTGGCGATGCGAGATGAACCGGAAGCTGGCTTACGGTGCCCAACTGTGCGCTAACCTCCCACAAAGGGTGTTGGTTGATTACGAAAGCAAGACGGTGGTCATAAAAGTCAAAATCCGCTAAGGAGTGTGTAACAACTGTCCTGTTGAATCAACTAGCCTCAAAAATGGATGGCGCTGAAGAGTACAACCCACATCCAGCCGTCGGGGCAAGGGCTAGGCTTTGATGAGTAGGAAGGCGCGGGAGTCGCTGTAAAACCCTGGGCACGAGATGGGGCGGAGCAGCCGTTGGTGCAGATCTTTGTGGTAGTAGGAAATATTCAAATGAGAACTTTGAAGGTCGAAGAGGGGAAAGGTTCCACGTGAACGACACTTGCACATGGGTTAGTCGATCCTAAGAGACGGGCAAAGCCCGTCCGACAGCTCGTCTGCGCGCAAGCTTCGAAAGGGAATCAGGTTAAAATTCTCGAACTGGGACGCAGCAGCTAACGACAACATTAGGGAGTCCGGAGACGTCGGTGGCGGCCTTAAGAAGAGTTATCTTTTCCGTTTCACAGCCTGCCCACCCTGGAAAAAACTCAGTTGGAGGTAGGGTCCAGCGGCTGGAAGAGCACCGCACGTCGTGCAGTCTCCGGTGTGCCCCCAACGGCCCTTGAAAATCTCGAGTGCCTACCGCGCGTGGTTATACTCATAACCGCGTCAGGTCTTCAAGGTGAACAGCCTCTGGTCAATAGAACAATGTAGGCAAGGGAAGTCGACAAAATGGATCTGTAACATCGGGAAAAGGATTGGCTCTGAGGGCTGGGCTTAGGTGTCGCAGCCCTGAACCCGCCAGCTGTCGGTAGACTGCTCGACCTGTTCCCGCGGTGAGAGCGGGTCGCCACATGCCGGCTAGAGAACAGACTGGGAATAGACCCTCCGGGGCCCTTCCCCGGGCATCGAACAATCGACTCGGAACTGGTGCGGACAAGGGGAATTCGTCTGTTTAATTAAAACAAAGCATTGCGACCTACAGAAACTAACATGATGTGATTTCTGCCTAGTGCTCTGAATGTCAAAGTGAAGAAATTCAACCAAGCGCGGGTAAACGGCGGGAGTAACTATGACTCTCTTAAGGTAGCCAAATGCCTCGTCATCTAATTAGTGATGTGCATGAATGGATTAACGAGATTCCCACAGTCCCTGTCTACTATCCAGCAAAACCACAGCCAAGGGAACGGGCTTCGCAGAATCAGCGGGGAAAGAAGACCCTCTTGAGCTTGACTCTAGTTCGACTTTGTGAAATGACTTGAGAGGTGTAGGATAAGTGGGAGCCGGTCCCCCAACGAAAGTGAAATACCACTACTTTTAACGTTATTTTACTTATTCCGTTAATCGGAGGCGGGGCATCGCCCCTACTTTTGGAACAAAGGCCGTTCGGCGAGCCGATCCGGGCGGAAGACATTGTTAGGTGGGGAGTTTGGCTAGAGCGGCACATCTGTTAAAATATAATGCAAGAGTCCTAAGATGAGCTCAACGAGAACAGAAATCTTGTGTGGAACAAAAGGGTAAAAGCTCGTTTGATTCTGATTTCCAGTATGAATATGAACCGTGAAAGCGTGGCCTATCGATTCTTTAGACCTTCAAAATTTGAAGCTGGAGGTGTAAGAAAAGTTACCACAAGGATAACTGGCTTGTGGCAGCCAAGCGTTCATAGCAACGTCGCTTTTTGATCCTTCAATGTCAGCTCTTCCTATCATTGTGAAGCAGAATTCACCAAATGTTGGATTGTTCACCCGACCGCACCGAGCCCCCTTCTGGCCGGTCGATCACGCAGGACCCGGTTCGCCGATTTTTGTCCCAAAAAATGAAAATTTGCCTCGACGTAGGAAAAAATACTGCAAATCCAAAGAAAGCGGCCCCAAGATAAAATTCTTTGCCGATAATTTCATTTTCGGCTCAGTTTGCCGATTTTTGCCTCGAAAAATGAAAATTTGCCCCGATGTTGGAAACGATGTCCGAAATCAGAAAATTGGTGCCGAATGATGAAATTATTTCCCAAGGATTCCATTTTTCGGCCCAAATGAAGCATATGCATTGGCCATTGCGGCTGACCCTGGTGACTTGGTAAGCCCAAATGCCGTTCCACAAGAATGGCACCGTTCTTGATCAAAATTGGGGGATTACTCGCGGTTCCACCATTCAATTGATGTTGCGAGAGCCAAGATTCCAAAGCAACGTAACATCTCGGACGTTGCTGCGCAGTGGTTGATTGGTAACCATGACCCAATTGGTCATGCCGAAGGAACTCCCAACAATGGTTGAGTGTTGTTCCGTGCACCCTTGCGTCATTCAACACGGGGTGGCCCGAGGTGCCCCCAGTCATGGCTTGAGGCCCCCTTTGCCAATGCAACGGTTGTTCCTCACGAAAAATGTGAAAGTTCACGCACGATCTCCCGCGCTCAGTGGTGCGAGCAGCGATTCTCTCTGGCGCTTCCACATTCCACGCAGCTCATCAAGCCACGCGGGTGTGTGTTACGCCTAGGGGGGTTGTTGCCTAGTGTACGCGATTGTGCATGAGTGGTGATGGGATTGAAAGGGCTTGCAGGCTCCACACTAGAGCGTCGAATTGTCAGCTCCCGATCCTCTGCAAACTTGCACCCAAGGGCTTCCAATCTGCCTCGAGGTGAAAGACAAGGGTTCGTGTACTGCGTTCCTTCCAATTTAGAAATCGTTATGATGCTTTTGTACTTTCTCGTCCTTCACCTCCTCAGGGGTGCGGAGCGGACCTCATGTCATCGCCCGTGTCCCTGGCATGCTGATTGCGGTTGCTTTGGTGTATTGTTCGACGACCGAGCTATCGGATTCAGAACATTACTCGGGCAATGGAATTGTCGTTCCACTCCACCTTTCCTCGAACGGAGCCTTTGTCCCTCTATAGCACGACTGCCATGCCCGTTTGGTCATCGGCGGCCGCCCTACCATTTGGTTGGGTTCGTGTCGTGCGTCCGGTCACGGGCATCATGAAGGAATGCTACCTGGTTGATCCTACCATTAGTCATATGCTTGTCTCAAAGATTAAGCCATGCATGTGTAAGTATGAACTAATTCAGACTGTGAAACTGTGAATGGCTCATTAAATTAGTTATAGTTTGTTTGATGGTACCCACTACTCGGATAACCGTAGTAATTCTAGAGCTAATATGTCCAACAAACCTCGACTTCTGGAAGGGATGCATTTATTAGATAAAAGGTCAACGCGGGCTCCTGCCCATTGCTCTAATGATTCATGATAACTTGACGGATCGAGTGGCCAATGTGCTGGCAACGCATCATTCAAATTTCTGCCCTATCAACTTTCGATGGTAGGATAGAGGCCTCCTATTAGCCCCTTGAACACTCAGCATGCGGGAGATGGCGGCACCTTGCACCAATTCCTAGCATGGAACTTTAGAGTGGCTGGGCACTCCCTAAGGCAAGGTGAAAGCTGAGAGGGTTAGCGTATGCATGGGCTGACATGCGGGTCCTAGTGTGAACCAAGACTTGGATTGGACAAAGGATGCTGGGCTACATGTTCAGGGGCTCCATCAGATGGGTCGTGGGCTTGGGCCAAGAGGCCAAAACACAAGACTAGGTCTTGGTAAAGTCTGCATGGCATAGCATGGCATTGCGTGGCACCGAGTCTCTTACGACGAGTGGAACGTGGGTAGATAAGGCTTATCGAGATCAAGTGATGGATGATCGTGGGAGACAAGACTTATCAGGATCGAGCCATGAATGAGAACGTGGGAAGATGAAGGTTATCAGCCACGATAGAGATCCTGGGGAGATAATGTTTATCTCCAAGACCTAGATAGGTGGGGGTGTCAGCTATATATAGACCCTATGGGTTGTCATTTGTACTCAGTGAAAGAGAAATCACTCAGAGAGAAAGAGTGAAACACTGTTGAGAGTTCAAGTGATTGTTCCTTTGTATTACTTGAGTTAAGTAATAAAAGGTTGGGAAAGGTTCCCTTATATGCTCTTGTGCCTCTTTTGAGCGTGTGAGTTGTGTGCCTACTTACAAAGTTCTATTGTGCAAATTGTTGTGTGTTCAGTTGGCTGAGATTAAGTGTGATTTAGTGCCATCACAAGCCGAAATTTTGGGTGGGAAAATTAGCCCTGTGACAACTGGTATCAGAGCAAAAAGGTTCGACCAATGGCAGGTGGTTTGAGTCTTGATGCTGTACGTGAGCGCAAAGCCATCGTCAAGAAGGTTGTAGCCTCTCAACCAAGCAGAGGTGTTGTGGAGAGCTCGACCAAGATGAAGGTGCTGGAGCCTAAAGTCTTTGAGGGAGCGAGGGATGCCAAAGAGATCGAGAACTGGTGCGGACAAGGGGAATCTGACTGTTTAATTAAAACAAAGCATTGCGATGGTCCCTGCTGATGTTAACACAATGTGATTTCTACCCAGTGCTCTGAATGTCAAAGTGGAGAAATTCAACCAAGCGCGGGTAAATGGCGGGAGTAACTATGACTCTCTTAATGTAGCCAAATGCCTCGTCATCTAATTAGTGAAGCGCATGAATGGATTAACGAGATTCCCACTGTCCCTGTCTACTATCTAGCGAAATCACAGCCAAGGGAACGGGCTTGGCGGAATCAGCGGGAAAGAAGACCCTATTAAGGCTGACTCTAGTCCAACTTTGAGAAATGACTAGAGAGGTGTAGGATAAGTGGGAGTGGGTCCCCCGAAGAAAGTGAAATACCACTACTTTTAACGTTATTTTACTTATTTCGTGAATCGGAGGAGGGGCAACGCCCTTCCTTTTGGAACGAAGGCCGTTCGGTGCGCCTATCTGGGTGGAAGACATTGTAAGGTGGTAAGTTTGGCTGGGGCGGCACATCTATTAAAAGATAATGCAAGTGTCCTAAGATGAGCTTAACGAGAACAGAATTCTCGTGTGGAACAAAAGGGTAAAAGCTCGTTTGATTCTGATTTCCAGTACAAATACGAACCGTGAAAGCGTGGCCTATCGATCCTTTAGACCTTCGAAATTTGAAGCTAGAGGTGTCAGAAAAGTTACCATAGGGATAACTGGCTTGTTGCAGGCAAGCGTTCGTAGCGACGTTGCTTTTTGATCCTTCGATGTCGGCTCTTCCTATCATTGTGAAGCTGAATTCACCAAATGTTGGATTGTTCACCCACCAATAGGGAACGTGAGCTGGGTTTAGACTGTCGTGAGACAAGTTAGTTTTACCCTGCTGATGACGGCGGCGCAATAGTAATCCAACCTAGTACGAGAGGAACCGTTGATTCGCACAATTGGTCATCGCGCTTGGTTGAAAAGCTAGTGGCGCGGAGCTACCGTTCGCTGGATTATGACTGAATGCCTCTAAGTCAGAATCTAGGCTAGAAGCGACGCGTTGCTTCCAAAGGCACGTGTCATGGGCCAAGCACCCGCAGCAGACGAGTTGCGGTTGCCGCCTTGAATTACAATTCCTACCGATCGATGGGTAGAATCCTTTGCAAATGACTTAAATACATGACGGGGTATTGTAAGTGGCAAAGTGGCCTTCCTGCCATGATCCACTGAGATTCAGCCCTTTGTCACTTCGATTTGTCCCACCCTCTCCCCTCAGATCACTTTTCCAACTTTTCTTGAGCCGGCTGGGGAGGCTAGCATGCGGGCTTGGAAATCCCTAAGTTGAGTCCTGCACAAGAAGCTGGATAGTTGCGTAGTGTGTTCGGGGAGGCCCGCAATGAGGAACCCCGACAGCACGCTTGCACCGGGCACCGGGGAAGTTAGCTGTTGGACCCTCGAGCAAAGAGCTCGATAGAGTTGTTGGCACATTGCACGAATTCATAGAATGGGCATGGATGTGGACATGGTCTGGGCATAAGCAAGGTGATGGGAAAATCGGCTTATGCTTTGGCCACCGAAGAAGGCTTGAAAACGGCCAGTGAATGGAATGTTGGCAAGTTGCACCAACTCGTTGAATGGGCATGTGCTGGCCATGTCAACAAGCTAGGCGATGGAAAATCAGCCGGGGCATGAAACCGACAAAGGAATGGATCGTTGGCACCTTGGACTGGCTCTCGTTGAATGGGTGTGGACATGGGCTGGGCATGTCCACGAGCAAGGTGATGGGAAAATCGGCTAAGGCATCGGCCACTGAAGAAGGCTTGAAAACGGCCAAGGAATGGATTGTTGTCAACTTGCACAAACTCGCTGAATGGGCATGTGCTGGGTATGTTAGCAAGCAAGGTAACGGGAAAATTGGCCACGACATGAAAACGGCCAAGGAATGGATTTCTGGCAACTTGCACTAACTCATTGAATGGGCATGCGCTGGGCTTGTCAGCAAGCAACGTGATGGGAAAATCGGCTGACGCACGAAAACGACCAAGGAATGGATTGTTGGCACCCTCCACCAACTCGTCAAATGGGCGTGGGCATGGGTTGGGCATGTCAGCAAGCAAGGTATTGCTCCCTTCGGCCAAGGCACTGGCCACCAAAGGGGGATTCGAAACGTCAAAGGAATGGACTCGGAGCTCGCTTGGCTCTGCACATGCCGCTGCCAGCATGGGAGGTTACCACGGGAGGTCAGTGAGGCAAGCTAGCAAGGGATGTTAGCTCAGTGAGCACCCTAACCATTGCGCCGCACAACACGCTCGACAGTTTCATGGGGTGGCAGCGAGGAGGTTAGGCTCTAGTCCCTCGTCCAAAGAGCACGATAGAGTTGATGGCACCTTGCACCAACTCCCTTGCACCGACCCGTTGAATCAGCAAGCAAGGCTACGGGAAGATCGACCAAGGCATTGGCCACCTGAGCAGGCTTAAAAATGGCCAAGGAATATACTTAGAGCATACTCAGCCCCGCACAGGTTGCTGCCTGTAAGCATGCTCTGCACATGTTGTTGCCCGCGAGGGAGGTTAACAAAAAGCTAGGAAGGAACCCGAGCAAGGGAGGGAGGCTAGCAGCGCGCCAGGCCGCGCGCAACATGCGGGAGGGAGCAGATCGCGCTTGCACATTGCTGCTCGTCTGCCTAGCAGCTGCGGAGATCAGCGCCCGCGCGGCGTGCTGCTATTGCCTGGACTTTTCTCTCGCCCATTTTAAGTTGCCCTTGACTCAGCCTATGCCCAAGGAACATAATCTCTCACCGGGCAAGCTCGCATATTTCTTTTTTCACATATAATTGGTGCTCTCTCAACTTAGACAACACCAACCTCAAGTGGGACAAGTAATCCTCCAAGGACTCACTATACACAATAATATCATCGAGATATACAACCACAAAATGATCAATGAAGTCATGAAACACATCATTCATTAAATTACAGAAAGTAGCAGGGGCATTAGTCAAACCGAATGGCATCACCAAAAATTCGTAGGAGCCATAGCGAGTGATGCACGT
>CM075454.1:3281514-3289014 GCA_037832335.1 Carallia pectinifolia | reverse complement strand
GTATGGGAAGATCGGGCTCAGTAATAAAGAGTTGATCGAAATGGCTGACGCGGGTGCTACCCACAACTTTCTTGATGAGAGGATGGTGGAGTCACTGGGTCTGAAAGTCACCAAGACCGGGAGTCGAATGAAGGCAGTCAACTCGGCAGCTCAAGAGGTGCTTTGCACGGCATTGGGAGTGGAGGTAACTATGGGGAACTGGTCTAGTAAACTTAACTTCACTGTGGTTCCGTTAGATGATTTTGATATCATACTGGAGGTTGATTCTTTGTGAACGCAAAAGTTGCTCGGTTGCCTAGTTCCAAACCACCAGATCGATTTGGTGCCTAGTTCCAAACCACCAGCTCACAAGATCGATTTGGTGCCTAGTTCCAAACCACCAGCAGAAGCCCCAGATCGCATGAGTCTGCTAGAGTTGGTGAAACTAAGGAAGCAATTGACGGAGTTGCTAGATGCAGGCCTAATTCAGCCCTCCAAAGCGCATTAAGGTGCCCCGGTGTTGTTTCAGAGGAAACACGATGGCTTCCTTCAAATGTGTGTTGATTACAAGGCTCTGAACAAGGTTATGGTAAAGAACAAGTACCCTATTCCTTTCATAGCAGACTTGTTTGACAGGCTAGTGAGAGCCCCATATTTTACCAG
The DNA here is from genome assembly GCA_037832335.1 of Carallia pectinifolia. Taxonomy (NCBI): domain Eukaryota; kingdom Viridiplantae; phylum Streptophyta; class Magnoliopsida; order Malpighiales; family Rhizophoraceae; genus Carallia; species Carallia pectinifolia. Next base: position 3,288,372 of record CM075454.1, on the reverse strand, counting down.
GCTGGATCTGCGGCTTGGATATTGGCAAGTCAAGATTGCAGAAGGAGATGAGGAGAAAACCACATGCATCACTCGCTATGGCTCCTACGAATTCTTGGTGATGCCATTTGGTTTGACTAACGCCCCTGTTACTTTCTGTAATTTAAGGAATGATGTGTTTCATGACTTCATTGATCATTTTGTGGCTGTACATCTGGATGATATTATTGTGTATAGTGAGTCCTTGGAGGATCACTTGTCCCACCTAAGGTTGGTATTGTCTAGGTTGAGAGAGCACCAAGTATATGTTTAAAAGGAAAAATACGAGTTTGCCCAGCGAGAGATTATGTTCCTTGGGCATAGGGTGAGTCGAGGGCAGGTTAAAATGGACGAGAGAAAAGTCCAAGCAATAGTGGAGTGGAAGGCCCCTACCAAAGTGTCTGTGTTGAGATCCTTTCTTGCTTCGTCTAACTACCATAGGAAGTTTGTACAGGGTTACTCCAAAAAGGTGGCCCCATTGACAGACTTACTCAAGAAGGATACCACCTGGAGGTGGACCACCAATTGCTAAGAAGCCTTTGATAAGTTGAAGGCAGCGGTGTCCACGGAGGCGGTCCTGAGGTTGCTTGATTTTAAGTTGCCTTTCAGTGTGCTAACTGATGCCTCAGACAAAGCCATTGGAGGTGTGTTGGTACAGGAAGGCCACCCCATTGCCTGTGAGAGTCGGAAACTCAATGATGTAGAGCAGCAGTACTCAGCCCATGAGAAGGAGATGTTGGCAGTGGTGAATTGCCTTCGCACATGGAGGGTGTATTTGCTGGGTGCTAGGTTCATGGTTTGGGCCGACAATGTGGCTAACACATTTTTCAGACTCAGAAGAAGCTTTCTACATGGCAGGCACAGTGGCAGGAGTTCTTGGCTGAGTACGATTTTACTTGGGAACACAAGCCAGGAAGGCAAAATCAGGTGGCAGATGCCTTAAGTTGCCAACAAGTGCAAGAGACAGTTGTTGCCCTCAGTCAAGTGTGAGTGACTTGCTAGACAAATCAGGGAGTAGGCTCCACAGGATGCCACATATCAGCAAGTGTTACAGCAAGTCAGGGAGGGTGTGGTAAGGCAATACTGGCTCGATAATGATTTATTGCATGCTAAAGGTAATCGTGTATATGTTCCCAGTGGTGCATGCCTTAAGAAGGAGATACTGTGGGAGTCCCATGATTCATTGTGGGCTGGTCATCCTGTCTTCGAAAGGATGATGTCCTTGCTGTCCCGCAACTACTACTGGCCAAAGATGGATGATGACGTCGAGGCATATGTCAAAACGTGCATCACTTGTCAACAGGACAAAACGAAGCGGCTGAAGGAGGTGGGTTTGTTGCAGCCGCTACCCATTCCTTCAAAGACATGGGTGTCGGTTTCGATGAATTTCATTGGCGGATTCCCGAAGATTGATTGCATGGGATCTGTCATGGTGGTGGTAGATCAGGTTTCCAAGTATGCGGTGTTTATTGCTACCCTCTCTTCATGTCAAGCGAAGACATCCGCTAAGCTTTTCTACAAGCAGGTAGTAAAGTACTTTGGGTTGCCTGAAGATATTGTGAGCAATCGGGATCCTCGTTTCACTGGCAGGTTCTGGACGTCATTGTTTAACATGATGGGTTCAGAATTGAAATTCTCTACTGCCAACCATCGTCAGACTGTTGGCTAGACGGAGCGGATCAATGGCCTACTTGAGGAAAATCTTTAGCATTACGTGATGGCAAGCCAGAGGAATTGGCTTGAGTTGTTGGATTCGGCCCAATTTTGCTACAATCTTCATAAGTCCTCTTCCATAGGTATGAGTCCCTTTGAGCTAGCTATGGGGTAACAACCCCTTACTCATAACGATGTGGCCAGGACTAGCTCAGGAGGGAGACGTCCGGCAGCGCACCGGTTTGCCCGTTCGAAGCAAGAGCGGCTAGAGGATGCCCAGGATAGCTTGGACAAGGCAGCCAAGCGGATGAAAAATTATGCGGACCGAAGAAGGAGGGGCGTGCAGTTCCAAGTTGGGGATAAGGTGTTGCTGAAACTTACTCACAAAATTTGAAAGAAGATCAACAACAAGACAGTGCATCGTGGGCTGGTTCCAAAGTATGACAGTCCCTTCATAGTGGTGAAGAAACTTGGCAATGTTGAATACAGATTGCAACTCCCAGAAAGGTTGAAGGTGCATCCAACCTCCGCGTGAGTTTCTTGAAGCCCTTCCACGAGGAAGCAGGTGATTAGCCTCCAAGAAAACAAACACGACGTGCTCCCCCTACAATCAGAACTGAGTTCCAGCGTGAAGTGGAGAGAATTCTGGACCACCGAACGCATGAACAAAGTAACAAGAACATGCGGGTTGGGTACTTGGTCAAGTGGAAGAATGCCCCAAACAGTGAGGCGAGCTGGAAAAGAGATGTGACTCTATGATAGTTCGAGAAGCAGGTGGAAGACTACCTATCAACCCTACCAACGAGGACGTTGGCTTCAATAGGTGGGGGCGGTTTGTTAGCCCCTTGAACACTTAGCTTGCGGGAGTTGGCGACACCTTGCACCAATTTCTAGCATAGGACTTTGGAGTGGCTAGGCACTCCCAAAGGCAAGCTGAAAACTGAGAGGGTCAGCGCAGGCACAGGCCTACATGCGGGTCCCAATGTGGACCAAGACTTGGGTTGGACAAAGGATGCTGGGCCAAGAGGTCTAAAACACGAGACTAGGCCTTGGCCAAGTTTGCATAGCACTGCATGGCACAGCTTGGCACTGTGAGGCATCGAGTCTCCTATGACGTGTGGAACGTGGGGACGTGCGGGTGTAGCTCTATCCGGTTGGCCGAGCATTAGGATAATGCTTATCAGATCGTGCATGGAAAAGGATCGTGGGTAGATAAGGCTTGTCGAGATCAAGTGATGGATGATCGTGGGAGATAAGGCTTACCAGGATCAAGTCATGGATGAGATCGCGGGGAGATGAGGATTTTCAGCCACGATAGAGATCGTGGGGAGATACTGTTTATCTCCAAGCCCTAGATAGCTGGGGGTGTCAACTATGTATAGACCCTATGGATTGTCATTTGTACTTAGCGAAAGAGAAGTCACTCAGAAAGAAAGAGTGAAGCACTGTTGAGAGTTCAAGTGATTGTTCCTTTGTATTACTTGAGATAAGTAATAAAAGGTTGGGAAGGTTCCCGTATATGCTCTTGCGTCTCTTTTGAGTGTGTGAGTTGTGTACCTTACTTATAAAGTTCTATTGTGCAAATCGTTGTGTGTGCGGTTGGTTGAGACTAAGTGTGACTTAGTGCCATCACAAGGCGAAATTTTGGGCGAGAAAATTAGCCTTGTGACAGCTAGTATCAGAGCATAAAGGTTTGACCAATGGCAGGTGGTTCGGTTCTTGATGCTGTACGTGAGCTCGTAGCCAAACTCTTTGAGGTACTCGGTGAACTTTTGGAGGATGCAAATTTCACCGTGTTCCAGTCATTGGCGCTCCATGAGCAGTACATAATCGATTTGCAGCAGCAACAAGAGGTGGTGGCCTCTTCAAACATAGCTTTTCGGCTTGAGGGGATGGCAGCAGAAATAGCCATCCTCAAGATGGCTGTGGCCTCTCAACCAAGCAGAGGTGTCATGGAGGGCTCAACCAAGATGAAGGTATCGAAGCCTAAAGCCTTCGAGGGAGCGAGGGATGCCAAAGAGATGAAGAATTTTTTGTGGGATATGGAGCAGTACTTCAAAGCTGCCCAAGTACCAAACGACGAGAAGGTCAATATGACCAGCATGTATCTAGCCAAGGATGCCAACCTGTGGTGGCAGACTCGGTCGGATGATGATGCAAGTGTGGGCAGGCCTAAGATCGAGACGTGGGAAAGCCTAAAGAAGGAGTTGAAGGACCAGTTCTTACCCTGCAACACGTCATGGGTTGCGAGGGAATCCTTGAAGAAGTTGAAAAAGAGTGGTACGGTGTGTGACTACGTGAAGGAATTCAGTTCCTTGAGGCTTGAGATCCGCAACATGTCGGATGAGGACTAGCTTTTCAACTTCCTATCCGGTCTTCAACCTTGGGCTCAACTTGAGCTTAGAAGGCTAGGTGTGAAGGACCTTCCTTTAGCAATGGCTGCGGCTGATGGTTTAGTTATTTTTTTGATCAACAAGTCTCCTGATTCTGATGCTGGGAAGCAGCCCAAGGATAAGGGCAAGAAGAAGAAGGAGGGCAAGAAACATAAGCACAACGGTGGCAGCAAAGATAAAGGAAAGCCGTTTACCAAGAACAAGGTAAAGGCAAAACTAACTCGGGTTGTTTCATATGTAATGGACCACACAGGGCTAAGGACTGCCCCAAGTAGTGGAAGTTAAGTGCCATAGTTGCTGACGAGAGTGACCTCTCAGATGATGTTAGCCCCTCTCGTGTCGATTCTCTGCAGTTGGTGAGTGCTGTGCAAGCTAGACGTGCCCCACAATCCAACTTGATGTATGTGTAGATCGGGCTCAATAATAAATAGTTGATGGCGATGGCCGACACTGATGCTACCCACAACTTTGTTGCTGAGAGGATGGTGGAGTCACTGGGTCTGAAAGTCACCAAGACCGGGAGTCGAATGAAGGCAGTCAACTCGGCAGCCCAGGAGGTGCTTGGCACGGCATTGGGAGTGCAGGTAACTATGGGCAATTGGTCAGGTAATCTTAACTTCAATGTGGTTCCGTTAGATGATTTTGATATCATATTGGGAGTTGATTTCTTTGTGAGAACAAAAGTTGCTCTGCTGCCTCACTTGGGTGGTCTCATGATCATGCATGAGGATCATCCATGCTTCGTTGCTAGAACATTCACTCTCTCTTCCAGTATTGGTGGGAAGTCAGGTGGTACGTTGTCAGCTATGCAGGTGAAGCATGGGCTGAAGAAGGGAGAAGTCACCTACCTTGCTGTTTTGATGGAGATCAAAGAAGTTATTATTGCAGAGGTGCCTGATAGTGTAGTGGATTTGTTGGGAAAGTTCACTGACGTGATGCCTCCGGAACTGCCCAAGTGTCCTCCCCCGAGGCGTGCCACTGACAACAAGATCGATTTGGTGCTCGGTTCCAAACCACCAACACAAGCTCCATATTGCATGAGTCTACTAGAATTGGCAGAACTGAGGAAACAGTTGATGGAGTTGCTGGATGCAGTCCTAATTCAGCCCTCCAAAGTGCCATATGGTGCCCCAGTGTTGTTCCAGAGGAAACACGATGGCTCCTTACGGATGTGTGTTGATTACAGGGCTCTGAACAAGGTGACGGTGAAGAACAAGTACCCAATCCCATTGATAGCGGACTTGTTTGACAGGCTAGCAAGAGCCTCGTATTTCATCAAGCTAGATCTGCGGTCTAGATATTGGCAAGTCAAGATTGCAGAAGGAAATGATGGAAAAAACCACGTGCATCACTCGCTATAGCTCCTACGAATTCGTGGTGATGCCATTCGGTTTGACTAACGCCCCTGCTACTTTATGTAATTTAATGAATGATGTATTTCATGACTTCATTGATCATTTTGTGGTAGTATATCTATATGATATTGTTGTGTATAGTGAGTCCTTGGAGGATCACTTGTCCCACCTGAGGTTGGTGTTGTCTAGGCTGAGAGAGTACCAATTATATGTTAGAAAGGAAAAATGCGAGTTTGCCAGACGAGAGATTATGTTCCTTGGGCATAGGGTGAGTCGATGGCAAGTTAAAATGGACGAGAGAAAAGTCCAAGCAACAGTGGAGTGGGAGGCCCCTACCAAAGTGTCTGAGTTGAGATCCTTTCTTGGTTTGTCTAACTATTACAGGAAGTTCGTGTGGGGTTACTCCAAAAAGGTGACCCCATTGACAGACTTACTCAAGAAGGATAGACTTTGGAGGTGGACTACAAATTGCTAAGAAGCCTTTGACAAATTGAAGGCAGCGGTGTCCATGGAGCCGGTCCTGAGGCTGCTTGATTTCGAGTTGCCTTTCAGTGTGCTAACTGACACCTCAGACAAAGCCATTAGAGTTGTGTTAGTGCAGGAAGGCCACCCCATTGCCTATGAGAGCCGAAAACTCAATGATGCAGAGGAGCGGTACGCAGCCCACGAGAAGGAGATGCTGGCAGTGGTGCATTGCCTCCGCACATGGAGGGTGTATTTGCTGGGTACCAGGTTCGTGGTTCAGACAGACAATGTTGCTAATACATTCTTTCAGACTTAAAAGAAGCTTTTTGCACGGCAGGCGCGGTGGCAGGAGTTCTTGGCTGTGTACGATTTTACTTGGGAACACAAGCCAGGAAGGTAAAATCAGGTGGAAGATGCCTTAAGTCGCCGACAAGTGCAAGAGACGGTTGCTGCCCTCACTCAAGTGCAGAGTGACTTGCTAGACAAAATCAGGGAGCAGGCCCCACATGATGCCACATATCAGCAAGTGGTACAACAGGTCAAAGAGGGTGCGGTAAGGTGATACTGGCCCGATAATGATTTATTACATGCCAAGGGTAATCGTGTATATGTTCCCAGTGGTGTAGGCCTTAGGAAGGAGATACTGTGGGAGTTTTATGATTCACAGTGGGCTGGTCGTCCTGGCGTCGAAAGGATGATGGCCTTGTTGTCCCGCAACTACTACTAGCCAAAGATGGAAGATGAAGTTGAGGCATATGTCAAGATGTGCATCACTTGTCAGCAAGACAAGACGGAGCGGCAGAAGGAGGCAGGTTTGTTGCAGTCGCTACCCATTCCTATGAAGCCATGGGTGTCGCATTCGATGGATTTCATTAGTGAATTCCCAAAGATTGATGGCATGGGATCTGTCATGGTTGTGGTGGATCGATTTTCCAAGTATGCAGTGCTTATTCCTGCCCCCTCTTCATGTCAAG
>CM075454.1:3249014-3274014 GCA_037832335.1 Carallia pectinifolia | reverse complement strand
ACAGCCAAGGAATGGATTGTTGGCAACTTGCTCCAACTCGCTGAATGGGCATATGCTGAGCATGTCAACAAGCAAGGTGACGGGAAAATTGGCCACGACATGAAAACAGCCAAGGAATGGATTGATGGCAACTTGCCCTAACTCGTTGAATGGGCATGCGCTGGGCTTGTCAGCAAGCATGGTGATGGGAAAATTAGCCAACGAACGAAAACGGCCAAAGAATGGATTTTTGGCACCCTGCACCAACTCGTCAAATGGGCGTGGACATGGGCTGGGCATGTCAGCAAGAAAGGTGATGCTCACTTCGGCCAAGGCACTGGCCACCAAAGGGGGATTCGAAACGATAAAAAAATGGACTAGGAGCTCGCTTGGCTCTGCGCATGCTACTGCCAGCGTGGGAGGTTACCACGGGAGGCCAGTGAGGCAAGCTAGCAAGGTATGTTAGCTAGGTAAGCACCCTAACCGTTGCACTGCACAACACGTTTGACAGTTGCAGGGGGTGGCAGCGAAGAGGTTAGGCCCTAGTCCCTCGTCCAAAGAGCACGATAGAGTTGATGGCACCTTGCACCAACTCCCATGCACGAACCCGTTGAATCAGCAAGCGAGGCTACGGGAAGATCGACTAAGGCATTGGCCACCTGAGCTGGCGTAAGAACGGCCAAGGAATAAACTTATAGCATGCTCAGCCCCGCACAGGTTGCTGCCCGCAAGCGTGCTTTGCACAAGTTATTGCCCGCGAGGGAGGTTAACAAAAAGCTAGGAAGGCACCCGAGTAAGGGGGGGAGACCAGCAGCGCGCTAGGCCTGGCGCAGCGTGCCGCTCGTCGGGCCAGCAACGCGCACAATGTGCAGGAGGGAGTAGATTGCGCTTGCGCCTTGCTGCTCGTCTGCCCAGCAGCAGCGCCCTTGGGAAGCAGCTAAGGAGAGCAGCGTGCGCGCAGCGTACTACTCGTACTCCCAGCAGCACTCGCAGGGAGCTTCTCGTCTAGCCAGCAGCGGGCTGCTCGGCTGGCTAGTAGTGCGGTGGGGGCAGCAGCTTGTTCGGAGCAGGCTGGGGGCAGATGCGCGCGCGCAGTGGGCTTAGGGGAGCAGCGTGCAAGGGCAGTGGGCTGCACGTCTGGGTAGGAGTGCCACGACGTCCTGGGGGGAGCAGCCCGCTGCTCGTCTGGCAAGCAGCAAGCACGGCGGGCTTGGGGCGACAATGCGCGCACTCGTTTGGCCAGTAGGGCTCGTTGCAGGCTGGGGGAGCAGTGCGCGCGCGCGCAGCGTTCTGCCCGTCTACCCAGCAGTGCGCGCAGTAGGCTGGGGGAGCAGCGGGCGCGCGAGCCAGAGGCTACTCGTCCGGCCTGCGCGCACGCACTTGTCTGGCCAGCAGCGCGCGCTGCAGGCTTGGGGGAGTAGCGCGCGGCGGGGGCCAATGCGAGCTCACCGTATTTTGCACGTCGGGACTGCGCAGCGCGTGCGGGTGCTAGTGGGTCAGGCCTGCCCCGCGCGCACGCAGTCCTCCCAGTGTGCTTTGTCCAACCCAATTCTTGGTCCACACTAGGACCCGCATGTAGGCCCTTTCCTTCGCTAACCCTCTGAACTTTCACCTTGGTTCAAGGAATGCCCAGCCACTCCAAAGTTCCATGCTAGGAATTGGCGTAAGGTGCTGCCAACTCCTGCACGCCTAGCGTTCATAGGGTGACAGCTAATTTTCTCACGCAAAATTTTGCCTTGTGATGGCACTAAGTCACACTTAGTCTCAGCCAACCGCAGACACACAAGGATTGCACAATGGAACTTTATATGTAGGCACACAACTGACACAGTCAAAAGAGACACAAGAGCATATAAGGGAACCTTTACCATCCTTTTATTAGCTCAAGTAATACAAAGGAACAATCACCTGAACTCTCTACAGTGTTTCACTCTTTCTCTCTGAGTGATTTCTCTTTCATCGAGTACAAATGACAACCCATAGGTTCTATATATAACTGACACCCCTAGCTATCTAGGTCTTGGAGATAAGCATTATCTCCCCACGATCTCTATCGTGGCTGATAACCCTCATCTTCCCACGATCACATCCATGACTTGATCCTTATAAGCCTTATCTCCCACGATCCTTTGCCATGCACGATCTGATGAGCATTATCCTGATGCTCGGCCAACCGGATAGAGCCACACCCGCACATCCCCATGTTCCACACGTCATAGGAGACTCGATGCCACGCAGTGCCATGCAATGCCATGCAGACTTGGCCAAGACCCAGTCCTATGTTTTGGGCCTCTTGGCCCAAGCCCATGGCCCATATGATGGAGCCCACAAACATGTAGCCCAGCATCCTTTGTCCAACCCAAGTCTTGGTCCACATTGAGACCCGCATGTAGGCCCGTGCCTACGCTGACCCTCTCAGCTTTCACCTTGCTTCAAAGAGTGCCCAGCGACTCCAAAGTCCCATGCTAGGAATTGGCACAAGGTGCCGTCAACTCCTGCATGGCAAGTGTTCATGGGGTTAACAAACCACCCCCACCTGTTGAACCCAACATCCTTGTTGGTAAGGTTGATAGGTAGTCTTCCACCTGCTTCTCGAACTGCCATAGAGTCACATCTCTTTCCCAGCTCACCTCACTATCTGGGGCATTCTTCCACTTAACCAAGTACTCAACCGGCATGTTCATCTTACTTTGTCCCTGCGTTCGGTGGCCTAGAATTCTGTCCACTTCACGCTGGAACTCAGTTCTGATTGTAGGGGGAGCACGTCGTGCTTGTTTCCTTGGAGGCTTATCGCCTGCTTGCTCATGGAAGGGCTTCAAGAAACTCATGTTGAAGGTTGGATGCATCTTCAACCTTTCTGGGAGCTGGAACCTATATGCAACATAGCCAACTTTCTTCACCACTGTGAAGGGATCGTCATACTTTGGAACCAGCCCACGATGCACTATCATGCTGCTGATCTTCTTCCAAATTTCGAGAGTAAGTTTTAGGAACACTTTATCCCCAACTTGGAACTCCACGTCCCTCCTTCCTCGGTCCACATACCTTTTCATCTGCCTGATTGCCTTGTCCAAGCTATCCTGGGCCTCCTCTAGCCACTCTTGCTTAGAACGGGCAACCGGTGTGCTGTCGGACATCTCCCTCCTGAGCTAGTCCTGGCCACATCATTAGGAGTAAGGGGCTGTTGCCCCATACTTAGCTCAAAGGGACTCATACCTGTGGAAGAGGACTTATGAAGATTGTAGCAAAATTAGGCCGAATCGAACAACTCAAGCCATTTCCGCTGGCTTGCCGTCACGTAATGTCGAAGATATTCCTCAAGTAGGCCATTGATCCGCTTCGTCTGGCCATTAGTCTGAGGATGGTTGGCAGTAGAGAATTTTAATTCTGAGCCCATCATGTTGAACAATGACATCCAGAATCTGCCAGTGAAACGAGGATCTCGATCGCTCACAATATCTTCAGGCAACCCAAAGTACTTTACTACCTGCTTGTAGAAAAGCTCAGCGGTTGTATCCGCCCGACATGAAGAGGGGGCAGGAATAAACACTGCATACTTGGGAAACCGACCTACCACCACCATGATAGATCCCATGCCATCAACCTTTTGGGAACCCGCCAATGAAATACATCGAAACCGACACCCATGGCTTCGTAGGAATGGGTAGCGGCTACAACAAACCCGCCTCCTTCTGCCGCTTTGTCTTGTCTTGTTGACAAGTGATGCATGTCCTGACATATGCTTCGACGTCATCTTCTATCTTTGGCCAGTAGTAGTTGCGGGACAGCAAGGCCATCATCCTTTCGACGCCAGGATGACCAGCCCACTATGAATCATGAGACTCCCGCAGTATCTCCTTTCTAAGGCTTGCACCACTGGGAACATATACACAATTACCCTTGGCATGCAATAAATTATTATCGAGCCAGTATCGTCTTACCACACCCTCTTTGACCTACTGTACCACTTGCTAATATGTGGCATCATGTGGGGCCTGTTCCCTGATTTTGTCTAGCAAGTCACTCTGCACTTGAGTGAGGGCAATAATCATCTCTTGCACTTGTCAGCGACTAAGGGAATCAGCCACCTGATTTTGCCTTCCTAGCTTGTGTTCCCAAGTAAAATCGTACTCAGCCAATAACTCCTGCCACCGTGCCTGCCGTGCAAAAAGCTTCTTCTGAGTCTAAAAGAATGTGTTTGCCACATTGTTGGTCCGAACCACGAATCGGGTACCCAGCAGATACACCCTCCAGGTTTGAAGGCAACGCACCACTGCCAGCATTTCCTTCTCATGGGCTGAGTACTACTGCTCTACATCATTAAGTTTCTAGCTCTCATAGGCAATGGGGTGGCCTTCCTGCACCAACACACCTCTAATGGCTTTATCTGAGGCGTCAGTTAGCACACTGAAAGGCAACTCAAAATCGAGCAGCCTCAGGACCGACTCTGTGGACACTGCTGCCTTCAACTTGGCAATCTGTGGTCCACCTCCAGGGTCTATCCTTCTTGAAAAATTCTGTCAATAGGGCCACCTTTCTGCAGTAACCCTGCACAAACTTCCTGTAGTAGTTAGACAAAGCAACAAAGGATCTCAACTCAGACACTTTGGTAGGGGCCTCCCACTTCACTATTGCCTGGACTTTTCTCTCGTCCATTTTAACTTGCCCTCGACTCACCCTATGCCCTAGGAACATAATCTCTCACTGGGCAAACTCGTATTTTTCCTTTTTCACATATAATTGGTGCTCTCTCAACTTAGACAACACCAACCTTTGGTGGGACAAGTAATCATCCAAGGACTCACTATACACAACAATATCATCCATATATACAACCACAAAATGATCAATGAAGTCATGAAACACATCATTCATAAAATTACAGAAAGTAGCGGGGGCGTTAATCAAACCGAATGGCATCACCAAGAATTCGTAGGAGCCATAGCGAGTGATGCACGTGGTTTTCCCTTCATCTCCTTTTGCAATCCTGACTTGCCAATATGCAGACCGCAGATCCAGCTTGATGAAATTTGAGGCTCTCGCTAGCCTGTCAAACAAGTTCGCTATTAATGGAATAGGGTACTTGTTCTTTACCGTCACCTTATTCAGAGCCCGGTAATCAATATACATCCGCAGGGAGCCATCGGGTCCTCTTAAACAACACCGAGGCACCATATGGCGCTTTGGAGGGTTGAATTAGGCCTGCATCCAGCAACTCTGTCAACTGCCTCCTCAATTCTGCCAACTCTAGTGGACTGATGCGATATGGGGCTTGTGCTGGTTGTTTGGAACCAGGCACCAAATCAATCTTATGGTCAGTGGCACGCCTCTAGGGAAGACACTTGGGGAGTTCAGGAGGCATCACGTCAGTGAACTTTCCCAACAAATCCAGCACACTGTCAGGCAGCTCTGCAATAATGCCTTCTTTGATCTCCATCAAAGCTGCAAGGTAGGTGACTTCTCCCTTCTTCAGCCCATGCTTCACCTGCATAGCTGATGGCATACCACCCGACTTACCACCAATACTGGAAGAGGGAGTGAACGTTCTAGCAACGAAACATGGATGATCCTCATGCATGATCATGAGACCACCCAAGTGAGGCAACATAGCAACTTTTGCACTCACAAAAGAAATCAACCCCCAGTATGATATCAAAATCATACTCCTTGCCCGTACGAGTATAAAAGGGGAGACGACAACAACAACAAAAACAGACTCCATGCCTGCACAAATATAGAAAGTGAGACAGCAATAGCAACAAAAGCATACTCTTTGCTTTCAATATAAAAGGCGACATAGCAATAGCAACAAAAGAATACTCTTTGGTTTCGCAAGTAAAAAGGCGAGATGGGAATAGCAAAGCATACTCCTTACCCATATGAATATAAAAAGCAACACGACAACAACGACAAAAACAAATTCCTTGCCCGCACAAGCTTATAAGGCGAGACAGTAGGAACAACAAAAGCAGACTCCTTATCCGCAAAAGTCTAAAAGGCGAAAAATACAACAACAAAAGTATATTCCTTACCTGCATGAGTATAAAAAGCGAGGCGACAACAACAGCCAAGAAGACTCCTACCTTGCACGAGAATAAACGCTAGACAGCAACAACAACAAAGGAAGCTCCTTGCAAACAAGAGTATAAAAGGCAAGATGACAACAACAAAGCATGCTGCTTGCCCGCACAAGCATAATAGGCGATACGACAACAACAACAAAAGCATACTCGCTGTCCGCATGAGTATAAAAGGCGAGATGACAACAATAACAACAAAACTAGAGTCCTTGCCCGCACGAGTATAAAAGGCGAGATAACAACAACAATAAAACTAGTTTCCTTGCTCAGCTGAGTATAAAAGGCAAGACAACACCAACAAAAAAAGTGGACTCCTTGCCCGCAAGAGTATAAAAGGCAAAAAGCACAACAACAAAAGTATAATCCTGGCTCGCATGAGTATAAAAGGGAAGACGACAACAAGAACAAAGCAAACTTCCAGCTTGAACTAGTATAAAAGGTGAGACGCCAACAACAACAAAACTAGACTCTTTGTGCATACGAGGATAAAAGCCGAGATGCGAATAACAACGAAAGTCGACTACTTGCCCGCAAGCGTATAAAGGGCGAGATGGCAACAACAAAGCACACTCTTTGCCCGCACGAGTATAAAAGGCGAGACAGCAACAACAAAGCGTGCTGCTTGACGACGTGAGTGTGAAAGGCGAGACAGAAACAACAACAAAACCAGACTCCTTACTTACACGACTATAAAAGGCAAGACAGCAGCAATAACAAAGGCAAACTTTTTGCCTGCAAGAGTACAAAAGTATGAGAAGTATAATAAGAAAGTATACTCCTTGCCTGCACAACTATGAAAGGCGAGAGTACAACTGCAACAAAACAGACTCCTACCTGTATGAGCATAAAAGGCGAAATAGCGATAACAACAAAACCATGCTCCTTGCTTGCAACAGTATAAAAGGTCAAAAGTATATTCCTTGCCCGCACGAGTATGAAAGGCGAGATGGCAACAACAGTAAAAAAGACTCACAGGCTGTACGAGTATAAAAGGCGAGACAGCAATAACAACAAAAGCTGACTGCATGCCCGCAAGAGTAAAAAATGCGACAAATACAACAACAAAAGGATACTCCTCGCAGCACTAGTGTAAAGGGTGGGAATGCAACGACAACTAAACTATACTTCTTGCACGCCTGAGTTTAAAAGGCAAGACGACAACAATAGCAAAAGTAGACTCCTTGCCCGCATGAGTGTAAAAGGTGGCATGGGAACAACAAAGCATACTCCTTGCCCGCACGTGTTAGAAAAGGCGGGACGGCAACAACAAAGCATGCTGTTTGCCTACACGAGTATAAAAGGCGAGATGACCACAACAACCAAACTAGACTACTCGTTCGAACGAGTATAAAAGGCGACGCAGCAACAACAACAAAAGCATACTCCCTACTCGCACTAGTATTAAATACTTGACGGCAACTGCAAGCCATACTCCTTACCCGCATGAGTATAAAAAACGAGACGACAGCAACAAAGCAGGCTGCTTGCCCGCACGAGTAGAAAAGATGAGACGGCGACAACAACACAACGAGACTTCTTGCCCGCAGGAGTATAAAAGGCAAGACGGCAACAACACTAAAGTAGACTCCTTGCACGCAAGAGTATAAACGGTGACAAGAAGAACAACAAAGGTATACTCATCGCCTGCCTGAGCATGAAAAGAAAGACGACAACAACAACAAAGCTAGACTCTTTGCACGCACGGATATAAAAGTCGAGACAGCAACAACATGAAAAGTAGACTCTTTGCCTGCAAGAATATAAAAGGCAATACTTGCAAAAACAATAGTATACTCTTTGCCTGCACAAGTACAAAAGTCGATATGATAATAATAGCAAAGCAGACTCCTAGCCTGCACGAGTATAATGGGTGAGATGGCAACAACAATGCATGCTCCTTGTTTGCGCGAGCATAAAAGGCGAGACAACAACAACAAAGCATGCTCTTTGCCTGTACGAGTATAAAAGGCGAGATGGCAACAATAACAAAAACGCATAGATTGCTAGCACGAGCAAAAAAGGTTTGGCGACAATAGCAAAGCATTCTTCTTGCCTGCATGAGTATAAAAGACGAGACGACAACAACAACAAAACCAAACTCCTTGCCCATACGAGTATAAAAGGCAATACGGCAACAACAACAAAAGCTGACTCCTTGCCTGCAAGAGTATGAAAGGAGACACGGCAGCAACAAAGCATATACGCATGAGCATAAAGGTAGGAGGGCAACAACAAAGCATGTTTTTTGCAGCATGAGTATAAAAGCTGAGACGACAACAACAACAAAACCAGACTACTTGCCTAGATGAATATAAAAGGCGAGATGACAACAGCAACAAAAGCATACTTCCTGCTTGCACGAGTATTAAAGGCACGACGGCAACTGCAAACTGTACTCCTTGCCCCACGAGTATAAAATACAACAAAGCAATAACAAGGCGAGACAAAAACAACAAAGCATTCTACTTGCCCGCACAAGTATACAAGGTGAGACGACACCAACAACAAAACTAGGCTACTCGTTCAGACGAGTATAAAAGGCAAGACGACAGCAACAACAAAAGGGTATTCCCTGCTTGCACGAGTATTAAAGGCATAACGACAACTGCAAACCATACTCCTTCCCTACACGAGTATAAAATATGAGATGGCAACAACAAAGCAGGCTGCTCTCCCGTACAAGTATAAATGGCTGACGGCAACAGCACTAAAGCTGATTCCTTGCACGCCAGAGTATAAAAGGCGAAAAGTAGAATAACAATAGTGTACTTGTCACCTGCCTGAGTATAAAAGGAAAGATGGCAACAATAACAAAGCTAGACTCCTTGCACGGATGGGGATAAAAGGCGAGACGCCCAATAGCAAAAGTAGACTGTTTTCCCACAAGAATATAAAATGAAAAACTTGCAAAAACAACAATATACTCCATGCCCACACAAATATAAAAGCCGAGATGGTAATAATAGCGAAGCAGACTCCTTGCCCGCACAAGTATAAAAGGCGAGACGACAACAACAAAGCATACTCCTTGTTGGCGTGATTATAAAAGGCATGACGACAACAACAAAGCAGACTCCTTGCCTACACGAGTATACAAGGCGAGACAGTAATAACAACAAAAGCAAACACTTTGCCTACACGAGTAAAAAAGGCGTGACAGCAATATTAAAGCATACACCTAGCCCACACTAGCATAAAAGACGTGATGACAACAACAACAAAACCTGACTCCTTGTCCATACGAGTATAAATGGCGAGACGGTAGCAACAACAAAAGCCGAGTCCTTACCCGCAAGAGTATAAAAGTTGAGACGGCAACAACAAAGCATGTTGCTTGCTTGCATGAGCATAGAAGGCGTGACGGTAACAGTAACAAAACCGGACTACTCACCTGGACGCGTATAAAAGGCGGGACAACAACAACAACAAAGGCAGGCTCTTTTCTGGCAAGAATATGAAAGGCAATAAGTAGAATAACAAAAGTATGCTCCCTACCCACCGGAGTAAAAAAGGCGAGACAACAATAGCAATAAAACCAAACTCCTTTCTGCATGAGTATAAAAGCAGAGACGTAACAACAGCAAAAGTAGACTCCTTGCTTATAAGGATATGAAAGGCAAAAAGTACAAAAATAAAAGTATAGTCCTTGCCTGCCTGCGCGAGCATAAAAAAAGGCGAGACATAACAATAGAAAAGTACAACAACACAAGTATACTCGTTGCCCACACGGGTATAAAAGGTGAGGCGGTTACAACAACAAAACAGACTCCTGGCCCGCACATCCATAAAAGGTGAGACTGCAACAACAACAAAAGTAGATTCCTTACCCACAAGAATATGACAGGTGAAATGTACAACAACAAAAGTAAAGTCCTTATCTACATAGGCATAAAAGGCAAGGCGGCAACAACAGCAAAGTAGACTCCTAGCCCGCATGTGTAAAAAAGGCGAGATGACAACCACAACAAACGTAGACTCCTTGCCTACAAGGGCATGAAAAGGGAGATGGTAATAATAGCAAAGTAGACTCCTAGCCTACACGAGCATAAAAGGCGAGATGGCAACAACAACAAAAGAATACTGCCTACTTGCGCGAATATTAAAGGCGAGACAGTAATAATGGCAAAGCAGAATCCCTGCTTGCATGAGTGCAAAAGGCAGGACGGTGACTACAACGCACGAATGCTCCCTACCCGCACGAATATAAAAGGTAAAACGGCAATATTAAGGCATACACCTTGCCCACGCGAGTATAAAAGGCGAGACGACAACAACAACTAAACGAGATTCCTTTCCTGCATAAGTATAAAAGGAAAGACAGCAACAACAACAAAAGCAGCCTCCTTGCCTGCAAGAGTATAAAAGGTGAGACAACAGCAACAAAGCATGCTTCTTGCCTGCACATGTATAAAAGGCTGGATGGCAACAACAATAAAACAAGAGTCCTTGCCCGCAAGAGTGTAAAAGGCAAAAAGTGCAACAACAAAAGGATACTCCTTGCCCACACAAGTATAAAATGTGAGATGGAAACAACAACAAAACCAGACTCCTTACCCATATGAGTACCAAAAGTGAGAGAGCAACAACAATAAAAGCAGGTTCCTTACTCGTAAGCATATAAAAGGCGAAATGTACAACAACAAAAGTATACTCGTTGCTCGTACGAGTATACAAGTCGAGACGACAACAACAACAAATGTAGTCTCCTTCCCCGCAAAAGTATAAACAGTGAGACGATAGTAGAAAATGCGAGACGACAACAATGACAAAACCAAAGTCCTTGCCCGTGCAACTACAAAGGGCGAGACAACAATAACAACAAAAGAGTGCTCTCTACCCACACGAGTATAAAAGGTGAGAAGGCAATATTAAAGTATACTACTTGCCCGCAGGAGTATAAAAGGCAAGACGGCAACAGCAAAGTATACTCCTTTCTCACATGAGTATAAAAGGAGAGCCAACAACAACAACAAAACCAGACTCCTTGCCTGCACAAGTACAAAAGGGAAGATAGCAACAATAGCAAAAGCAGACTTCTTACACGCAAAAGTAAAAACGGCAAGACGACTACAACAAAGCATACTCTTTCAAGAGTACAAAAAGCGAGAGAGCACTTTATAAATGGTGAAAAGTGCAAAAAGGATGCTGCATGCCCGCATGAGTATAAATGGTGGGATGGCAACAACAACAAAACCAGACTCCTTACCCATGCGAGTATAAAAGGCGAGACAACAACAACAATAAAATTAGTCTACTTCCTTTCAAGAGTACAAAAGGCGAGAGACAGCAAGAAAGCATACTCTTTGCCCACACGAGTATAAAAGGCAAGACGACAACAACAAAGCCTGCCACTCGCCCGTACGAATATAAAAGGCAAGATGGCAACAATAACAAAACTGGAGTCCTTGCCTGTACTTGTATAAAGGACGAAACGATAATAAAAACAAGAGCATACTACTTGCCTGCACGAGTATAAAAGTCAAGATGGCAACAGCAACAGCAAGGTATAAAAGGCGGGACAACAATAACAATAAAACCAGACTCCTTACCAGTGCGAGTATAAAAGGCATGGTAGCAACAACAACTAAAGCAGACTCCTTGCCCGCAAGAGCATAAAAGGCAAATAGTACAACAACAAAAGCATACTCCTTGCTTGCACGAGCATAAAAGGTGAGACGACAACATCAGCAAAGTAGACTCTTACCCTGCAGGAGTATAGAAGGTGAGACGGTAACAACAATAAAAGCAAACTCCCTATCTGCAAGAGTATAAAAGGCGACAATTACAACAACAAAAGTATACTCTTTACCTGCTTAAGTATAAAAGGTGAGACGACGACAACAACAACAAAACCAGACTCCTTACTCACATGTGTATAAAAGGTTAGACGATAACAGTAGTGAATGTAGACTCTTTGCCTAGAGTAATATAAAGGGCGAAAAGTGCAAAAACAAAAGTATACGCCTTGCCCACAAAAGTGTAGAAGGTAAGACGACCTCAACAACAAAAGCAGACTCTTTGCCCGTAAGAGTATAAAGGCAACTAGTACAACAACAAAAGTACAGTCCTCGCCCCTAGACTATAAAAGGCTAGACGGTAACAACGAAGCATGCTTCTTGCATGCACGACGATAAAAGGCAAGACGATAACAAGAACAAAGCATGATGCATGCCCATACGAGTATAAAAGGTAAGATGGCAACAACAATGCGTACTCCTTACCCGCAAGACTATAAAAGGGATGACGGCAACAACAAACCATGATGCTTGCCTGCACGAGTATAAAAGGCGAGACGACAACAACAACTAAACCAGACTACTTGTCTGGATGAGTATAAAAGGCGACACAGCAACAACAACAAAAGAATACTCCTACTCGCACGAGTATTAAATATCCGACGACAACTGTAAACCATACTCCTTGCCCGCACTAGTATAAACACGAGACACGACAGCAACAAAGCATTTACGCATGAGCATAAAAGGTAGGACGGCAACAACAAAGCATGCTGCTCGCTACACGAGTATAAAAGGCAAGACGGCAACAACAACAAAACCATACTACTCACCCGGATGAATATAAAAGGCGAGATGACAATAGGAACAAAAGCATACTCCATGCTTGCAAGAGTATTAAGGGTATGACGGCAACTGCAACTGTACTCCTCACCCACATGAGTATAAAATACAAGACGACAACAACAAAGCATACTCCTTGCCCACACGAGTATGAAAGGTGAGACGACAACAACAAAGCATGCTGCTTGGCTGTACGAGCATAAAAGGTGAGACGACGACGACAACAAAACCAGACTACTCATTCAGATGAGCATAAAAGGCAAGACAGCAACAACAACAAAAGCGTACTCCCTGCCCGTACGAGTATAAAATATGAGGGGGCAACAACAAAGCAGGCTACTCTCCCGCACGAGTATAAAAGCTGACACAACGACAACAACAAAACAATACTTCTTGCCCACAAGAGTATAAAAGGCTAGACGACAACAACACTAAAGTTGACTCCTTGCACGCCAGAGTATAAAAGGCGACAAGTAGAACAACAAAAGTGTACTTGTCGCCTTCCCGAGAACAAAAGGAAAGATGGCAACAACATCAAAGCTAGACTCCTTGCACGCATGGGGATAAAAGGCGAGACCGCCAATAGCAAAAGTAGACACTTTCCCTGCAAGAACATAAAAGGAAAAACTTGCAAAAACAACAATATACTCCATGCCCACACAAGTATAAAAGCTGAGGTGGTAATAATAGCAAAGCAGACTCCTCACCCACACGACTATAAAAGGCGAGACGACAAAAACAAAGCATACTCCTTGCTTGCATGAGTATAAAAAGCAAGACGACAACAACAAAGCATACTCTTTGCCTACATGAGTATGAAAGGCAAGACAGCAACAACAACAAAAGTGAACCTTTTGCTCGCACGAGTAGAAAAGGTGTGACAACAATATTAAAGCATACTCCTTGCCCGCACGAGCATAAAAGGTGAGATGGCAACAACAACAAAACCAAACTCCCTGTCCATACGAGTATAAATTGCGAGATGGCAGCAACAATGAAAGCCGACTCCTTGCCCGCAAGAGTATAAAAGTCGAAACGGAGACAACAAAGCATGTTGCTTGCCTGCATGAGTATAAAAGGCATGACGGCAACAGTAACAAAACCAAACTACCAACCTGGACGAGTATAAAAGGCGAGATGGGAACAACAACAAAAGAATAGTCCTTGCCTGCACGAGTATTAAAGGCATGACAACAATTGTAAATTATACTCCTTTTCCACACGAATACAAAATACGATCCGGCAACAACAAAGCATAGTCCTTGCCCACACGAGTATAAAAGGTGAGACAAAAATAATAAATCATGCTGCTTGCTCGCATGAGTATGGAAGGCGAGATAGCAACAACAACAAAATCGGACTACTAGTCTAGACGAGCATAAAAGGCGAGACAACAATAACAACAAAAGCATACTTCCTACCGCGCGGGTATTAAAGGCATGACGGCAACTACAAACCATATTCCCTACCCGAACGAGTATAAAATACGAGACGGCAACAACAAGGCCAGCTGCTTACCCTCACGACTATAGAATGCGTGACGGCATCAACAATAGAACGAGACTTCTCGCTCGCACGAGCAAAAAAAGCAAGATGACAACAACACTAAAGCAAACTCCTTGCATGCAAGAATATAAAAGGCGACAAGTACAACCACAAAAGTATGCTTGTCGCTTGCTTGAGTATAAAAGGAAAGATGACAACAACAACAAAGCTAGACTCGTTCCATGCATGGGTATATAAGGCGAGACGGCTACAATAGCAAAAGTAGACTCTTTGCCCACAAGAATATAAGAGGCAAAACTTGCAAACCAGCATTATACTCCTTGCCCACACGAGCACAAAAGTCGAGACAGTAATAATAGCAAAGCAGACTCCTAGCCCACAAGAGTATAAAAGGCGAGATGGCAGCAACAAAGCATACTCCTTGCTCACCGAGTATGAAGGGCAAGGTGACAACAACAAACCATGCTCCTTGCCTGCACGAGTATAAAAAGCGAGATGACAACAACAACAAAAGTGCGCAATTTGCTCGCACATGTAACATAGGCATGACGGCAATATCAAAGCATAACCCATGCCCATGCGAGCATAAATGGCGAGACGAAAACAACAGCAAAACCAAACTCGTTGCCCATACAAGTATAAAAGGCAATACGGCAACAACAACAAAAGCCGACTCTTTGCCGCAAGAGTATAAAAGGCAAGGCGGCGGCAACAAAGCATGCTACTTGGCCACACGAGTATAAAAGGCGAGACGACAACAACAGGAAAAGCTGACTCCTTGCTCGCAAGAGTAAAAAAGGTGAGACGGCAACAACAAAGCATACTCTTTGCCCGTACGAGTATAAAATCCGAGACAGCAATCGCAAAGCATCTGCTTCCCCGAACAAGTTTAAAAGGCAAGACGGCAACAACAAAAAAACCAAACTCCTTGCCCATATGAGTATAAAAGGCGTGACGGGAATAACAACAAAAGCATACTCGTTGCCTGCACTAGTATAAAAGGAGAGACAGTAACCGTAAAGAATACTCCTTACCCACACGAGTATGAAAGGCAATTGGTAAAAAAAGCAAAACCAGATTGTTTGTCTACATAAGTTTAAAAGGCGAGACAGCACCAACAACAAAAGTGGACTCCTTGCCCGAAAGAGTATAAAAGGCAAAACGTACAATAACAAAAGCATACTCTCCTCCTACACGAGTATAAAAGGCGAGGCGGCAACGACAGCAAAACAAACTCCTAGCTCATACGAGTATAAAAGGTGAGATGGCAATAATGACAAAAGCATACTCCTTGCCTACACAAGTGTAAAAGACGAGACAACAATAGCAAAGCATACTTTTTACTCATTGCCCACACAATTATAAAAGGAAAGATGACAATGATAACAAAATGAAACTCCTTTCCTGCACGAGTATAAAAGGCAACATAGCAACGACAACAGAAGCAAACTCCTAGCCTGTAAGAGTATAAAAGGCAAAATGTACAGCAGCAAAAGTATTCTCCTTGCCTGCACGAGTATGAATGGTGAGATAGCAACAACCGCAAAGCAAGCTCCTAAATTGCACCAGGGCAAAAGGTAAGACAACAACAACAACAAAAACAGACTCCTTGCCTACAAGGTGTGAAAGGCAACAAAGTACAACAATAAAAGTATACTCCTCACCCGCTCAAGTGTAAAAGGCAAGACGATAGTAAAAACAAATCCAGACTCCATGCCCGCACATGTATAAAAGGCGAGACAGCTACAACAACAAAAACATACTTCGTGCCCCTAAGAATATAAAATGCGAAAAGTACAGCAACAAAAGTATACTTCTTGCCCACACGAGCACAAAAGGCGAGACGGCAACGACAGCAAAATAGATTCCTTGTCTACACGAGTATAAAAGGCGAGACGATAACAATAACAAAGCTAGACTCCTTGCCCACGCAAGTATAAAAGGTTGGACAGCAACAATAGCAAATGCAAACTCCTTGCCGGCGCGAGCATGAAAGGCGAGACGGCAACAACAACAAAATAGACTCCTTGTCGGCTCGAGTATAAAAGACGAGACAGCAACAACAATAAATGTAGATTCCTTGCCCACAAGAGTATAAAATACATAAAGCGCATCAACAAAGGTATACTCCTCGCCCACTCGAGTGTAAAAACCAAGACGGCAAGCACAACAAAACCAGAATCCTTGCCCGCACGAGTATAAAATACGAGACGGCAACAATAGCAAAAGCATACTACCTGCCCGCAAGAGTATAAAAGGCTAAAAGTACAACAACAAAACTATACGCCTAGCCCACATGAGTATAAAAAGCAAGACGGCAATAGCAAAGCATGCTGCATGCTCACACAAGTGTAAAAGGCAAGACGACAACAACAATAACAAAAGCAGACTCCTTGCACGCAGGAGTACAAAAGGGAAAAGTACAACAACAAAAATATGCTCCTCGTCCACCCGAGCATACTCTTTGCCTGCATGGGTAGAAAAGGCGACACGACGACAATAAAGTATACTCTTTCCCAGCAAGAGTATAAAAGGCGAGACGAGAACAACAAAGCATGCTCCTTGCCCACACGAGTATAAAAGGTTAGACAGCGACAACAACAAAACCAAACTTCTTGCCCATACGAGTATAAAAGGTGAGACAGCAACAACAAAGCATAAACTTTGCCAGCATGAGGATAAAAGACGAGATGACAACAACAAAGCATACCCCTTACCCACGGGAGTATAAAAGGCGAGACGACAGCAATAAAGCATGCTCCTTGACCAGCTGAGTATAAAAGGTGAGATGGCAACAACAGGACAGTGGTCATGGAAGTCGAAATTTGCTAAGGAGTGTGTAACAACTAACCTGCCGAATCAACTAGCCCCAAAAATGGATGACATTGAAGCGCGTGACCCGCACCCAGCAGTCGCTGCAAAACTCTAAGTGCAAGCTTGGGCAGAGCGGCCGTCGGTGCAGATATTAGTGGTATTAGCAAATATTCAAATGAGAACTTTGAAGGCCGAAAAGGGGAAAGGTTCCATGTGAACGGCACTTGCACATGGGTTAGTCGATCCCAAGAGACAGGGGAAACACGTCCGATAGTGCGTCCGCGCGCGAGCTTTGAAAAGGAATCGGGTTAAAATTCCCAAACTGGGACGCGGCGGCTGACGACAATGTTAGGGAGTTTGGAGACTTAGACGGGGTCCTCGGGAAGAGTTATCTTTTCTGTTTAATAGCCTGTCCACCCTAGAAACGACTTAGCCGGAGGTAGGGTCTAGCGGTTGGAAGAGCACCGCACATCGCGCTGTGTCCGGTACACCCCCGACGGTCCTTGAAAATCCGGAGTACCGAGTGCCTACTACGCCCGGTTGTACTCATAACTGCATCAAGTCTCCAAGGTGAACAGCCTCTAGTCAATGGAACAATGTAGGCAAGTGAAGTAGGCAAAATGGATCAGTAACCTCGAGAAAAGGATTGGCTCTGAGGGCTGGGCTCGGGGGTCCCAGCCCCAAACACGTCGGTTGTCAGCGGACGGCTCCTGCTGCTCCCGCGGCGAGAGCGGGTCGCCTTGTGCCGGCCGAGGGACGGACTGGGAACGGCCCCTTCAGGGGCCTTCCCCGGGCTTTGAACAGTCGACTTTGAACTGGTGCGGGCAAGGGGAATCTTACTGTTTAATTAAAACACAGCATTGCGGTGGTCCCTGCGGATGCTAACGCAATGTGATTTTTGCCCAGTGCTCTGAATGTCAAAGTGAAGAAATTCAACCAAGCGCAGGTAAACGGCGGGAGTAACTATGACTCTCTTAAGGTAGCCAAATGCCTCGTAATCTAAATAGTGACGTCCATGAATGGATTAACGAGATTCCCACTGTCTCTGTCTACTATCCAGTAAAACCATAGCCAAGGGAACGGGCTTGGCAACAGTGAAATACCCTATTGAGCTTGACTCTAGTCCGACTTTGTGAAATGACTTGAGAGGTGTCGGAAAGTGGGACCCGGTCCCCCACAACAGTGAAATACCACTACATTTAATGTTATTTTACTTATTCTTTGAATCGAAGGCGGCGCATCGCCCCTCCTTTTGAAATGAAGGCCGTTCGGCGGGCTGATCCAAGCAGAAGACATTGTCAGGTGGGGAGTTTGGCTGCGGCGAAACATCTGTTAAAAGATAACGCAAGTGTCCTAAGATGAGCTCAACGAGAACAGAAATCCTGTGTGAAACAAAAGGGTAAAAGCTCGTTTGATTCTCATTTCCAGTACGAATACGAACCGTGAAATTGTTGCCTACGATCCTTTAGACCTTCAGAATTTGAAGCTAGAGGTGTCAAAAGAGTTACCACAGGGATAACTGGCTTGTGTCAGCCAAGCATTCATAGCGATGTTGCTTTTTGTTTGTTTGATGTCGGCTCTTCATATCATTGTGAAGCAGAATTCACCAAGTGTTGAAATATTCACCCACCAATAAGGAATGTGAGCTGGGTTTAGACCATCGTGAGACAGGTTAGTTTTACCTTACTGATGACGGTGTCGCAACAATAATCCAACCTAGTACGAGAGGAACTGTTGATTCGCACAATTGGTCATCGCGCTTGGTTGAAAAGCTAGTGGCGCGAAGCTACCGTGGACTGGATTATGACTGAACGCCTCTAAGTCAGAATCTGGGCTAGAAGCAACGCGTGTGCCCGTCGTTCGAATGTCGACCCGCAGTAAGGGTCCTACGACGCCCAAAGACACGTGTCGTGGGCCAATCACCCGCAGCGGACGAGTTGTGGTTGCTGCCTTGAATTACAATTTCTACCGATCGACGGGTAGAATCCTTTGCAGACGACTTAAATACGCGACGGGGTATTGTAAGTGGCAGAGTGGCCTTGCTACCACGATCCATTGAGATTCAGCCCTTTTTCGCTTCGATTATTCCCACCCTCTCCCCTCAAATCACTTTTCCATCTTTTCTTTAGCCGGTTGGGGAGGCTAGCGCGCGTGCTTAAAAATCCCTAAGTTGAGCCCTGCACAATAAGCTGGATAGTTGCGTAGTGTGTTCAGGGAGGCCCGGAATGAGGAACCTCCGGCAGCACGCTTGCACCGGGCACCGGGGAGGTTAGGTATTGGACCTTCGAGTAAAGTGCCTGATAGAGTTGTTGTCACGTTGCACGGACTCGTAGAATGGGCATGGACGTGGACATGGGCTGGGCATGAGCAAGGTGATGGGAAAATCGGCTAAGGCATTGGCCACCAAAGAAGGCTTGAAAACGGCCAAGGAATGGATTGTTGGCAACTTTCACGAACTTGCTGAATGGGCATGTTCTGGGCATGTCAGCAAGCAAGGTGACGGGAAAATCGGCCAACACACGAAAACGGCCAAGGAATGGATTGTTCGCACCCTGCATCAACTCGTCGAATGGGTGTGGACATGGGCTGGGCTGGGCTGGGCATGTCAACAAGCAAGGTGTTGCTAACTTCGGCCAAGGCACAGGCCACCAAAGGGGCATTCGAAATGACAAAGGAATGGACTCGGAGCTCGCTTGGCTCCACACATGGTGCTGCCAGCATGGGAGGTTAGCACGGGAGGCCAGTGAGGCAGGCTAGTAAGGGATGTTAGCCGAGTTAGCACCCTAACCATTGCGCCGCACAACACGCTCGACAGTTGCATGGGGTGGCAGCGGGGAGGTTAGGCCTAGTCCCTCGTCCAAAGAGCACGATAGAGTTGATGGCACCTTGCACCAACTCCCTTGCACCGACCCGTTGAATGAGCTAGCGAGGCTACGGGAAGATCGGCCAAGGCATTGGCCACATGATCGGGCTTAAAAAACGGCCCAGGAATAGACTCATAGCATGCTCAGCCCTACATAGGTTGCTGCTCGCAAGCATGCTCCGCAAACGTTGCTGTCCGCAAGGGAGGTTAACAAAAAGCTAGGAAGGCACCCGAGAAAGGGAGGGAGGGTAGCAGCGCGACGGGCCGCGCACAGCGTCCCGCTCGTCGGTCCAGCAGCACGGGCAGCGTACAGCATGCGAGTGGGAGCAGATCGCGCGCGCACTTAGCCGCTCGTCCGCCTAGCAGCGGCGCGATGGGGGGAGCGGCTGGGCCGAGCAGCGTGCACAGAGCGGGCTGGGGGCAGGAGCACAAATGCGCAGTATGCTGCTCATACGCCGAGCAACACTTGCAGTGAGCTTCTCATCGGGCCAGTAGCGGGCTGGGGCAATAGCGCGCACAGTGGGCAGCTCGGTTGACTAGCAGTGCAGTGGGGACAACAGCACGCGCAGAGAGGGTGGGGGGAAGATGCGCGCCAAGCGGGCCACACATTTGGCCAGGAGCACGCACGGCAGCCTGGCGGGAGCAGCCCATTGCTCGTCTGGCCAGCAGCGATCGTGGCGGCCTCGGGGAAGTAGCCCGCCGCTTGTTGAGTCAGCAGCGAGCGCGGCGGGCTCGACGGAGCAGCGCGCGTGCTTGTCAGGCCAGCAGCGCGCGCTGCGGGCTGGGGGAGCAGCGGGCGTGCACGTAACGTGCTGCTCGTCTGGCCAGCAGCGCACACGGTGGGCTTGGGGAACCAGCGCGATGCGGGGGGACAGAGCAGGCTCACCGCGTGCTGTGCGTAGGGCCGGCCTAGGGCGCAGTTATCCCAGGGCGCGCATGCACATCGTGCTGCGCGTCGTGCCTGCCGCACGCGCGCAGTTCTTTAGAGCATGCGCACCCACTGGGCTATGCGTCGGGTTTACCGCGGGTGCGTGCAGTCCTTCCAGTGCGCGCTACGCATCAGGCCAAGCGCGTGTGGGCGCAGCAGTCCTTCAAGCGTGATTTGCCCGCTCAAATGGTTCGACGGCCATGCTCTCGGATTCAGAACATTACTCGGGCAATGGAACTGTTGTCCCACTCCACCTTTACTCGAACATAGCCTTTTTCCTTCTATAGCACGATTGCCATGCCTGTTTCGTCATAGGCCCCCCTGCCATTTGGTTGGGTTCATGCCGTGCGTGCAGTCATGGGCATCGTGAAGGAATACTACCTGGTTGATCCTGCCAGTAGTCATATGCTTGTCTCAAAGATTAAGCCATGCATGTGTAAGTATGAACTGATTCAGACTGTGAAACTGTGAATGACTCATTAAATCAGTTATAGTTTGTTTGATGGTACCTACTATTCGGATAACCGTAGTAATTTTAAAGCTAGCCCGTGCAACAAACCCTGACTTCTAAAAGGGAAGCATTTATTAGATAAAAGGTCGACGCGGGCTCTGCCCGTTGCTCTAATGATTCATGATAACTCGACGGATCGCATGGC
The DNA here is from genome assembly GCA_037832335.1 of Carallia pectinifolia. Lineage (NCBI taxonomy): Eukaryota > Viridiplantae > Streptophyta > Magnoliopsida > Malpighiales > Rhizophoraceae > Carallia > Carallia pectinifolia. The sequence goes on along the minus strand of CM075454.1, from coordinate 3,252,610 downwards.
CATCATGCCGGCGGCGCATCATTCAAATTTCTGCCCAATCAACTTTCGATGGTAGGATAGAGGCCTACTATTAGCCCATTGAACACTTGGCATGCAGAAGTTGGCGACACCTTGTGCCAATTCCTAGGATGGGACTTTGGAGTGGCTAGGCACTCCCTGAAGCAAGGTGAAACCTGAGAGGATCAGCATAGGCACAGGCCTACAAGCAGGTCCCAGTGTGGACCAAGACTTAGGTTGGGCAAAGGATGCTGGGCTGCATGTTCATGGGCTCCATCAGATAGGCCATGGGCTTGGGCCAAGAGGCCCAAAACACAAGACTGGGTCTTGGCCAAGTTTGCATGGCACTGCGTGGCACCGAGTTTCCTACGACGTGCGGACGTGGGGACGTGTAGGTGTGGCTCTTTCTGGTTGGCCGAGCATTGGGATAATGCTCATCAGATCGTACATGGCAAAGGATCATGGGTAGATAAGACTTATCGAGATCAAGTGATGGATGATCGTGGGAGATAAGACTTATAAGGATCGAGTCGTGAATGAGAACGTGGGAAGATTATCAGCCACGATAGAGATCGTGGGGATATAATGTTTATCTCCAAGCCCTGGATTGCTAGGGGTGTCAGCTATATATAGACCCTATGGGTTGTCATTTGTACTCAGTGAAAGAGAGAAATCACTCAAAGAGAAAGAGTGGAACACTGTTGAGAGTTCAAGTGATTGTTCCTTTGTATTACATGAGTTAAGTAATAAAAGGTTGGGAAAGGTTCCTGCATATGCTCTTGTGCCTCTTTTGAGTGTGTGAGTTGTGTGCCTACTTACAAAGTTCTATTGTGCAAATCGTTGTGTGTGTTGTTGGCTGAGACTAAGTGTGACTTATTGCCATCACAAGGCAAAATTTTGGGTGAGAAAATTAGCCCTGTGACAGCTATTATCAGAGCAAAAAGGTTCGACCAATGACAGGTGGTTCGGGTCTTGATTTTGTACATGAGCACATAGCCAAGCTCTTTGAGGTACTCGGTGAACTTTTGGAGGGTGCAAATTTCACTGTGTTCCCAATGTTGGCGCTCCATGAGCTGTACATAATCGATCTGCAGCGGCAACAAGAGGTGATGGCCTCTTCAAACACAGCTTTTCGGCTTGAGGAGTTGGTAGCAGAGATAGGCATCCTCAAGAAGGCTGTAGCCTCTCAACCAAGTGGAGGTGTTGTGGAGGGCTCAACCAAGATGAACGTGCCAGAGCCAAACATCTTTGGGGGAGCGAGGGATGCCAAAGAGATCAAGAACTTTCTGTAGCATGGGATAACATCATAGGATTTCGATCCTATTGTGTTGGCCTCTGGGATCGGAGTAATGATTAACAGGGATAGTCGAGGGCATTCGTATTTCATAGTCAAAGTTAAAATTCTTGGATTTATGAAAGGCGAACAATTGCGAAAGCACTTGCCAAGGATGTTTTCATTAATCAAGAATGAAAGCTGGGGGCTCGCAGACGATCAGATAACATCCTAGTCTCAACCATAAAAGATGCCGACTAGGGATCAGCGAAAGTTGCTTTTAGGACTCTGCCGGCACCTTATGAGAAATCAAAGTCTTTGGGTTCTGGGGGGAGTATGGTCACAAGGTTGAAACTTAAAGGAATTGCTGGAAAGGCACCACCAGGAGTGGAGCCTACGGCTTAATTTGACTCAACATGAGGAAACTTACGAGGTCAAGACATAGTAAGGATTGACAAACTGAGAGCTCTTTCTTGATTCTGTGGGCAGTGGTGCATGGCCGTTCTTAGTTGGTAGAGCGATTTGTGTAGTTAATTTCATTAACGAACAAGACCTCAGCTTGCTAACTAGCTATGCGGAGGTGATCCTCCGTGGCTAGCTTCTTAGAGGGACAATGGCCTTCTAGGCCAAGGAAGTTTGAGGCAATAATAGGTCTGTGATGCCCTTAGATGTTCTGGGCTGTACGCACGCGACACTGATGTATTCAACGAGTCTATAGCCTTGGCCGACAGGCTCGGGGAATCTTAGAAATTTCATCATGATGGGGATAGATCACTGCAATTGTTGGTCTTCAACGAAGAATTCCTAGTAAGCGCGAGTCATCAACTCGCGTTGACTATGTCCCTGCCCTTTTTACACACCGCCCGTTGCTCCTACCGATTGAATAGACGGGTGAAGTGTTCGAATCGCAGCGACGTGGGCAGTTCGCCATCGGCGACGTCGCGAGAAGTCCACTAAACCTTATCATTGAGAGGAAGGAGAAGTCGTAACAAGGTTTCTATAGGTGAACTTGCGGAAGGATCATTGTCGAAACCTCTGCCTAGTAAAATGACCTGCGAACAAGTTGACATCACACAACGCGAGGCATACGTTGGTCTGTGGGCACCCGCACGCTGCAGCGTCTGTCGTGAGGCCGACCGCTCATCGGTCGACCCTTCGATGCAAACAACAAAACCCCGGTGCAGGTCGCGCTAAGGAAATAAAAAAGCGAAAGGCAATGCCTCATTTCCTCGGGAATAGAGCGCGGTCGGGGCATTGGGCCTTCGTAGTGAGATTCTAAATGACTCTCGGCAACAGATATCTCGGTTCTCGCATCGATGAAGAACATAGCAAAATGCGATACTTGGTGTAAATTGCAAAATCCAGTAAACCATCGAGTCTTGGAATGCAAGTTGCGCTCGAAGCCTTCTGGCCAACGGCACGTCTGCCTGGGTGTCACACAACATTGCCCACCCCAACCCCGAATTTATAGGGTTGCGTTCCATGGAGGAAGATGACCTCCCGTGTGCCCGGCATAGCGATTGGCCCAAAAACCATGTTCCCGACGGTGTACGCCTCGACAACGGTGGTTGAGAGACTCTGGCACAGTGTTGTGCGGTCGCGTCGTCAGTCCGAACTCTGACGAACCCGACCCTTTCTCACATTGTGACCCCAGGTAAGGCGGGACCACCCGCTAAGTTTAAGCATATCAATAAGCAGAGGAAAAGAAACTTACGAGGATTCCCTTAGTAATGGCGAGCGAATCGAGAATAGCCCAGATTGAGAATTGGGTGCCCCCGGCGTCCAAATTGTAGTCTGGAGAAGCGTCCTCAGCGGCAGACTGAGCCCAACTCCCCTGGAAGGGGGCGCCAAAGAGGGTGAGAGCCCTGTCGTGCCCGGACCCTGTCCCACCCGGACCCTATCCCACCACGAGGCGTTGTCTGCGAGTCGGGTTGTTTGGGAATGCAGCCCCAATCAGGTGGTAAATTCCGTCCGAGGCTAAATATGGGTGAGAGACCGATAGCGAACAAGTACCATGAGGTAAAGATGAAAAGGACTTTAAAAAGAGAGCCAAAGAGTTCTTGAAATTGTCGGGAGGGAAGCAGATGGGGCCGGCGATGCACCTCGGTCGGATGGAAAATGGCGAGAATCGGTCTGCAGATCGGCTTGGGGCGTGGACCAACGCAGACTGCGGGGGCGTCCATAGCCCGGGCCCTTGAAACGCCAGAGGAGACGTCGCCCTCGCGATCGTGGACACAGTGCACGCCGTCACGGCATGCCTCGGCAACTGCACGCTCTAGGCGTCGGTATGTAGGCTCCCCATTTGGCTCGCCTTGAAACACGAACC
>CM075454.1:3219014-3246514 GCA_037832335.1 Carallia pectinifolia | reverse complement strand
GACCCCCAAAGGCACGTGTCGTGGGCCAAACACCCACAGTGGACGAGTTGCGATTGGCGCCTTGAATTACAATTCCTACTGATCGATGGGTAGAATCCTTTGCAAACGACTTAAATACGCGACGAGGTATTGTAAGTAAAATGGCAACCACAACGAGCGCATGCTCCCTGCCCGCACGAATATAAAAGGTAAAACGGAAACATTAAGGCATACACCTTGCCCACGCAAGTATAAATGGCGAGACGGCAACAACAACTAAATGAGACACCTTTCCCGCATAAGTATAAAAGGCAAGACAGCAACAATAACGAAAGCAGCCTCCTTGCCTGCAAGAGTATAAAAGGTGAGACGATAGCAACAAAGCATGCTTCTTGTCCGCACATTCATAAAAGGCTAGATGGCAACAACAATAAAACGAGAGTCTTTGCCCGCAAGAGTATAAAAGGCGAAAAGTGCAACAACAAAAGTATGCTCCTTGCCCACACAAGTATAAAAGGTGAGATGGAAACAACAACAAAACCAGACTCCTTACCCATATGAGTTCCAAAAACGAGATAGCAACAACAATAAAAGTAGTTTCCTTACCCGTAAGCATATATAAGGCGAAATGTACAACAACAAAAGTATACTCCTTGGTCGCACAAGTATACAAGTCGAGACGACAACAACAACAAATGCAGTCTCCTTCCCCGCAAAAGCATAAAGAGTGAGACGACAGCAGAAAAGACGAGACGACAACAATGACAAAACCAAAGTCCTTGCCAGTGCGACTACAAAGGGCGAGATGATAATAACAACAAAAGAATGCTCCCTACCCACACGGATTAACGAGATTCCCACTGTCCCTGTCTACTATCCAGCGAAACCACAACCAAGGGAATGGGCTTGGCGGAATCAGCGGGGAAACAAGACCCTGTTGAGCTTGACTCTAGTCCGACTTTGTGAAATGACTTGAGAGGTGTAGGATAAGTAGAAGCTGGTCCCCCAGCAAAAGTGAAATACCACTACTTTTAACTTTATTTTTCTTATTCTGTGAATCGGAGGCAGGGCATCGACCCTCCTTTTGTAACGAAGGCCGTTCTGCGGGCCGATCCGGGCGGAAGACATTGTCAGGTGGGGAGTTTGGCTAGAGCGTCACATCTGTTAAAAGATAACACAGGTGTCCTAAGATGAGCTCAACGAGAACGAAAATCTCGTGTGGAAAAAGCTCGTTTGATTTTGATTTCCAGTATGAATACGAACCATCAAAGCGTGGCCTATCGATCCTTTAGACCTTAGGAATTTGAAGCTAGATGTGTAAGAAAAGTTACCACAGGGATAACTGGCTTATGGTAGGCAAGCGTTCATAGCGACGTTGCGTTTGATCCTTCAATGTCGGCTCTTCCTATCATTGTGAAGCAGAATTCACCAAGTGTTGGATTGTTCACCCACCAATAGGGAATGTGGGGTAAATTAAGTTTTACACCATCTATTTAGGGGGTAATTACCACTTACACCAATAGTTTTTAGAAATTACAAAGAACACCATGTAGTTATATTTCCGGTAACAAAAACACCATCTAGTCTGCCATTACTTAATGTTTGATTATATTACAATGCTGCCATTATAAATGTCCAAATGTGACAAAAAAAGCCCCCATTTCCAGCTGAATAGAGAATGAATGTTTGAACTAACAAAATCACAATCAAAGACACCTAAAAACAAGAGATTTCATCCTAATAGCTAGAAATTTGAATCAAATTTCTGTTATTGAGTTTCTTTTCTATATTTTTTCACCATAATTTCTTTCACAACTTAATTTTGGGAAGCTAGGAGCTAATTTAGCATGAGTAAACTATCAATCAAAGGCACTTGCACCTTCTCTCATTATAAAACGAAGAATTGCAAAAGAAAAACCAACAAACCCCTGATCAACAATCATGGCATGGAATGCAAATTGATTAATCATAGTATTCCCAACAATTGCAACCCTTTGTGACATTCTTTAAAACAAACTAAAAGCTTACACCATTTACCGTCACTTTGAATGCAAATCAACTAGTGTGCTATCCACAAACCAGTACATGCGCTCAACACACTCCTGTAAATAAACACTAGCAGTGCATCTTTGTAATACCCATTTTGTGTGTACCCAGAAATTTGAGCCATCCATAACACAATGGTTCTCTCAGACATTCTATTAAACATCTTGCGAGCATGGACCAAATCAGCCACCTTGAAGTAAAAGACAATCAATTTTCATAGACTAGTCTCTCCGCTTGTTATCAGCAAAATTGACCAAGATCTCATCAAAGATCGAGTAGAGATTGGGCATATAGGAGATCGAACGCTGCACCATCTTATCATTCTCGCAAAACCAAAGGTTATACGTGTGCTCCTCGATCGAAGGAAAATGTGCTTTGAGTTGTCTCTTTTTCTGGTAGATCTATCCAATCATCTTCTTCCCTAGAGCAGGCATTGCTACTGGCTCCACATTGCCAGAGAAATTTGCAAAGAAAAGGGAGAGGGTAAGGAGCCAATCTAAGCGTGAGACAGAAAGAGATGAAAAACTTGCAAATATTAAGAAAAAAAAGCAACAAAATTAATTGGTTTGGGTTAGATCAAGAGATGGTTTGAAATCGCTTCAAAATTTGTTAGAGAGAAGAACGGGCTTCCCCATGTGGCTAGGATGTAAAAAGTGAATTAGGGTTTTGTTCTTTTAAATATATAGGGGGCTTTTTTGTCATTTTTCAAATTCTATATGGATTGACTTTTTTCCGTTAGTCAAATGATGTTTTTTGTAATTTCTGAAAACCATTGGTGTAAGTAGTAATTACCCCCTAAATAGATGGTGTAAAATGTAATTTACCCAGGGAACATGAGCTGGGCTTAGGCCGTTGTGAGACAGGTTAGTTTTACCCTACTGATGACGATGTCGCATAGTAAGCCAACCCAGTACGAGAGGAACCGTTGATTTGCACAATTGGTCATCGCGCTTGGTTGAAAAACCAGTGGCGCGAAGCTACCGTGCGCTCGATTATGACTGAACACCTCTAAGTCAGAACCCGGGCTAGAAGCGACGAGTGCGCCCGTTGTTCGATTGCCGACCCGCAGCAGGGGCCCTATGGCCCCCAAAGGCACGTGTCGTGGGCCAAGTACTCGCAGTGAACGAGTTATAGCTGCCGCCTTGAATTGCAATTTCTAACTAATATGCGACGGGGTATTGTAAGTGGCAGAGTGGGCTTGCTGCCACGATCCACTAAGATTCAGCCCTTTGTCGCTTTGATTCGTCCCACCGTCTCCCCTCAAATCACTTTTTCAACTTTTCTTGAGCTGGCTGGGGAGGCTTGCGGGTTTGGAAATCCCTAAGTTGAGCATTGCGCAAGAAGCTAGATAGTTACGTAGTGTGTTCGGGGAGGCCCGCAATGAGGAACCCCCAGCAGCACACTTGCACCGAGCACTTGGGAGGTTAGGTGTTGGACCCTCGAGCCAAGAGCCTTTGCACCAACTCGTTGAATAGGCATGTGCTGGTCATGTCAGCAAGTTAGGCGATGGGAAAATCGGTCGGGGCAAGAAACCGACAAAGGAATGGATTGTTTGCAAGTTTGGATTCGTGTCGTGCGTGCGGTCACAGGCATCCTGAAGGAATACTACCTAGATGATCCTACCATTAGTCATATGCTTGTCTCAAAGATTAAGCCATGCATGTGTAAGTATGAACTAATTCAGACTGTGAAACTGCGAATGGCTCATTAAATTAGTTATAGTTTGTTTGATGGTACCTGCTACTCAGATAACAGTAGTAATTCTAGAGCTAATACGTCCAACAAACCCTGACTTCTGGAAGGGCTGCATTTATTAGATAAAAGGTCGACACAGGCTCCTGCTCGTTGCTCTGATAATTCATGATAACGTGATGGATCGCACGGCTAACGTGCTGGTGACGCATCATTCAAATTTCTGCCCTATCAACTTTCGATGGTAGGATAGAGGCCTACTGTTAGCCCTTTGAACATTGGCATGCAAGAGATGGCGGCAGCTTGCGCCAATTCCTAGCATGGGACTTTAGAGTGGCTGGGCACTCCCTAAGGCAAGTTGAAAGCTGAGAGGGTTATCGTAGGCACGGGCCGACATGAGGTTCCCAGTGTGAACCAAGACTTGGATTGGATAAAGGATGTCAGGCAACATATTCGTGGGCTCCATCAGATGGGTCATGGGCTTGGGCCAAGAGGCCCAAACCACAAGACTAGATCTTGGCAAAGTCTGCATGGCACCGAGTCTCCTACAACGTGTGGAACGTGGGGATGTGTAGGTGTTGCTCTATTCGGTTGGCCGAGCATCAGCATAATGCTCATCAGATCATGCATGGCAAAGGATCGTGGATAGATAAGGCTTATCGAGATTAAGTGATGGATGATCGTCGGAGATAAGGCTTATCAGGATCGAGCCATGGACAAGAACGTGGGAAGATGAGGGTTATCAACCACAATAGAGATCATGGGGAGATAATGTTTATCTCCAAGACCTATATAGCTGGGGGTGTCAGTTATATATAGGCCCTATGGGTTGTCATTTGTACTCAGTGAAAGAGAAATCACACATAGAGAAAGAGTGAAACACTATTTAGAGTTCAAGTGATTGTTCCTTTGTATTACTTGAGTTAAGTAATAAAAGGTTGGGAAAGGTTCCCGTATATGCTCTTGTGCCTCTTTTGAGTGTGTGAGCTGTGTGCCTACTTACAAAGTTCTATTGTGCAAATCCTTGTGTTTGCAGTTGGCAGAGACTAAGTGTGATTTAGTGCCATCACATGGCAAAATTTTGGGTGAGAAAATTAGCCCTGTGACAGCTGGTATCAGAGCAAAAAGGTTCAACCAATGGCAGGTGGTTCGAGTCTTCATGCTGTACGTGAGCGCGTAGCTAAACTCTTTGAGGTACTCAGTGAACTTCAGGAGGATGCCAATTTCACCGTGTTCCCGACGTTGGCTCTCCATCAATCTGCAGCGGCAACAAGATGGCCTCTAAGAATACAGCTTTTCGGCTTGATGAGATGGAAGCAGAGATAGCCATCCTCAAGAAGGTTGTAGCCTCTCAACCAAGCGGAGGTGTTGTGGAGGGCTCGACCAAGATGAAGGTGCCAGAGCCTAAAGCCTTTGAGGGAGCGAGGGATGCCAAAGAGATCGAGAATTTTTTGTGGGATATGGAGCAGTACTTCAAAACTACCTGAGTGCTAGACAACGAGAAGGTCAATCTGACCAGCATGTATCTGGCCAAGGACGCCAAGCTGTGGTGGCGGACTCGGTTGGATGACGATGCAAGTGAGGGTAGGCCTAAGATCAAGACGTGGGAGAGCCTAAAGAAGGAATTGAAGGACCAGTTTTCGCCCTGCAACATGTCATGGAGGGAGTCCCTAAAGAAGTTGAAGCAGAGTGGCACAGTGCTTGACTGCGTGAAGGAATTCAATTCCTTGATGCTTGACACCCGAAACATGTCGGATGAGGACAAGCTTTTCAACTTCCTATCCAGTCTTCAACCTTGGGCTCAACTCGAGCCTAGAAGGCAAGGTGTGAAGGGCCTTCCTTCAGCGATGGCTGCGGCTGATGGTTTAGTTGATTTTCGGATCAACAAGTCTCCTGATTCTGATGCTGGGAAGCAGCCCAAAGACAAGGGCAAGAAGACGAAGGAAGGCAAGAAGGATAAGTACAACGGTGGCGGCAAGGATAAAGGCAAAGCCGTCTACCAAGAACAAGGTAAAGGCAAAACTAACTCAGGATGTTTCATTTGTAATGGACCACACAGGGCGAAGGAGTACCTGAAGTGGGAGAAGCTAAGTGCCATAGCTGCTGAGGAGAGTGGCCTCTCGGATGATGTTGCCCCCTCTCGTGTCAATCTTCTACAGTTGGTGAGTGCTGTGCAAGCTAGACGTGCACAATCCCGCTTGATGTATGTGAAGATCGGGCTCAATAATAAAGAGTTGATCGCAATGGCTGACACGGTGCTACCGACAACTTTGTTGCTGAAAGGATGGTGGAGTCACTGGGTTTGAAAGTCACCAAGACCGAAGTCGAATGAAGGCAGTCAACTAGGTGCTTTGCACGGCACTGGAGTGGAGGTAACTATGGGCAATTGGTCTGGTAAGCTTAACTTCACTGTGGTTCCGTTAGATGATTTTGATATCATACTTGGGGTTGATTTCTTTGTGAGGGCAAAGGTTGCTCGGTTGCATCACTTGGGTTGTCTCATGATCATGCATGAGGGTCATCCATGTTTTGTTTATGGAATGTTCACTCCCTCTTCCAGTATTGGTGGGAAGTCGGGTGGTATGCTGTCAGCTATGCAGGTAAAGCATGGGATGAAGAAAAGAGAAGTCACCTACCTTGCGGCTTTGATGGAGATCAAAGAAGGTATTGTTGCGGAGGTGCCTGACAATGTGGCAGATTTGTTGGTGGGGGTTCACTGACGTGATGCCTCCTGAACTCCCTAAGCGTCTTCCCTCGAGGCGTGCCACTGACCACAAGATCGATTTGGTGCCTGGTTCCAAACCACCAGCACAAGCCCCATATCGCATGAGTCCACTAGAGTTAGCAGAACTGAGGAAGCAGTTGACAGAGTTGCTGGATGCAGGCCTAATTCAGCCCTTCAAAGCACCATATGGTGCCCCAGTGTTGTTTCAGAGGAAAACTAATGGCTTCCTGCGGATGTGTGTTAATTACAGGGCTTTGAACAAGGTGACGGTAAAGAACAAGTACCCTATTCCATTGGTAGCGGACTTGTTTGACAGGCTAGCGAGAGCCTCATATTTCACTGAGCTGGATCTGCGGTCTAGATATTGGCAAGTCAAGATTGTAGAAGGAGATGAGGGGAAACCATGTGCATCACTCGCTATGGCTCCTACGAATTCTTGGTGATGCCCTTTGGTTTGACTAACGCCTCTGCTACTTTCTATAATTTAATGAATGATGTGTTTTATGACTTCATTGATCATTTTGTGGTTGAATATCTGGATGATATTTTTGTGTATAGCGAGTCCTTGGAGGATCACTTGTCCCACTTAGGGTTGGTTTTGTCTAGGTTGAGAGAGCACCAATTATATGTTAAAAAGGAAAAATGCGAGTTTACCCGACGAGAGATTATGTTCCTTGGGCATAGGGTGAGTCGAGGGCAGGTTAAAATAGACGAGAGAAAAGTCCATGCAATGGCGGAGTGGGAGGCCCCTACCAAATCGTCGGAGATAAGGCCTATCAGGATTGAGTCATGGATGAGATCGTGGGAAGATGAGGATTATCAGCCACGATAGAGATCATGGGGAGATAATGTTTATCTCCAAGCCCTAGATAGCTGGGGTGTCAGCTATGTATAGACCCTATGGGTTTTATTTTGTACTCAGCGAAAGAGAAATCACTCAGAGAGAAAGAGTGAAACACTTTTGAGAGTTCAAGTGATTGTTCCTTTGTATTAGTTGAGTTAAGTAATAAAAGGTTGAGAAAGGGTCCCGTATATGCTCTTGTGTCTCTTTTGCGTGTGTGAGTTGTGTGCCTTACTTATAAAGTTCCATTGTGCAAATCTTTGTGTGTGCGGTTGGTTGTGACTAAGTGTGACTTAGTGCCATCACAAGGTGAAATTTTGGGTGAGAAAATTAGCCCTTTGACAGCTGGTATCAGAGTATAAAGGTTCGACCAATGGCAGGTGGTTCAGGTCTTGATGCTGTACGTGAGCGCATAGCCAAACTCTTTGAGGAACTCGGTGAAATTCTGGAGGATGCAAATTTCACCGTGTTCCAGACATTGGCGCTCCATGAGCAATACATAATCGATCTGCAGCGGCAACAAGAGGTGGTGGCCTCTTCAAAAATAGCTTTTTGGCTTGAGAAGATGGCAGCAGAAATAGCCATCCTCAAGAAGGCTGTGGCCTCTCAACCAAACAGAGGTGTCATAGAGGGCTCGACCAACATGACTACGTGAAGGAATTCAGTTCCTTGATGCTTAACATCCGCAACATGCTGGATGAGGACAAGCTTTTCAACTTCCTATCCGGTCTTCAACCTTGGGCTCAACTCGAGCTTAGAAGGCAAGGTGTGAAGGACCTTCCTTCAACAATGGCTGCGGCTGATGGTTTAGTTGATTTTTGGATCAACAAGTCTCCTGCTTCTGATGCTGGGAAGCAGCCCAAGGATAAGGACAAAAAGAAGATGGAGGGCAAGAAGGATAAGCACAACGGTGACGACAAAGATAAAGGCAAAGCTGTCTACCAAGAACAAGGTAAAAGCAAAACTAACTCGGGTTGTTTCATATGTAATGGACCACACAGGGCTTAGGAGTGCCCCAAGTGGCACAGTAATAGACCACACAGTGCCATAGTTGCTGAGGAGAGTGGCCTCTCGGATGATGTTGGCCCCTCTTATGTCAATCCTCTGCAGTTTGTCAGTACTGTGCAAGCTGGACGTGCCCCACAATACGACTTGATGTATGTGAAGATCGGGCTCAGTAATAAAGAGTTGATGGCCATGGCCAACACTGGAGCTACCCACAACTTTGTTGCTGAGAGAATAGTGGAGTCACTGGGTCTAAAAGTCACCAAGACCGGGAGTCGAATGAAAGCAGTCAACTCGGCAGCCCTGGAGGTGCTTGGCACGACATTGGGAGTGTAGGTAACTATGGGCAATTGGTCTGCTAATCTTAACTTCACTGTGGTTTCGTTAGACGATTTTGATATCATACTGGGAGTTGATTTCTTTGTGAGTGCAAAATTTACTCTGTTGCCTCACTTGGGTGGTCTCACGATCATGCATGAGGATCATCCATGTTTCGTTGCTGGAACGTTCACTCCCTCTTCCAGTATTGCTGGGAAGTCAGGTCGTATGTAATCAGGTATGCAGGTGAAGCATGGGCTGAAGAAGGGAGAAGTCACCTACCTTGCGTCTTTGATGGAGATCAAAGAAGGTATGGTTGAGGAGGTGCCTGACAATGTAGCGGATCTGTTGGGAAAGTTCACTGATGTGATGCCTCCTGAACTCCCCAAGTGTCCTCCCCCGAGGCATGCCACTGACCACAAGATCAATTTGGTGCCCGATTCCAAACCACCAGCACAAGCCCCATATTGCATGAGTCCACTGGAATTGGCAGAACTAAGGAAGCAGTTGACAGAGTTGCTGGATGCAGTCCTAATTCAGCCCTCCAAAGCGCCATATGGTGCGCCGATGTTGTTTCAGAGGAAACACGATGGCTCCTTGCGGATGTGTGTTGATTACAGGGCTCTGAACAAGGTGACGGTAAAGAATAAGTACCTTATCCCATTGATAATGGACTTGTTTGACAGGCTGGCGAGAGCCTTGTATTTCACCAAGCTGGATCTATGGTCTAGATATTGGCAAGTCAGGATTACAGAAGGAGATGAGGGGAAAACCACGTGCATCACTCGTTATGGCTCCTACGAATTCTTAGTGATGCCATTCGGTTTGACTAACGCCCCTGCTACTTTCTGTAATTTAATGAATGATGTATTTCATGACTTTATTGGTCATTTTGTGGTAGTATATCTGGATGATATTGTTGTGTATAGTGAGTCGTTGGAGCATCACTTGTCCCACCTAAGGTTGGTGTTGTCTAGGCTGAGAGAGCACCAATTATAAGTTAGAAAGGAAAAATACGAGTTTGCCAAGCGAGAGAGTATGTTCCCTGGGCATAGGCTGAGTCGAGGGCAAGTTAAAATGGACAAGAGAAAAGTCCAGGCAACAGTGGAGTGGAAGGCCCCTACCAAAGTGTCTGAGTTGAGATCCTTTCTTGGTTTTTCTAACTATTACAGCAAGTTCGTGCAGGGTTACTCCAAAAAGGTGACCCCATTGACATACTTACTCAAGAAGGATAGACCTTGGAGGTGGACCACAGATTGCCAAGAAGCCTTTGACAAATTGAAGGCAGTAGTGTCCACGGAGCTGGTCCTAAGAATGCCTGATTTCGAGTTGCCTTTAAGTGTGCTAACTGAAGCCTCGGACAAAGCCATTTGTGGTGTGTTGGTGTAGGAAGGCCACCTCATTGCCTATGAGAGCTGAAAACTCAATGATGTAGAGTAGCGATACTCAGCCCACAAGAAGGAGATGCTGGTAGTGGTGCATTGCCTTCGCAGATGGAGGGTGTATTTGTTGGGTACCAGGTTCGTGGTTCGGACCAACAATGTGGCTAACACATTCTTTTACACTCAGAAGAAACTTTCTGCACAACAGGCACGGTGGAAGGAGTTCTTGGCTGAGTACGATTTTACTTGAGAAGACAAGCCAGGAAGGAAAAATCAGGTGGTAGATGCCCTAAGTCGCCGACAAGTGCAAGAGACGGTTGCTGCCCTCAATCAAGTGTAGAGTGACTTGCTAGAAAAAATCAGGGATTAGGCCCCACATGATGCCACATATCAGCAAGTGGTATAGCAGGTCAAAGAGGGTGTGGTAAGGCGATACTGGCCCGATAATGATTTATTGGATGCCAAGGGTAATCGTGTATATGTTTCCAGTGGTGCAGGCCTTAGGAAGGAGATACTGCAGGAGTCTCATGATTCACAGTGGATTGGTCATCCTAGCGTCGAAAGGTTGATGGCCTTGCTATCCTGCAACTACTACTGGCCAAAGATTGAAGATGACGTTGAGGCATATGTCAAGACGTGCATCACTTGTCAGCAGGACAAGACGGAGCGGCAGAAGGAGGTAGGTTTGTTGCAGTCGCTACCCATTCCTACGAAGCCATGGGTGTCGCATTCGGTGGATTTCATTAGCGGATCCCCGAAGATTGATGGCATGGGATCTGTCATGGTGGTGGTGGATCGGTTCCCCAAGTATGCGGTGCTTATTCCTGCCCCCTCTTCATGTCAAGTGGAGATAGTCGCTGAGCTTTTCTACAAGCAGGTAGTAAAGTACTTTGGGTTGCTTGAAGATATTGTGAGCGATCAGGATCCTCATTTCACTAGCAGGTTCTGGATGTCATTGTTCAACATGATAGGTTCAGAATTGAAATTCTCTACTGCTAACCATCCTCATACTGATGGCCAGACGAAGCGAATCAATGGCTTACTTAAGGAATATCTTCAGCATTACGTGGCTGAGAGACAGAGGAATTGGCTTGAGTTGTTGGATTTGGCCCAATTTTGCTATAATCTTCACAAGTCCTCTTCCATAGGAATAAGTCCCTTTGAGCTAGCTATGGGGCAACAGCCCCTTACTCATAACAATGTGGCCAGGACTAGCTCAGGAGGGAGATGTCTGGCAGCACACCGGTTTGCCCGTTCTAAGCAAGAGCGGCTAGAGGAGGCCCAGGATAGCTTGGACAAGGCAGCCAGGTGGATGAAAAAGTATGCAGATTGAGGATGGAGGGACGTGCAGTTCCAAGTTGGGGATAAGGTGTTGCCGAAACTTACTCCCCAAATTTGGAAGAAGATCAGCAGTAAGACAGTGCACCATGGGCTGGTTCCAAAGTATGACAGTCCGTTCACAGTGATGAAGAACGTTGGCAATGTTGCATATAGGTTGCAACTCCTAGAAAGGTTGAAGCTGCATTCAACCTTCCACGTGAGTTTCTTGAAGTCCTTCCACGAGGAAGCGAGCGATGAGCCTCCAAGGAAACAAGCACGATGTGCTCCCCCTACAATCAGAACTGAGTTCCAGCGTGAAGTGGAGACAATTCTAGACCGCCGAACGCAGGGACAAAGTAAGAAGAAGAGGCGTGTTGCGTACTTGGTCAAGTTGAAGAATGTCCTAGACAGTGAGGCGAGCTGGGAAAGAGATGTGACTCTATGGCAGTTCGAGAAGCAGGTGGAAGACTACCTATCAACCCTACCGACGAGGACGTTGGCTTCAACAGGTGGGGGTGGTTTGTTAGCCCTTTGAACACTTGGCATGCGGGAGTTGGCGGCACCTTGCACCAATTCCTAGCATGGGACTTTAGAGTCGCTGGGCACTCCCTAAGGCAACGTGAAAACTGAGAGGGTTAGCATAGGCACAGGCCTACATGCAGGTCCCAGTGTGGACCAAGACTTGGGTTAGACAAAGGATGCCGGGCTACATGTTCGTGGGTTCCGTTAGATGGGCCATGGGCTTGGGCTAAGAGGCCCAACACACGGGACTGGGTCTTGGCCACGTCTGCATGGCACTGCATGGTACTATGTGGCACCGAGTCTCCTACGACATGTGGAACGTGGGGACGTGCGAGTGTGGCTTTATTCGGTTGGCCGAGCATCAGGAAAATGATCATCATATCATGCATGGCAAAGGATCGTGGGTAGATAAGGCTTATCAAAGATCAAGTAATAGATGATCGTGGGAGATAAGGCTTGTCAGGATCAAGTCATGGATTAGATCATGGGAAGATGAGCATTATCAACCATGATAGAGATCGTGAGGAGATAATGTTTATCTCCAAGCCCTACATAGCTGGGGGTGTCAGCTATGTATAGACCGTATGGGTTGTCATTTGTACTAAGCGAAAGAGAAATTACTCAGAGAGAAAGAGTGAAACACTGTTGAGAGTTCAAGTGATTGTTCCTTTGTATTACTTGAGTTAAGTAATAAAAGGTTAGGAAAGGTTCCCGTATATGCTCTTGTGTCTCTTTTGAGTGTGTGAGCTGTGTGCCTACTTATAAAGTTCCATTGTGCAATCCTTGTGTGTGCGTGATTAGCTAAGACTAAGTGTGACTTACTGCCATCACAAGACAAAATTTTGGGTGAGAAAATTAGCCATGTGACAGATACCATGGTGGTGACTGGTAACGGAGAATTAGGGTTGAATTCCAGAGAGGGAACATGAGAAACAGCTACCACATCCAAGGAAGGCAGCAGGCGCACAAATTACCCAATCCTGACATGGGGAGGTAGTGGCAATAAATAACAATACCGGGCTCTTACCAGTCTGCTAGTTGGAATGAGTACAATCTAAATCCCTTAATAAGGATCCATTGGAGGGTAAGTATGGTGCTAGCAGCCGCGGTAATTCTAGCTCCAATAGCGTATATTTAAGTTGTTGCAGTTAAAAAGCTCGTAGTTGGACCTTGGGATGGGTTGATCGGTCCGCCTTTTGGTGTGCACCTTTCGCCTCGTCCCTTCTATCGGCGATGCGCTTCTGGCCTTAACTGGCCGGGTTGTGCCTCCGGTGCTGTTACTTTGAAGAAATTAGAGTGCTCAAAGCAAGCCTATGCTCTGGATACATTAGCATGGGATAACATCATAGGATTTCGATCCTATTGTGTTGGCCTTTAGGATCAGAGTAATGATTAACAGGGACAGTGGGGGGCATTTGTATTTCATAGTCAGAGGTAAAATTCTTGGATTTATGAAAGACGAACAACTACCAAAACATTTGCCAAAGGATGTTTTCATTAATCAAGAATGAAAGTTGGTGGCTCGAAGACGATCAGATACCGTTCTAGTCTCAACCATAAAAGATGCCAGCCAGGGATCGGCGGAAGTTGCTTTTAGGACTCTACCGGCACCTTATACGAAATCAAAGTCTTTGGGTTCCGGAATTTAAAGGCTGAAACTTAAAGGAATTGCCAGAAAGGCACCACCAGGAGTGGAGCCTGCGGCTTAATTTGGCTCAACACGGGGAAACTTACTAGGTCCAGACATAGTGAGGATTGATAGACTGACAGCTCTTTCTTGATTCTATGGGTGGTTGTGCATGGCCGTTCTAGTTAGTGGAACGATTTGTTTGGTTAATTCCGTTAACGAATGAGACCTCAGCCTGCTAACTATCTATTCGGAGGTGATCCTCTGTGGCCAGATTCTTAAAGGGACTATGGCCATATAGGCCAAAGAAGTTTGAGGCATTAACAGGTCTGTGATGCCCTTAGATGTTTTGGGCCGCACGGGCACTACACTGATGTATTCAACGAGTCTATAGCCTTGGCCGACAGGCCCGGGGAATCTTTGAAATTTCATCATGATGGGGATAGATCACTGCAATTGTTGGTCTTTAACGAGGAATTCCTAGTAAGCGCGAGTCGTCAACTCGCGTTGACTATGTCCCTACCCTTTGTACACACTGCTCGTTGCTCCTATCGATTGAATAGTCCGGTGAAGTGTTCGGATCGCAGCGACGTGGGTGGTTCGCCACTGGCAACATTGCGAGAAGTCCACTGATCCTTATCATTTAGAGGAAGGAGAAATCGTAAGAAGGTTTCGGTAGGTGAACCTACGGAAGGATCATTGTCGAAACCTCTGCCCAGCACAACGACCCGTGAACAAGTTAACATCACACGACGCGGGGCGTACGTTGGTCCGTGGGCACCCGCATGTTGCAGTGTCTGTCATGAGACCGACTGCTCATCGATCACCCCCACGGTGTGAACAACAAAACCCCGGCGTAGGTCGCGCCAAGGAAATAAAAAAGCGAAAGGCAATGCCTCGTCTCCCCGGGAATGGAGCGTTGTCGGGGCTTTGGACCTCCACAATGAGAATCTAAACGACTCTTGGCAATAGATATCTCAACAACGGTGGTTGTAGAATCCTTGGTGTGAATTGTAGAATCCTGTGAACCATCGAGTCTTTGAACACAAGTTACGCTCGAAGCCTTTTGGCCAAGGGCACGTATGCCTGGGTGTCACACAACATTGCCCACCCCACCCTAGAATTCATGGGGTTGCGTTCAGTGGTGGAAGATGGCCTTTCGTGTGCCCGGCATAGTGGTTGGCCCAAAAACCATGTCCCCGACGGCGTTTGCCTCGACAACGGTGGTTCAGAGACCCTGGCACAGTGTCGTGCGGTCGCGTTGTCTCTCCAAACTCTGACGAACCCAACCCTTTCTCGCATTCTGACCCCAGGTCAGGCGGGATCATCGACTAAGTTTAAGCGTATCAATAAGCAGAGGAAAAAAAACTTACGAGGATTCCCTTAGTAATGGCAGGCGAACCGGGAACAACCCAGCTTGACAATCGGGCGACCCCGTCGGAGTGGGCCCAACTCCCCTGGAAGGGGGCGCCATATAGGGTGAGAGCCCCGTCGTGACCGGACCCTACAGCACCACGAGGCGCTGTCTGCAAGTCGGGTTGTTTGGGAATGCAGCCCTAATCAGGTGGTAAATTCCATTCTAAGGCTAAATACGGGCGAGAGACCGATAGCGAACAAGTACTGCGAGGGAAAGATGAAAAGGACTTTAAAAAGAGAGTCAAATAGTGCTTGAAATGGAAGAGGGAGTGAACGTTCCAAAAACAAAATATGGATGATCCTCATGCATGATCATGAGACCACCCAAGTGAGGCAATCGAGCAACTTTTGTGCTCACAAAGAAATCAACCACAGTATGATATCAAAATGATCTAACGGAACCACAGTGAAGTTAAGCTTACCAGACCAATTGCCTATAGTTACCTCCACTCTTAGTGCCGTGAAAAGCACCTCTCGAGCTACCGAGTTGACTGCCTTCATTCAACTCTCGGTCTTGGTGACTTTCAGACCCAGTGACTCCACCATCCTCTCAGCAACAAGTGGTGGGTAGCACCGGTGTCAGCCATTGCGATCAACTCTTTATTACTGAACCCGATCTTCACATACATCAACCCAGATTGTGGGGCACGTCCAGCTTGCACAACGCTCACCAATTGTAGAGGATTGACACGAGAGGGGCCAACATCATCCGAGAGGCCACTCTCCTCAGCAACTATGGCACTTAACTTCTCCCACTTCGGGCACTCCTTGGCCCTGTGTGGTCGATTATAAATGAAACATCCCGAGTTCGTTTTGCCTTTACCTTGTTCTTGGTAGACGACTTTGCCTTTATCCTTGCCACCACCGTTGCGCTTATCCTTCTTGCCTTCCTTTTTCTTCTTGTCCTTGTGTTTGGGCTGCTTTGTTGATCCGAAAATCAACTAAACCATCAGCCGCAGCCATCGCTAAAGGAAGGTCCTTCATACCTTGCCTTCTAAGCTTGAGTTGAGCCCAGGGTTGAAGACTAGATAGGAAGTTGAAAAGCTTGTCCTCATCCGACTAAAGTCACGCACCGTGCCACTCTGCTTCAACTTCTTTAGGAACTCCCTCGCAACCCATGACGTGTTGCAGGGCAAAAACTGGTCCTTCAATTCCTTCTTTAGGCTCTCCCACGTCTCGATCTTAGGCCTGCCTGCACTTGCATCGTCATCCAACCGAGTTCGACACCACAGCTTGGCGTCTTTGGAAAGATACATGCTGGTTAGATTGATTTTCTCGTCGTCTGGCACTTGGGCAGTTTTGAAGTACTACTCCATATCCCACAAAAAGTTCTCGATCTCTTTGGCATCCCTCACTCCCTCAAAGGCTTTAGGCTCCAGCACCTTCATCTTGGTTAGGCCCTCCACAACACCTCTGCTTGGTTGAGAGGCTACAACCTTCTTGAGGATGGCTATCTTTGCTTCCATCTCATCAAGCCAAAAAGCTGTATTCTTAGAGGCCACCACCTCCTGTTGCCGCTGCAGATTGATTATGTACTGCTCACGGAGTGCCAACGTTGGGAACACGGTGAAATTTTCATCCTTTGAAAGTTCACTGAGCACCTCAAAGAGTTTGGCTATGCGCTCACGTACAGTATCAAGACCCAAACCACCTACCATTGGTCGAACCTTTTTGCTCTGATACCAGCTGTCACAGGGCTAATTTTCTCAGCCAAATTTTGCCTTGTGATGGCACTAAATCACACTTAGTCTCAGCCAACCCCACACACAACGATTTACACAATAGAAATTTGTAAGTAGGCACACAACTCACACACTCAAAAGAGGCACAAGATCATTTATGGGAACCTTTCCCAACCTTTTATTACATAACTGAAGTAATACAAAGGAACAATCACTTGAACTCTCAACAGTGTTTCACTCTCTCTCTGAGTGATTTCTTTTTCACTGAGCACAAATGACAACCCATAGGGTCTATATATAGGTGACATCCCCAGTTATCTAGGTCTTGGAGATAAACATTATGTCCCCATGATCTCTATTACGGCTGATAACCCTCATCTTCCCGCGTTCTCATCCATGGCTCGATCTTGATAAGCCTTATCTCCCACGATCATCCATCACTTGATCTCGATAAGCCTTATCTACCCACAATCCTTTGCCATAGACGATCTAATGAGCATTATCCTGATGCTCAGCCAACTGGATAGAGCAACACCCACACGTCCCCACGTTCCACACGTCGTAAGAGACTCGGTGCCACGCAGTGCCATGCAGTGCCATGCAGACTTTGCCAATACCTAGTCTTGTGTTTTGGGCCTGTTAGCCCAAGCCCATGACCCATCTGATGGAGCCCACGAACATGTAGCCCAGCATCCTTTGTCCAATCCAAGTCTTGGCTCACACTGGGACCCGAATGTCAGCCCGTGCATATGCTAACCCTCTTAGCTTTCACCTTGCCTTAGGGAGTGCCCAGCCACTCTAAAGTCCCATGCTGGGAATTGGCGCAAGGTGCTGCCATCTCCCTCATGCCAAGTGTTCAAGGGGCTAACAGTAGGCCTCTATCCTACCATTGAAATTTGATAGGGTAGAAATTTGAATGATGCGTCGCCAACACGTTGGCTGTGCGATCTGTCAAGTTATCATGAATCATCAGAGCAACGGGCAGGAGCCTGCGTCGACCTTTTATCAAATAAATGCATCCCTTCCAGAAGTCACGGTTTGTTGGACGTATTAGCTCTAGAATTACTACGGTTATCCGAGTAGCAGGTACCATTAAACAAACTATAACTAATTTAATGAGCCATTCGCAGTTTAATAGTCTAAATTAGTTCATACTTACACATGCATGGCTTAATCTTTGAGACAGGCATATGACTAATGGTAGGATCAACCAGGTAGCATTCCTTCACGATGCCCATGACCGCACACACGGCACGAACCCAACCAAATTACAGAGGGGCCGTCGATGACGAAACAGGCATGACAGTCGTGCTATAGAGGGACAAAGGCTTCGTTTGAGCAAAGGTGGAGTGGAACGACAGTTCCATTACCCGAGTAATGTTCCGAATCTGATAGCACGGTCGTCGAACCATGCACCAAAGCAACCACAGTAGGCATGCCTGGGACATGGGCGACGACATGAGGTCCGCTCCGCACCCCTGAGCAGGTGAAGGACGAGAAGGCACAAAACCATCAAAACGATTTCTGAATTGGAAGGAACGCAGCAAAGGAACCCTTGTCTTTCACCTTGAGGCGGATTGGAAGCACTCGGGTGCAAGTTTGCAGAGGATTGGGGGCCGACAGTTCGATGCTCTAGTGTGGAGCTTGCAAGCCCTTTCAATCCCATCACCACTCATGCGCAATTGCGTACACTAGGCAACAACCCCCCAAGCTTAACACACGCTTGCGAGACTTGATGAGCTGCGAGGAATGTGGAAACGCCCGAGAGAATCGCTGCCCGCATCGCTGAGCGCAAGAGATCGTACGTGAACTTTCACATTTTTCGTGAGGAACAACCGTTTCATCGGCAAAGGGGGCCTCGAGCCATGACTGGGGGCACCTTGGGCCACCCCGCGTTGAATAAGGTAAGCGTGCACAGCACAACACTCAACCATCGTTGGGAGTTCCTTTGGCACAACCAATTAGGTCATGGTTACCAATCAACCGCAGCGCAGCAATGTGCGAGACGCTGCGTTGGTTCGGAATCTTGGCTCCTACAACATCAACTAAATGCTAGAACCGCGAGTCATCCCCCAATTTTGATCAAGAACGGTGCCGTTACACCCAGCCCCCCCTTGCGGAGGGGCATTTGGGCTTACCAAGTCACCGGGGTTAGCCCCAATGGCCAATGCTTATGCTTCGTTCGGGCCAAAAAATAAAATCCTTGGCAAATAATTTCATCATTCAGCACCAATTTTCCGATTTTGGACATCGTTTCCAACATCGGGGCAAAATTTCATTTTTCGGGGCAAAAATCGGCAAACCGAGCCGAAAATGAAATTATCGGCAAAAAATTTCATCTCAGGGCCGCTTTCTTTGGATTCGCAGTAGTTTTTCCTGCGTTGGGGCAAATTTTCATTTTTTGGGACAAAAATCGGCGAATCGGACCCCGCCTGACCGACCAACCGACCAGAAGGGGGCCCGGCGCGGTCAGGATATCAAGGAATTTGTCTACGGATCATCGGCACCAATCCTTTTCCATCCACGCATCATATCACGAACCTAGGTGCAAGCAACATCCCCCACAAGCCCACTAGCTTGAAGCTAGCAAGGCTAATTGGGGGTGAGACATGCGCCTCCCCCCTAAAGAGCATTAGGGTTTTTGGACCATTGGAGGTGTGTTGGTGTAGGAAGGCCACCCCATTGCCTATGAGAGTCGGAAACTCAATGATGCAGAGCATCAGTACTCAGCCCATGAGAAAGAGATGCTGGCAGTGGTGCATTGCCTTCGCAGATGAAGGGTGTATTTACTGGGTACTAGGTTCGTGGTTCGGGCCGACAATGTGGCTAACACAATCTTTCAAACTCAGAAGAATCTTTTTGCACGGCAGGCACAGTGGCAGGAGTTCTTGGTTGAGTACAATTTTACTTGGGAACACAAGCTAGGAAGGCAAAATCAGGTGGCAGATGCCCTAAGTTGGCAACAAGTGCAAGAGATGGTTGCTGCCCTTACTCAAGTGTGAGTGACTTGCTAGAAAAAATCAGGGAGCAGGCCCCACATGATGCCACATATCAGCAAGTCGTACAGCAAGTCAGGGAGGGTGTGGTAAGGCGATACTGGCTCGATAATGATTTATTGCATTCCAAGGATAATCGTGTATATGTTCCCAGTGGTGCATGCCTTAGGAAGGAGATACTATGGGAGTCCCATGATTCACAGTGGGCTGATCATCCTGACGTCGAAAGGATGATGTCCTTGCTGTCCCACAACTACTACTGGCCAAAGATGGATGATGATGTCAAGGCATATGTCAAAACGTGCATCACTTGTCAGTAAGACAAGACAGAGCGGCAAAAGGAGGCGGGTTTGTTGCAGCCGCTACCCATTCCTTCAAAGCCATCGGTGTCGATTTTGATGGATTTCATTGGTGGATTCTGGAAGATTGATTGCATAGGATCTATCATGGTGGTAGTAGATTGATTTTCCAAGTATGCGGTGTTTATTCCTACCCCCTCTTCATGTCAAGCGGAGACATCCGCTGAGCTTTTTTACAAGCAGGTAGTAAAGTACTTTGGGTTGCCAGAAGACATTGTGATCGATCGGTATCCTCGTTTCACTGGCAGGTTCTCGACGTCATTGTTCAACATGATGGGTTTGGAATTGAAATTCTCTACTGCCAACCATCCTCAGACTGATGGCTAGATGGAGCGGATCAATGGCCTACTTGAGGAATATCTTCGGCATTACGCGATGACAAGCTAGAGGAATTGGCTTGAGTTGTTGGACTCGGCCCAATTTTCCTACAATCTTCACAAGTCCTCTTCCACAGGTATGAGTCCCTTTGAGCTAGCTATAGGGCAATAGCCCCTTACTCCTAACGATGTGGCCATGACTAGCTCAGGAGGGAGATGTCCAGTAGTGCACCGGTTTGCTCGTTCTAAGCAAGAGCGGCTAGAGGAGGCCCAGGATAGCTTGGACAAGGCAGCTAGGCAGATGAAAAAGTATGCGGACTGAGGAAGGAGGGACATGCAGTTCCAATTTGGGGATAAGGTGTTACTGAGACTTACTCCCCAAATTTGAAAGAAGATCAACAACAAGACAGTGCATCGTGGGTTGGTTCCAAAGTATGACAGTCCCTTCACAGTGGTGAAGAAAGTTGGCAATGTTGCATACAAATTGCAACTCGTAGAAAGGTTGAAGGTGCATCCAACCTTCCACGTGAGTTTCTTGAAGCCCTTCCATGACGAAGCAGGAGATTAGCCTCCAAGGAAACAAACACGACGTGCTTCCCCTACAATCAGAACTGAGTTCCAGCGTGAAGTGGAGAGAATTCTAGACCATCGAACGTAGGGACAAAGTAAGAAGAACAGGCGGGTTGGGTACTTGGTCGAGTGGAAGAATGCCCCAGACAGTGAGGCGAGCTGGGAAAGACATGTGACTCTATGACAGTTCGAGAAGCAGGTGGAAGACAACCTATCAACCCTACCAATGAGGACGTTGGCTTCAACAGGTGGGGGTGGTTTGTTAGCCCCTTCAATACTTAGCATGCGGGAGTTGGCAGCACCTTACGCCAATTTCAAGCATGGGACGTTGGAGTGGCTAGGCACTCCCTAAGGCAAGGTAAAAACTGAGAGGGTTAGCGCAGGCACGGACCTACATGCGGGTCCCAGTGTGGACCAAGACTTGGGTTGGACAAAGGATGCTGGGCTACATGTTCGTGGGCTCCATCAGATGGGCCATGGGCTTGGGCCAAGAGGCTCAAAACACGAGACTAGGTCTTGCCCAAGTTTGCATCGCGCTGCATGGCACAGCTTGGCACTACGTGCCATCGAGCCTTTTACGACGTGTGGAACGTGGGGATGTGCGGGTGTGGCTCTATCCGGTTGGCCGAGCATCAGGATAATGCTCATCAGATCTTGCTTGGCAAAGGATCGTGGATAGATAAGGCTTATCGAGATCAAGTGATGGATGATCGTGGGAGATAAGGCTTATTCGGATCAAGTCATGGATGAGACTGTGGGAAGATGAGGATTGCCAACCACGATAGAGATCGGGGGGAGATAATGTTTATCTCCAAGCCCTAGATAGCTAGGGGTGTCAGTTATGTATAGACCCTATGGCTTGTCATTTCTACTCAGCGAGAGAGAAATCACTCCGAAAGAAAGAGTGAAACACTGTTGAGAGTTCAAGTTATTGTTCCTTTGTATTACTTGAGTTAAGTAATAAAAGGTTGGGAAGGTTCCCATATATGCTCTTGTGTCTCTTTTGAGTGTGTGAGTTGTGTGCCTTACTTATAAAGTTCCATTGTGCAAATCGTTGT
Source organism: Carallia pectinifolia (assembly GCA_037832335.1). NCBI lineage: Eukaryota > Viridiplantae > Streptophyta > Magnoliopsida > Malpighiales > Rhizophoraceae > Carallia > Carallia pectinifolia. The sequence continues at coordinate 3,224,659 of CM075454.1, read as the reverse complement.
GTGTGCGGTTGGCTGAGACTAAGTGTGAGTTAGTGCCATCACAAGGCAAAATTTTGGGTGAGAAAATTAGCCCGGTGACAGCTGGTATCAGAGTATAAAGATTCGACCAATGGCAGGTGGTTCGGGTCTTGATGATGTACGTAAGCGCGTAGCCAAACTCTTTGAGGTACTCGGTGAACTTCCGGAGGATGCAAATTTCACCATGTTCCTATCATTGGCGCTCCATGAGCAGTACATAATCGATCTGCAGTGGCAACAAAAGGTAGTGGCCTCTTCAAACACAGTTTTTCGGCTTGAGGAGATGGCAGCAGAAATAGTCATCCATAAGAAGGCTGTGGCCTCTCAACGAAACGGAGGTTTCATGGAGGGCTCGACCGAGATGAAGGTGCTGGAACCTAAAGCCTTCAAGGGTGCGAGGGATGCCAAAGAGATCGAGAATTTCTGTGGGATATGGAACAGTACTTCAAATCTGCCCGAGTGCCAGACGACGAGAAGGTCAGTCTAACCAGCATGTATCTAGCCAAGGATGCTAAGCTATGGTAGCAGACTCAGCTGGATGACGATGCAAATGTGGGCAGGCATAAGATCGAGATGTGGGAGAGCCTAAAGAAGGAGTTGAAGGACCAGTTCTTAACCTGCAACACGTCATGGGTTGCGAGGGAATCCTTGAAGAAGTTGAAGCAGAGTCCGTACGGTATGTGAATACATGAAGGAATTCAAATCCTTGATGTTTGACATCCGCAACATATTGGATGAGGACAAGCTTTTCAACTTCATATTCGGTCTTCAACCTTGGGCTCAACTCGAGCTTAGAAGGCAATGTGTGAAAGACCTTCCTTCAGCAATGGCTGCGACTGATCGTTTAGTTGATTTTTGCATCAACAAGTCTCTTGATTCTGATGCTGGGAAGCAGCCCAAGGATAAGGGCAAGAAGAAGGAGGAGGGCAAGAAAGATAAGCACAACGGTGGCAGCAAAGATAAAGGCAAAGCCGTTTACCAAGAACAAAGTAAAGGCAAAACTAACTCGGGTTGTTTCATATGTAATGGACCACACAGGGCTAAGGATTGCCCCAAGTGGGAGAAGTTAACTGCCATAGTTGCTAAGGAGAGTGGCCTCTCAGATGATGTTGGCCCCTCTTGTGTCAATCCTCTGCAGTTGGTGAGTGCTGTGCAAGCTGGACGTGCCCCACAATCCGGCTTGATGTATGTGAAGATCGGGCTCAGTAATAGAGAGTTGATGGCAATGACCGACACTGGTGCTACCCACAACTTTGTTGCTGAGTGGATGGTCGAGTCACTAGGTTTGAAAGTCGCCAAGACCAAGAGTCGAATGAAGGCAGTCAACTCGGCAACTCGGGAGGTGCTTGGCACGACATTGGGAGTGCAGGTAACTATGGGTAATTGTTCTGGTAATCTTAACTTCACTATGATTCCATTAGATGATTTTGATATCATACTGGGAGTTGATTTCTTTGTGAGCGCAAAGGTTGCTCTGTTGCCTCACTTGGGTGGTCTCATGATCATGCATGAGGATCATCCATGTGTCCTTACTAGAACGTTCACTCCCTCTTCGAGTATTGGTGGGAAGTTAGGTGGTATGCTGTCAGCTATGCAGGTGAAGCATGGCCTGAAGAAAAGAGAAGTCACCTACCTTGTGGCTTTGATGGAGATCAAAGAAGGTATTGTTGCGGAGGTGCCTGACAGTGTAGCGGATCTGTTGGGAAAGTTCACTGACGTGATGCCTCCTAAAATCCCCAAGTGTCCTCCCCCGAGGCATACCACTGACCAAAAGATCGATTTGGTGCCCGGTTCCAAACCACCAGCACAAGCCCCACATTGCATGAGTCTGTTAGAATTGGCAGAACTGAGGAAGCAGTTGACAGAGTTACTGGATGTAGTCCTAATTCAGCCCTCCAAAGTGCCATATGGTGCCCCGGTGTTGTTTCAGAGGAAACACGATGGCTCTTTACGGATCTGTGTTGATTATAGGGCTCTAAACAAGATGATGGTGAAAAACAAGTACCATATCCCATTGACAGCAGACTTGTTTGACAGGCTGGCGAGAGCCTCGTATTTCACCAAGTTAGATCTGCGGTCTGGATATTGGCAAGTCAGGATTGCAGAAGGAGATGAGGGGAAAACCACGTGCATCATTCGCTATGGCTCTTACAAATTCTTGGTGATGCCATTCAGTTTGACTAACGCCCCTGCTACTTTCTGTAATTTAATGAATGATGTATTTCATGACTTTATTTATCATTTTGTGGTAGTATATCTGGATGATATTCTTGTGTATAGTGAGTCCTTGGAGGAGCACTTGTCCCACCTGAGGTTGGTGCTGTCTAGGCTGAGAGAGCACCAATTATATGTTAGAAAGGAAAAATGTGATTTTTCCAGGCGAGAGATTATGTTCCTTGGGCATAGGGCGAGTCGAGGGCAAGTTAAAATGGACGAGAGAAAAGTCTAGGCAATAGTGGAGTGGGAGGCCCCTACCAAAGTGTCTGAGTTGAGATCCTTTCTTGGTTTGTCTAACTATTATAGGAAGTTCATGCAGGGTTACTCCAAAAAGGTGACCCCATTGACAGACTTACTCAAGAAGGATAGACCTTGGAGGTGGACCACAGATTGCCAAGAAGCCTTTAACAAATTGAAGGCAGCGGTGTCCACGGAGCCAGTCCTGAGGCTGCATGATTTCGAGTTGCCTTTCAGTGTGCTAACTGACGCCTCAGACAAAGCCATTGGAGGTGTGATGGTGTTGGAAGGCCACCCCATTGCCTATGAGAGCCAAAAACTCAATGATGTAGAGCAGCGGTACTCAGCCCACAAGAAGGAGATGCTGGCAGTGGTGCATTGCCTTTGCACATGGAGGGTGTATTTGCTGGGTACCAGGTTCGTGGTTCAGACCGACAATGTGGCTAACACATTCTTTTGGACTAAAAAGAAGCTTTCTGCACAGCAGGCGCAGTGGCAGGAGTTCTTGGCTGAGTACGATTTTACTTGGGAACACAAGCTAGGAAGGCAAAATCAAGTGGCAGATGCCCTAAGTCGCCGACAAGTACAAGAGACGGTTGCTGCCCTTACTCAAGTGCAGAGTGACTTGCTAGACAAAATCAAGGAGCAAGCCCCACATGATGTCACATATCAGCAAGGGGTACAGCAGGTCAAAGAGGGTGTGGTAAGGCGATACTGGTCCGATAATGATTTATTGCATGCCAAGGGTAATCGTGTATATGTTCCCATTGGTGTAGGCCTTGGGAAGGAGATACTGAGGGAGTCTCATGATTCAAATTGGGCTGGTCATCCTAGCGTCGAAAGGATGATGACCTTGCTATCTCGCAACTATTACTGGCCAAAGATGGAAGATGACGTCGAGGCATATGTCAAGACATGCATCACTTGTCAGCAGGGCAAGACGGAGCGGCAGAAGGAGGCAGGTTTGTTGTAGTTGCTACCCATTCCTACGAAGCCATGTGTGTCGCATTCGATGGATTTCATTAGCGGATTCCCGAAGATTGATGGCATGGGATCTGTCATGGTGCCGCTGAGCTTTTCTACAAGCAGGTAGTAAAGTACTTCAGGTTACCTAAAGATATTGTGAGCGATCGGGATCCTCATTTCACTAGCAGGTTTTGGACGTCATTGTTCAACATGATGGGTTCAGAATTGAAATTCTCTACTGCCAACCATCCTCAGACTGATGGCCAGACAGAGCAGATCAATGGCTTACTTGAGGAATATCTTCGGCATCACATGACTGCGAGCCAGAGGAATTGGCTTGAGTTGTTGGATTCGACCCAATTTTGCTACAATCTTCACAAGTCCTCTTCCACAGGTATGAGTCCCTTTGAGCTAGCTATGGGGAAACAACCCCTTACTCCTGACGATGTGGCCACGACCAGCTCAGGAGGGAAATGTCCGGTAGCACACCGGTTTGCCTGTTCTAAGCAAGAATGGCTAGAGGAGGCACAGGATAGCTTGGACAAGCCAGCCAAGCGGATGAAAAAGTATGCGGACCAAGGAAGGAGGGATGTGCAGTTCCAAGTTGGGGATAAGGTGTTGCTGAAACTTACTCCCCTAATTTGGAAGAAGATCAGCAGCAAAACAGTGCATCGTGGGCTGGTTCCAAAGTATGACGGTCCCTTCACAGTGGTGAAGAAAGTTGGCAATGTTGCATATAGGTTGAAACTCCCAGAAAGGTCGAAGCTGAATCAAACCTTCCACATTAGTTTATTGAAGCCCTTCCACAAGGAAGCAAGCGATGAGCCTCCAAGGAAACAAGTACGACGTACTCCCCCTACAATTAGAACTGAGTTCCAGCGTGAAGTGGAGAGAATTATGGACCATCGAACGCAGGGACAAAGTAAGATGAACAGGCGGGTTGCGTACTTGGTCAAGTGGAAGAATGCCCCAGATAGTGAGGCGAGCTGCGAAAGAGATGCAATTCTATGACAGTTTGAGAAGTAGGTGGAAGACTACCTATCAACCCTACCAACGAGGACGTTGGCTTCAACAGGTTGGGGTGGTTTGTTAGCCCCTTGAACACTTGGCATGCGGGAGTTGGCGGCAGCTTGCGCCAATTCCTAGCATGGGACTTTGGAGTTGCTAGGCACTCCCTAAGGCATGGTGAAAATTGAGAGGGTTAGCATAGGCACAGGCTTACATACAGGTTCTAGTGTGGACCAAGACTTGGGTTGCACAAAGGATGGTGGGCTACATGTTCGTGGGTTCTGTCAGATGGGCCATGGGCTTGGGCCAAGAGGCCCAAAACACGAAACTGGGTCTTGGACAAGTCTGCATGGCACTGTGTGTGTGGAACGTGGGGATGTGAGGGTGTGGCTTTATTCGGTTGGCCGAGCATCAGGAAAATGCTCATCAGGATCAAGTGATGGATGATCATGGGAGATAAGGTTTATCGAAGATCAAGTGATGGATGATCATGGGAGATAAAGCTTATCAGGATCAAGTCATGGATCATATCGTGGGAATACGAGGATTATCAGCCACGATAGAGATCGTGGGGAGATAATGTTTATCGCCAAGCCCTAGATAGCTGGGGGTGTCAGCTATGTATAGACCCTATGGGTTGTCATTTGTACTCAACGAAAGAGAAATCACTCAGAGAGAAAGAGTGAAACACTATTCAGAGTTCAAGTGATTGTTCCTTTGTATTATATGAGTTAAGTAATAAAAGGTTGGGAAAGGTTCCTGTATATGCTCTTGTGTCTCTTTTGAGTGTGTGAGTTGTACACCTTACTTATAAAGTTCCATTGTGCAAATCGTTGGGTGTGCGGTTTGCTGAGAGTAAATGTGACTTAGTGACATCACAAGGCGAAATTTTGGGCGAGAGATTTAGTCCTATGAAACCTACTGTTAGCCCCTTGGACACTTTGCATACGGGAGTTCGCGGTACCTTGCGCAAACTCCTAACATGGGAATTTGGAGTGGCTGGGCACTCCCAAAGGCAAGGTGAAAACTGAGATGGTCAGCGTAGGCACGAGCCTACATGCGGGTCCCAGTGTGGACCAAGACTGGGGTTGGACAAAGGATGCTGGGCTACATGTTTGTGGGCTCCATTAGATGGGCCATGGGCTTGGGCCAAGAGGCCCAAAACACGAGACTGGGTCTTGGCCAAGTCTACATGGCAC
>CM075454.1:3196514-3211514 GCA_037832335.1 Carallia pectinifolia | reverse complement strand
TGCTTTTTATGTTCTTGCAGGCAAGGAGTCTGCTTTGGCTATTGTTGCCATCTCGCCTTTTATACTCCTGTGAGCAAGGTGTTTAGTTTTGTTGTTGTTGTTATCTTGCCTTTTATACTTGGGTGGGCGAAGAGTATACTATTGCTGTCGCACTAGTCGCCTTTTATGCTCTTACGTGCAAGGTGTCTGCTTTTGTCGTTGTTGTTGTCTCGTCGTTTATACTCGTCCAGACTAAGAGTCTACTTCGCCGTTGTTGCTGTCCTGCCGTTTATGCTATTGTGGGTAGGAAGTATGCTTCTGTTGTTGCACTTTTTGCCTTTTACACTATTGTGGGCAAGGAGCTTGCTTTTTTTGTTATTGTTGTCTCACCTTTTATACTCTTGCAGGCAAGGAGTTAGGTTTTGTTGTTGTTGTCGTCTCACATTTTATACTCGTGCAGGCAAGGAGTATAGTTTTATTGTTGTACTTTTCGCCTTTTATGTTCGTGTGGGTAAGGAGTCTGGTTTTGTCGTTGTTACTGTCTCACCTTTTATACTCGGGCAAGCGAGGAATACACTTTTGTTGTTGTACTTGTCGCATTTTATACTCTCGCAGGCAAGAAGTCTGCTTTTCTTGTTGTTGCCATTTTGCCTTTTATACTCATGCCAGCAAGGAGTCTGCTCTGTTGTTGTTGCCATCTCGCATTTTATGGTCGTCTGGGCAAGGAGTATAATTTTTTTGTCGTAGTTTTTGCCTTTTATTCTCTTACGTGCAAGGAGTCTACTTTTGGTGTTGTTGTTGTCTCACCCTTTATACTTGTGTGGGCAAGGAGTCTAGTTTTGTTATTGTTGGCATCTCATTTTTTATACTCATGCAAGCAATGGGTAAAGAGTATCATTTGCAGTTGCTGGCCCTTTATACTCATGTGGCAAGGAGTTTGCTTATATTATTGTTGTTATCTCGCCTTTTATACTTGTGCGGGCAAGGAGTGTAATTTTGTTATTGTGCTTTTCACCTTTTATCCTCTTACGGGCAGAGACGCCTGCTTTTATTGTTGTTGTTATCTCGCCTTTTATACTCGTGCGGGCAAGGAGTCTAGTTTTGTTGTTATCGTCTCACAATTTACACTCGTGCGGGTAAGGAGTATGCTTTGCTGTTGTTGTCTTGTCATTTATACTCATGCGGGCTAGGATTGTGGCTTTTTTGTTGTTGTCGTCAAGCCTATTATACTCATGTGGGGAAGTAGCAAGCTTTGTTGTTACCTTCTCGCCTTTTATACTCATACGAGCAAGGAGTTTGCTTTGTTGTTGTCGTCTCCCCTTTTATATTCTTGCAGGCATGGAGTCTACTTTTACTCTTGTTGTCATCTTGCTTTTTATACTCGTGTAGGGTAGGCGTATACTTTTGTTGTCATACTTTTTGCCTTTTATACTACTGTGGGCAAAGAGTCTACTTTTGCTATTGTTGTCGTTTCGCATTTCACACTAGTGTGGGCAAGGAGTTTAGTTTCACTGTTGTTATAGTCTCGCCCTTTATACCCGGGCGGGCAAGAAGTATACTTATGTTATTGTACTCGTTGCCTTCTATACTCTTGTGGGTAAGCAATCTGCTTTTGTTGTTGTTGCCGTCTCGCCATTTCTACTTGTATGGGCTAGGAAGCTGCTTTGTTGTTGTTGTCGTCTCGACTTTTATACTCGTATGGGCAGCGAGTATGATTTGTTGATGTCATCTCGTCTTTTCTGCTCTTGCGACTAGGAGTCTGCTATTGCTATTATTGTCGCCTCAGCTTTTAAACATGTACAGGTAAGGAGTCTAGATCAGTTGTTGTTCCTGTCTCACCTTTTATACTCGCGCGGGCAAGCAATATGCTTTGTTGTTGCCATCTTGCCTCTTATACTCTAGCGAGCAAGGAGTATACGTTGCTATTGCTCTTTCGCCTTTTATACTCGTGCGGGCAAGGAGTATGTCGTTGTTGTTGTTGCCATCTCACCTTTTATACTAGTACCGACAAGGAATCTGATTTTGCTGGTGTTGCTATCCACCTTTTATACTTGTGCAGGCGAGGAGCATGATCGATTGCTACGTCTTGCCTTTTGTACTCATGAGGGGCAAAGTGTATGCTTTTTTGTTGCTGTCTCGCCTTTTATACCATTGCACGGAAGGAGTATGCTTTCTTGTTGTCATCTTGTCTTTTTACTCATACGGGGAAGCAGTTTGTTTTTGTTGCTGTTGTTGTCTCGCCATTTATACTCGAGTAAGCAGAAGGCCATAGTCCCTCTAAGAAGCTGGCCACAAAGGATCACCTCCGCATCTAAGAGTAGATATCTAACTCTCTCAATTAGTGTTCTGTTCATCCTTTCAGCTAAGTCATTCAACTGTGGTGTCTAGGGAGGTGTCCTCTGGTGTTGAATCCCATGAGCCTGACATTATTCATCAAATGGGCCACTATACTCACCACTATTATCAGTACGGACACATTTCAGCTTCTTTCCTGTTTGTCTCTCAATCAAGGCATAAAATTTCTTGAAAACATCAAAAACCTGATCCTTAGTCTTGAAAGTATCGACCCAATGCTTCTTAGAGTGATCATCAATAAAAGTCACAAAATAAAGAGCACCACTAAGTGAGCGTACCTTCAAAGGACCACAGACATCAGAATGACTCCTTGCCTGGAAAAGTATAAAAGATGATAAGTACAACAATAAAAGTATACTCCTCACCCAACTGAGTATAAAAGGCGAGAGGACAACTACAACATAAGCAGATTCCTTGCCCATGCGAGTATAAAAGGCGAGACGGCAGTAACAAAGCAAACTCCTTGGTCGCACGAGTGTAAAATGCAAGACGGCAACAATAAAGCATGTTCTTAGCCAGTATAAAGATAAAAGGCGAGTCAGCAACAACAACCAAACCAGTTCCCTTGCCCGCATAAGTATCAAAGCTGAGACAACAACAATAACTGCATACTCCTTGCTCGCACAAGTATAAAAGGTGAGACGACAACAATACCTGTACGACTATAAAAGGTGAGATGACAACTGCAACAAAAGTAGACTCCTTAGCAGTGCGAGTGTAAAAGGCAAGATGACAACAACAACAAATGCATACTCCTTGCATGCACAAGTATAAAAGGCGAGACGACAACAACAAAGCATACTCCTTGCCCGCAAGAGAATAAAAGGCGAGGCAGCAACAACAAAGCATGTTCCTTACTTGCACGAGTATAAAAGGTGAGATGGCATTAGCAAAGCTTAGTCTTTGCCCGCATGAGTATAAAAGGCAAGTTGGTAACAACAACAAAACTAGTATCCTTGCCAGCACGAGTATAAAAAGCGATACAGCAACAACAACTAAAGCAGACTCGTTGGCCGCAATAGTATAAAAGGTAAAAGTCCAACAACAAAAGCATACTTAATGCCCATATAAGTATAAAAGGTGAGATGGGAACAATAGCATAAACCGCACGAGTGTAGAAGGCGAGACAGCAACAACAGCAAAATCAGACTCTTTGCCCCCAAGAGTAAAAAAGGCGACAAGTACAACAACAAAACCCAACTCTTTGTCTGCACGAGCATAAAAGTTGAGACGGCAGCAGTAGCATAAGTAGACTCCTTGCCTGCAAGAGCATAAAAGATGAAAAGTAAAACAATTATAATATACTCCTTGCCTGCATGATTAGAAAAGGAGAGATAGTAACCACAACAAAACAGACTCTTAGCCTGCACAAATGAAAAGGCTAAACGGCACCAACAACAAAAGCAGACTCTTTGCCCACATGAGTATAAAAAGCAGCAAAACCAGATTCCCTGCCTGCACAAGTATAAATGGCAAGACGATAACAGCAACAAAACCAGACTCCCTACCTGCACAAGTATAAAAGGTGAGATGGCAACAACAACAAAATCAGACTCCTTGCCCGTAAGAGTATAAAAGGTGAAAAGTACAACAACAAAAGTATGCTATTTGCCTACATGAGTTTAAAAAGCGAGACGATAACAACATCAAAGCAGACACCTAGCCCGAACGAGCATAAAGGGCTAGATAGCAACAACGTCAAAAGCAGACTCCTTGCCCGCAAGAGTATAAAAGACGACAAGTACGACAACAAAAGTGTACTTCTTGCCAGACTGAGTATAAAAGGCGAGACGACAACAACAACAAAAGTAGGCTTCTTTCCTGCAAGAGGATAAAAGCCGAAAAGTTGAACAACAAAAGTATACTCCTTGCTCGCTGGTATATAAATTTACTCCCTAAATTTGGAAGGAGATCAATAGCAAGTCAGTGCATCGTGGGCTGGTTCCAAAGTATGACGGTCCCTTCACAGTGGAGAAGAAAGTTGGCAATGTTGCATACAAGTTGCAATTTCCAAAAAGATTGTAGGTATATCTAACCTTCCATATGAGCTTTTTGAAGCCCTTCTATGAGGAAGTGGGCAATGAGCCTTCAAGGAAACAAGCCCAGCGTCCATCGCCTCCAACCAGAACTGAGTTCCAGCGTGAAGTGGAGAGAATCCTGGACCACCGAACGCATGGGCAAAGTAAGAAGAATAGGCAGTTTGAGTACTTGGTGAAGTGAAAGAATGCCCTAGACAGCGAGGTAAGCTAGGAACAAGATGTGACTCTATGGCAGTTTGAGAAGCAGGTGGAAGACTACCTTTCAACCCTACCAATGAGGATATTGGCTTCAACAAGTGGGGGTGGTTTGTTAGTCCCTTGAACACTTAGCATGTTGGAGTTAGTGGCACCTTGCACCAATTCTTATTATTGGATTTTGGAGTGGCTGGGCACTCCTTGAGGCAAGATGAAAGCTAAGAGGGTTAGCATAGGCAAGAGCCTACATGTGGGTCCCAGTGTTGACTAAAGTTGGGGCTGGACAAAATATGCTAGGCTACATGTTCGTGGCCTCCATCAGATGGGCTATGGGCTTGGGCTAAGAAGCCCAAAACATGAGACTGGGTCTTGGCCAAGTCTGCATGGCATTGAATGGCACCGACTCTCCTACGACCTGTAGAACATGGGGACATGTGAGTGTGGCCTAATCCAGTAGGCCGAGCACTGGGATAATGCTCATCTGATTGCGCATCGCTACGGATCGTGGGTAGATAAGGCTTATCGAGATCAAGTGATGGATGATCATGGGAGATAAGGCTTATCAAGATCAAGTCATGGATAAGATCATGGGAAGAAGAGGATGATCAGCCATGAGAGAGATTGTGGAGGGATAATGTTTATCTCCAAGCCCTTGATAGCTAGGGGTGTCAGCTATATATAGACCCTATGGGTTTATCATTTGTACTCAGTAAGAGAGAAATCATTGAGCGAGAAAGAGTGAAACACTGTCTAGAGTTCAGTAGTTGTTCCTTTGTATTACTTTAAGTTAAAGTAATAAAGGTTGGGAAAGGTTCCCGTTTATGCTCTTGTGTCTCTTTTGAGTGCGTGAGTTGTGTGCCTACTTACAAAGTTCCATTGTGAAATCCTTGTGTGTGCCAGTTGGCTGAGACTAAGTGTTACTTAGTACCATCGTAAGGCAAAATTTTGAGTGAGAAAATTAGCCTTGTGACACCTACCATAGTGGTGACAAGTAACGGGAATTAGGGTTCAATTTCAGAGATGGAGCTTGAGAAACGGCTACCACATCCAAGGAAGGCAGTAGGCATGCAAATTATCCAATCCTGACACGGGGAGGTAGTGACAATAAATAACAATACCGAGCTCTTACGAGTCTAGTAATTGGAAGAGTACAATCTAAATCCCTTAAGGAGGATCCATTGGAGGGCAAGTCTAGTGCCAGCAACCGCGGTAATTCCAACTGCAATAGCATATATTTAAGTCATTGCAGTTAAAAAGCTCATAATTGGACCTTGGGATGGGTCGATCGGTCTATCTTTTGGTGTGCACCTTTTACCTCATCCCTTCTATTCGCGATGCACTTCTGGCCTTAATTGGCTTAGTTGTGCTTCCGGTGTTGTTACTTTGAAGAAATTAGAGTGCTCAAAGCAAGCTTATGCTCTGGATACATTAGCATGGGATAACATCATAGGATTTTGATCCTATTTTTTTGGCCTTCAGGATCAGAGTAATGATTCACAGGGACAGTCGGAGGCATTCGTATTTCATAGTCAGAGGTGAAATTCTTGGATTCATGAAAGGCGAACAACTGCGAAAGCATTTGCCAAGGATGTTTTCATTAATCAATAATGAAAGTTGGGGGTTCAAAGATGATCAAATACCATTATAGTCTCAACCATAAATAATGCCAACAAGGGATTGGTAGAAGTTGCTTTTAGGACTCCATCGGTGCCTTACGAGAAATCAAAGTCTTTGGGTTCTGAGGGGAGTATGGTCGCAAGGCTGTAACTTAGAGCAATTGACGGAAAGGCACCACCAGGAGTGGAGCCTGCAGCTTAATTTAACTCGACACAGGGAAACTTACCAGGTCCAGACATAGTAAGGATTGACAGATTGAGAGCTCTTTCTTGATTCTATGGGTGGTGGGGTATGGCCGTTCTTAGTTGGTGGAGCGATTTGTTTGGTTAATTTCGTTAATGGATAAGACCTCAGCTTGCTAACTATCTATATAGAGGTGATCCTCTGTGGCTAGCTTCTTAGAGGGACTATGGATTTCTAGGCCGAGGAAGTTTGAGGCAATAACAGGTCTATGATCCCTTAGATTTTCTAAGCCGCCTGAGTGCTACACTGATGTATTCAATTAGACCATAGCCTAGGCCGACAGGCCTGGGTAATCTTTGAAATTTCATCATGATGGGGATAGATCATTGCAATTGTTGCTCTTCATTGAGGAATTCCTAGTAAGTGTGAGATATAAGCTCGTGTAGACTACAACCCCGTCCTTTGTACACACTATTCATCCCCCATCCTTACCCACGTGAAATCATACTCAAACAAGAACTCCTGTCACTAGGGTTATCGTGCAGAAAGCTTTTTCTGAGTGTGAGAATATGTTTCCCAGATTGTCGGTCTAACCCACAAACCTAGTACCTAGTAAGTACACCCTCCAAGTGTAAAGACAATGCACAACTACAAGCATTTCCTTCTTATGAGCCAAGTACTACTGCTCTGCTTTATTGAGTTTCTAGCTCTCATAGGAAATAGGGTGGTCTTCTTGCACCAACACCCCTCCAATGGCTTTTTTTGGGACGTCAATCAATACCAAAAAAGGCAACTCGAAGTCTGGCAGCCTCAAGACCAACTCCGTGGACACTGCTACCTTCAACTTGTCAAAGGCTTCCTAACAACCTGTGGTCCACCTCTATGGTCTACCCTTTTTAGCAAGTCTATTGATGGGGCCACCCTTTTGGAGTAACCCTGCATGAACTTCCCATAGTAGTTAGACAAGCTAAGAAAAGACCTCAGCTACGACACTTTTGCCACTCCACTATTACCTGGACTTTTCTCTGATCCATTTTTATGTGCCCTTGACTTGCCATATACCCCAAGAATATAATTTGTCACTGAGCAAACTCACACTTTTTTTTCTTTACATATAATTGGTGCTCTCTCAACCTAGACAACACCAACCTCAGGTGGGACAAGTGATCCTCTAGGGACTCACTATATACAATAATATCATCAAGACAAATGACCACAAAATGATCAATAAAGTCATGAAATACGTGATTCATCAAATTACAAAAAGTAGCAGGGACATTAGCCAACTGAATGACATTACTAGGAATTTGTAAGAGCTATAGCAAGTGATGCATGTCATTTTCCCTTCATCTCCTTCAGTAATTCTGACCTGCTAATATCCAGACCGCATATCCAGCTTGGTGAAATATGAGGCTCTGGCCAGTCTATCGAACAAGTCAGCAATCAATGAAATAGAATACTTGTTCTTCACTGTTACTTTGTTTAATGCCCTATAATCTACACACATCTGTAGGGAGCCATTGTGTTTCTTCTAAAACAATACTAGGGCACCATATGGCTCTTTGGAGGGCTGAATCAGGCGTACATCCAGCAACTCTGACAACTGCTTCCTTAGTTCTGCTAACTCTAGCAGACTCATGCGGTATGGAGCTTGTGCTGGTGGTTTGGAACCAGACACCAAATTGATCTTGTGGTCAGTGGCACACCTCAGGAGAAGACATTTGGGGAGTTCAAGAGGCATCACATCATTGAACTCACCCAACAGATTTGCAACACTATTAGGTACCTCTGCAACAACGCCTTCTTTGATCTCCATCAAAGCTACAAGGGAGGTGACTGCTCCCTTCTTCAGACCACACTCCGCCTTCATAGCTAATAGCATACTACCCGACTTCCCACCAATACTGGAAGAGGGAGTGAATATTTCAGAAACATAACATGGATGATCCTCATGCATGCTCACGAGACCACCCGAGTGAGCCAACATAGTAATCTTTGCACTCACAAAGAAATCAACCCCAGTATTATATCAAAATCATCTAAAGGCACTATAGTGAAGTTAAGTTTACCAAACCAAGTACCAATAGTTACCTCCACACCTAATGCCATGCCAAGCACCTCCTGAGCTGCTAAGTTGACTGCCTTCATTCGACTTCTAGTTTTGGTGACTTTTAGAGCCAATGACTCCACCATCCTCTTAGCAACGAAGTTGTGGGTAGCACACGTGTCATCCATCGCCATCAACTCTTTATTACTGAGCCCAATCTTCACATACATCAGGCCGAATTATGGGGCATGTCCAGCTTGCACAACACTCACCAACTAAAGAGGATTGACCCGAGAGGCGCCAACATCATCTGAGATGCTACTTCTACCACTCTCCTCAGCAACTATGGCACTTAACTTCTCCCTTTTTGGTCACTCTTTCGCCTTGCATGGTCCATTATAGATGAAACAACCAAAGTTAGACTTGCCTTTATCTTGTTCTTGGTAGACGACTGTGCCTTTATCCTTGCCACCGCCATTGTACTTACCCTTCTTTCCTTCCTTCTTCTTTTAGGCCTTATCCTTGGGTTGCTTCCCAGCATCTAAATCAGAGGACTTGTTGATCCAAAAATCAACTAAACCATTAGCAGCAACCATTACATAATGTAGGTCCTTCACACCTTGCCTTCTAATCTCGAGTTGAGCCTAGGGTTGTAGATTGGAAAGGAAGTTGAAAGCTTGTCCTCATCCGACATATTCTGGAGGTCAAGCATCAAGGAACTGAATTCCTTCATATAGTCAAGTACTGTGCCATTTTGCTTCAACTTCTTCAGGGATTCCCTCGCAACCCATGACGTATTACAAGGCAAAAACTGGCCCTTCAACTCCTTTTTTAGGCTCTCCCACATCTTGATCTTAGACTTGCCTGCACTTCCATTGTCATCCAACTAAGTCTGCCACCACAGCTTGGTGTCCTTGGCTAGATACACGATGGTCAAATTGACCTTCTTGTCATCTAGCACTCGAACAGCCTTGAAATACTGTTCCATGTCTCATAGAAAATTCTTAATCTCCGTGGCATCCCTTACTTCCTTCAAGGCTTTAAATTTCCAGCACCTTCATCTTGGTGGAGCCAACCATAACATCTCTACCTAGTTGAGAGGCTACAGCCTTCTTGAGGATAGCTATTTTACTACCATCTCATCAAGCCAAAAGGCTGTGTTTGAAGAGGCCACCACCTCATGTTGTCACTACAGATCAATTATATACTTCTCATGGAGCGCCAAAGTTTAGAAGATGGTGAAACTTGGATCCTCTGAAAGATCACCAAGTATCTCAAAAAGCTTGGCTATGCAGACACGAACTGCATCAAGACCCAAACCACCTGCCATTAGTCAAACCTTTATCCTCTGATAGCTATCACAGTGCTAAATTTCTCACTCGAATTTTTGCCTTGTGATGGCACTAAGTCGCACTTAGTCTCAACCAATCATACACACAAGAATTGTACAATGGAACTTTATAACAAGCATACAACTCGAACACTCAAAAGAAACACAAGAGCATACAAGAACCTTTCCCAACCTTTATTACTTTAACACAAAGTAATACAAAGGAACAAATAACTGAACTCTCGATAGTATTTCACTCTTTCTCTCTAAGTGATTTCTCTCTCACGGAGTACAATTGACAACCCATAAGGTTTGACATCCCAACTATATAGGGCTTGGAGATAAACGTTATCTCGCCACGATCTCCATCTTGGCTGATAATCTTCCCATGATCTTATCCACGACTCGATCTTGATTAGCCTTATCTCCCACGATCATCCATCACTTGATCTCAATAAAACCTTATCCACCCACGATCCTTAGCCTTGCATGATCTAATGAGCATTATCGCGATGCTCTGCCAACAAGATAGAGCCATACTCGCATGCCCTACTTCCACACGTCACAAGAGACTCGATGCCATGTAGTGCCATGCAATGCCATGCAGACTTGGCCAAGACTCATTCTTGTGTTTTTAGGCCTCTTGGCCCATGCCCATTACCCATTGGATGGAGCCCATGAATCTGTAGCCCAATCCATGCCTTGGTCCACCTTGGGACCCACACGTAGACCCGTGCCTACGCTGAACCCTCTCAGCTTTCACCTTGCCTCAAGAAGTGCCTAGCTACCCCAAAGTCCAATGCTGGGAATTGGCAGAAGGTGCCACCAACTCTAGCATGCTAAGTGTTCAAGGGACTAGCACCTATCGTGGTGGTAACAGGTAACGGAGAATTAGTGTTCGATTCTAGAGAGGGAGCCTAAAAAATGGCTACGACATCCAAGGAAGGTAGCAGGTGCACAAATTACCCCATCCTAACATGAGGAGGTGCTGACAATAAATAACAATACCGAGCTCTTGCGAGTCTGGTAATTGGAATGAATACAATCTAAATCCTTTAATGAAGATCGGTTGGAGGTCAGGCCTGGTGCCAGCCGCCATGGTAATTCCAATTCCAATAGCGTCTATTTAAGTTGCAATTAAAAAGCTCATAGTTGGACTTTGGGATGAGTTGATTAGTTTGCCTTTGGTGTGCACCATTCGCCTCATCCCTTCTACCGACGGTGTGCTCTTGGCCTTAATTGGTCATGCCATGCCTCCAGTGCTGTTACTTTGAAGAAAATAGAGTGCTCAAAGCAAGCCTATGCTTTGGATACATTAGTATGGGATAAGATCATAGGATTTTGATCCTATTGTGTTGGCCTTTGGGACAAGAGTAATGATTAATAGGGACAGTTGTGGGCATTCGTATTTCAAAGTCAGAGGTGAAATTCATGGATTTATGAAAGACAATCAACTGCAAAAGCGTTTGCCAAAGATGTTTTTATTAATCAAGAACGAAGTTTGGGGGCTAAAAAACGATCAATACCGTCTTAGTCTCAACCATAAGTAATGTTGACCAAGGATCGGTAGAGGTTGCTTTTAGGACTCTGCCGGCACCTTATGAGAAATCAAAGTCTTTGGGTTTCGGGGGGAGTATGGCTGCAAGGCTAAAACTTAAAGGAATTGATGGAAGGGCACTACTACGAGTGGAGTCTACGGCTTAATTTGACTCAACAGGGGGAAACTTATCTGGTCCAGACATAGTAAGGATTGACAGACTAAGTGCTTTTTTTTTTTTTATTCTATGGGTGGTGGTGAATGGTCGTTCTTAGTTGGTGGAGCGATTTGTCTGGTTAATTTAATTAACGAATGAGACCTCAGCCTGCTAACTAGCTAGGTAGAGATGATCCTCCGTGGCTTGCTTCATAGAGGGACTATGGCCTTCTAGGCCAAAGAAGTTTGAGGTAATAGCAGGTCTGTGATGCCCTTAGATGTTTTGGACCACAAGCATGATACACCAATTTACTCAACGAGTCTATAGCCTTGGCCGATAGGCCTGGGTAATCTTTGAAATTTCATCGTGACGGGGATGGATCATTGCAATTGTTGGTCTTTAACGAGGAATTCCTAGTAACTGTGAGTCATCAGCTCATGTTGACTATGTCCCTACCCTTTGTACACACCGCCTATCGCTCTTACCGATTGAATGGTCTAGTTAAGTGTTTGGATAGCGGCGACGTGGGCGGTTCACCGTTTTTGCCGTTGACAACGTCGCAAGAAGTCCACTAAACCTTATTATTTAGAGGAAGGAGAAGTGGTAACGAGGTTTCTATAGGTTAACCTACAGAAGGATCATTGTCGAAACCTCTACCCAACAGAATGACCCATGAACAAGTTAACATCACATAACGCAGGGCGTGCGTCGGTCCATGGGCACCCACACACTGTAATGTCTATCGTGACTCCGATAGCTCATCGGTCACCCTCGCGGCACGAACAACAAATCCTCAGCGTAGGTCGTGACATGGAAATAAAAAATTGAAAGGAAATGCCTCGTCACCCTAGGAACGGAGTGTAGACGGGGCATTGCACCTCTATAATGAGAATCAAAATGACTCTCGGTAATGGATGTCTCAGCTCCCGCATCGATGAAGAACGTAACAAAATGCGATACTTGGTGTGAATTGTAGAATCTCGTGAATCATGAAGTCTTTGAATGCAAGTTGTGCTTGAAGCCTTCTGGCCAGGGGCACGTCTGCCTAGGTGTCACACAACATTGCCCACTCGACCCCAAAATAGATGGGGTTGCGCTTGGTGGCGGAAGATGGCCTCCTCTGTGCTTGGCATCTCGGTTGGCCCAAAAACCATGTCCCTAACAATGTTCGCCTCGAAAACAGTTGTTGAGAGACCCTCTCACAGTGTCATGCGGCCGTGTCGTCGCTTAAAACTTTGATGAACTTGACCATTTCTCGTATAGCGACCCCAGGTTAGGTAGGATCACCCGCTGAGTTTAAGCATATCAATAACCGGAGGAAGAGAAACTTATGAGGATTCCCTTAGTAATGATGAGCAAACCTGAAATAGCCTAGCTTGAGAATCAGACACCCCCGACATTTGAATTGTAGTCTAGAGAAGTGTCCTTAGGAAAGGATTGGGCCCAAGTCCCTTGGAAGAGGGCGCTAGAGAGGGTGAGAGCCCTGTTGTGCCTAGACCCTGTAGTACCACGAGGCGTTGTCTATGAGTATGGTTGTTTGGGAATGTAGCCCTAATCGAGCGGTAAACTCCGTTTGAGGCCAAATATGGGCGAGAGACTACTAGCGAACAAGTATCGCAAGGGAAAGATGAAAAGGGCTTTGAAAAGAGAGTCAAAGAGTGCTTAAAATTGTTGGGAGGGAAACAGATGGGGGCCGGCTATGTGCCTTATTCGGATACAGAACGAGAAGAGCCGGTTCGCCAATGGGCTCGAGGCATGGAGCAACTCAGATTTCTGGGGTGTCCCAAGCCCAAGCCCTTGAAACACCCAACAAGACATCACCCTCGTGATCGTGGACACATCGCTCGCCCTCACATGGGTTAGTCGATCCTAAAAAACCAGGAAAGCCCGTCCGACAACGCTTCTGAGTGCGAGCTTTAAAACGGAATCAAGTTAAAATTCTCACACTAGGATGTGGCAACTTACGACAACATTAGGGAGTCCGAAGACATCGACGAGGGCCTCAAGAAGAGTTTTCTTTTCTGTTTAACAGCCTGCCCACCCTGGAAACAACTTAGTTGGAGGTAGGGTCTAGCGGCTAGAAAAGCATTGCACGTCTCGTGGTGTCCAGTGATCCCCAACGGCCCCTTGAAAATCTAGAGGACTGAGTGCCTACCGCGCCTGGTCATACTCATAACTACATTAGGTCTCCAAGGTGAACAGCATCCGGTTAATGGAACAATGTAGGCAAGGGAAGTCGGCAAAATAGATCTGTTACGTTCAGAAAAGGATTGGCTCTTAGGACTAGGCTTGAGGGTACCAACCCTGAGCCCATCGATTGTTGGTAGACTGCTCGAGCTGCTCCTGCGATGAGAGCTAGTCTTCGTGTGACAGCCGGGTAAGGGTCTGGGAACGGCCACTTTGGGGCCTTCCCTGGGCGTGGAACAGTCGACTCAAAGCTAGTGCTGATAAGGGGAATTCGACTGTTTAATTAAAACAAAGCGTTGTGATGGTCCCTCCGAATGCTAACGCAATGTGATTTCTGCCTAGTGCTCTGAATGTCAAAGTGAATAAATTCAACCAAGCGCGGGTAAATGGTGGGAGTAACTATGACTCTCTTAAGGTAGCCAAATGCCTCGCAAGAGTAACTATAATGAGATTCCCAACGTCCCTGTCTACTATCTAGCAAAACCACAGCCAAGGGAATGGGCTTTGTGGAATTAGTGGGGAAAGAAGACCTTGTTAAGCTTGACTCTAGTCTGAATTTGTGAAATGACTTGAGAGGTATAGGATAAGTGGGAGCCGGTCCCTTGGCAAAAGTGAAATACGACTACTTTTAACGTTATTTTACTTATTTCGTGAATCAGAGGCGAGGCATTGCCCTTCTTTTTGGAGCAAAGGCTATTCGGCGGGCTAATCCTAGTGGAAGACATTATCAAGTGGAGAGTTTGGCTAGGACAACACTTCCATTAAAAGAAAACACAGGTGTCCTAAGATCAGCTCAATAAGAACAGAAATCTCGTGTGGAACAGAAGGGTAAAAGCTCGTTTGATTTTGATTTCCAATACGAATACAAATCGTGAAAGCGTGGCCTATTGATCCTTTAGACCTTCAAAATTTGACACTAGAGGTGTCAGAAAAGTTACCACAGGGATAACTGGCTTGTGGCAGCCAAGCATTCATTGATGTCAGCTCTTCCTATCATTGTGAAGCACAATTCACCGGGTGTTGGACTATTCCCCCACCAATATGGAATATGGGATGGGTTTAGATTTTCATGAGACAGGTTAGTTTTACCCTATTGATGATGACATCGCAATAGTAATCCAACCTAGTACGATAAGAACCGTTGATTTGCACAATTGGTCATCGTGCTTAGTTGAAAAGCTTGTGGTACGAAGTTACCATGCGCTGGATTATGACTACATGCCTCTAAGTTAGAGTCCGGGACAGAAGCGACGCGTGCGCCCGTCGTTTGACTGCCGACCCACAGTAGGAGCCTTATGGCCCCTAAAGGCACGTGTCGTGAGCGAAGTACCCATAGTGGACGAGTTGCGGTTGACACCTTGAATTATAATTTTT
>CM075454.1:3101514-3194014 GCA_037832335.1 Carallia pectinifolia | reverse complement strand
CGAAGAAGGCTTGAAAATGGCCAGTGAATGGATTATTGGCAACTTGCGCCAACTCATTGAATGGGCATGTACTGGCCATGTCAGCAAGCCAGGCGATGGGAAAATTGGTCGGGGCATGAAACCGACCAAGGAATGGATTGTTGGCACCTCGAACTGGCTCTCGTTGAATGGGCATGGACATGGGCTAGGCATGTCCATGAGCAAGGTGATGGAAAAATTGGCTAAGGCATTGCCACTGAAGAAGGCTTGAAAATGGCCAAGGAATGGATTGTTGGCCACTTGCACCAACTCGCTGAATGGGCATGTGTTAGGCATGTCAGCAAACAAGGTGACAGGAAAATTGGCCACGGCATGAAAACGGCCAAGGAATGGATTGCTGGCAACTTGCACTAACTCGTTGAATGGGCATGCACTGGGCTTGTTAGCAAGCAAGGTGATCGAAAAATTGTCCAACGCACGAAAACGGCCAAGGAATGGATTGCTGGCACCCTGCACCAACTCGTCGAATGGACATGGACATGGGCTGGGCATATCAGCAACCAAGGTGTTGCTCACTTCAGCCAAGGCACTGGCCACCAAAGGGGGATTCAAAACGATAAAGGAATGGACTCAGAGCTCACTTGGCTCTGCACATGCTACTGGCAGCATGGGAGGTTAACACGGGAGGCCAGTGAGGCAGGCTAGCAAGGGATGTTAGCTGGGTAAACACCCCAACCATTGCACCGCACAACACGTTCGACAGTTGCATGGAGTGGCAGCGAGGAGGTTAGGCCCTAGTCCCCCGTCCAAAGAGCACGATAGAGTTGATGGCACCTTGCACCAACTCCCTTGCATTGACCTGTTGAATCAACAAGCGAGGTTATGGGAAGATCGACCAAGGCATTGGCCACCTGAGCGGGCTTAAAAACGGCCAAGGAATGGACGCAGGGCATGCTCAGCCCTGCGCAAGTTGCTGCCCGCAAGCATGCTCTGCACACGTTGCTACCCTCGAGGGAGGTTAACAAAAAGCTGGGAAGGCACCCGAGCAAGGGAGGGAGGCTAGCAATGCGCCAGGCCGCGCGCAGCGTGCCGCTTGTCAGGGCAACAGTGCACGCAACGTGCGAGAGGGAGCAGATCGCGCT
Organism: Carallia pectinifolia; assembly: GCA_037832335.1. Classification (NCBI taxonomy): domain Eukaryota; kingdom Viridiplantae; phylum Streptophyta; class Magnoliopsida; order Malpighiales; family Rhizophoraceae; genus Carallia; species Carallia pectinifolia. The sequence goes on along the minus strand of CM075454.1, from coordinate 3,192,893 downwards.
CGCACCTTGCCGCTCGTCCGCTTAGAAGCGGCGCCTGGGGGAGCAGCTAGGGAGAGCAGCGCGGGCAGATCGGGCTGGGGACAGTAGTGTGCGTGCGGCGTGCTGCTCGTACGCCCAGAAATGCTCACAGTGAGCGTCTTGTCGGGCCAGCAGCGGGCTGGGGGCAGTAACGCGCTCAAAGGGCTGCTCGGTGGGCCAGTAGTGCAGTGGGGGGCAGCAGCGTGTGCGGAACAGTCTAAGAGCATATGCGCGAGCGCAGCGAGCTTAGGGGATCAGCGTGCAAGGGTAGTGGACTGCACCTTTGGCCAGGAGCGCCTACGGCGTCTTGGTGGGAGCAGTACTCTGCTCGTCCGGCCAGTAGCAAGCGCGGCGGGCTGGGGGGGAGCAGTGCGCACTAGTCTGGCCAGCAAGGCGCACTGCGGGCTGGGGGGGGACAGCGGGCTGCCCTTCTGGCCAGCATCGTGCGCGGTGAGCCGGGGGAGAAGCGGGCTTCTCGGAAGGCCAGCAGCGCGCGCGACAAGCTGGGTGGAGCAGCGAACGTGCGCGCCACGGGCTGGCCATTCGGCTTGTGCGCACGCGCTCATCCGGCCAGCAGCACGCGTAGCTGGCTTGGGGGGCCAGCGCGTGCGCACCGCGTTCTGCGTGTCAGGCCTACCGCATGGGCTCGCAGCCCGCCCAATGCGTGCCCAGTCCTCCCAGCACGCTGCGCGTCAAGGTGGCCCCTCAAGTGGGCAGTACTCCCGACGCGCGCGTACAGCACGCTGCGCGTCGGGCTAACCGCACACGCGTGTAGTCCTCTTAGGGAGCGCACGCAGCAGGCTGCGCGTCGGGCCTGCCCTGTGCGCACGCAGTCTTCCTAGCGTCCTTTATCCAACCCAAGTCTTGGTACACACTGGGACCGCATGTAGGCCCGTGCCTACGCTAACCCACTCAGCTTTCACCTTGGTTCAAGGAGTGCCCAGCCACTCCAAAGTCCCATGCTAGGAATTGGCGCAAGGTGCCACCAACTCCTGCATGCCATGTGTTCATGGGGTGACAGCTAATTTTCTCACCCAAAATTTTGCCTTGTGATGGTACCCAGTCACACTTTGTCTCAGCCAACCGCACACACACAAGGATTTCACAACGGAACATTATATGTAGGCACACAACTCATACACTCAAAAGAGACACAAGAGCATATACGGGAATCTTTTCCAACCTTTTGTTGCTTAACTCAAGTAATACAATGGAACAATCACCTGAACTCTCAACAGTGTTTCACTCTTTCTCTATGAGTGATTTCTCTTTCATTGAGTACAAATGACAATCCATAGGTTCTATATATAGCTGACACCCCCAGCTATCTAGGTCTTGGAGATAAGCATTATCTCCCCACGATCTCTATTGTGGCTGATAACCCTCATCTTCCCACGATCTCATCCATGACTTGATCCTGATAAGCCTTATCTCCCACGATTATTCATCATTTGATCTCGATAAGCCTTATATACCTAAGATCCTTTGCCATGCACGATCTGATGAGCATTATCCTGATGCTCGACCAACTATGATCCTGATAAGTCTTATCTCCCATGATCATCCATCACTTGATCTCGATAAGCCTTATCTACCCACAATCCTTTGCCATGCACGATTTGATGAGTATTATCCTGATGCTCAGCCAACCGGATAGAACCACACCCGCACATCCCCACGTTCCACACGTCGTAGAAGACTCGGTGCCACGTAGTGCCATGCTGTGCCATGCAGTGCCATGCAAACTTGGCGAAGACCCAGTCCTGTGTTTTGGGCCTCTTGGCCCTAGCCAATGGCCCATCTGATGGAGCCCACGAACATGTAGCCTAGCATCCTTTGTCCAACCCAAGTCTTGGTCAACACTGGGACCCGGATGTAGGCCTGTGCCTACGCTGACCCTCTCAGCTTTCACGTTGCTTCAAAGAGTGCCCAGCCACTCCAAAGTCCCATGCTAGGAATTGGCGCAAGGTGCCGTGTTGAAGCCAACGTCCTTGTTGGTAAGGTTGATAGGTAGTCTTCCACCTGCTTCTCGAACTGCCATAGAGTCACATCTCTTTCCCAACTCGCCTCAATATCTGGGGCATTTTTCCACTTAACCAAGTACTCATCCCGCCTGTTCTTCTCACTTTGTCCCTGCGTTCGGTGGTCTAGAATTCTCTCCACTTCACGCTGGAATTCAATTCTGATTGTAGGGGGAGCACGCCATGCTTGTTTCCTTGGAGGCTCATCACCCACTTCCTCATGGAAGGGCTTCAAGAAACTCACGTGGAAGGTTGGATGCACCTTCAACCTTTCTGGAAGCTACAACCTGTATGCAACGTTGCCAACTTTTTTTACCACTGTTAAGGGATCGTCATACTTTGGAACCATCCCACGATGCACTATCTTACCGCTGATCTTCTTCCAAATATGGGGAGTAAGTTTCAGGAACACCTTATCCCCAACTTGGAACTCCACGTCCCTCTTTCCTCGGTCCGCATACTTTCTCATCTACCTGGCTACCTTGTCCAAGCTATCTTGGGCCTCCTCTAGCCACTCTTGCTTAGAACAGGAAAACCAGTGTGCTGCCAGACATCTCCCTCCTGAGCTAGTCCTGGCCACATCATTAGGAGTAAGGGGTTGTTGCCCTATAGCTAGCTCAAAGAGATTCATACCTATGGAAGAGGACTTATGAAGATTGTAGCAAAATTAGGCTGAATCCAACAACTCAAGTCAATTCTGTTGGCTTGCCGTCACGTAATGTCGAAGATATTCCTCAAGTAGGCCATTGATCCACTCCGTCTAGCTATCTGTCTGAGGATGGTTGGCAGTAGAGAATTTCAATTCTGAACCCATCATATTGAACAATGACGTCCAGAACCTGCCAGTGAAACGAGCATCTCGATCGGTCACAATATCTTCAGGCAACCCAAAGTACTTTACTACCTGCTTGTAGAAAAGCTCAGCGGTTGTCTCCGCTTGACATGAAGAAGGGGCAGGAATAAACACCGTATTCTTGGAAAACTGATCTACCATCACCATTATAGATCCCATGCCATCAACCTTTGGGAACCCGCTAATGAAATCCATCGAAACTGACACCCATGGCTACATAGGAATGGGTAGCGGTTGTAACAAACCCGCCTCCTTCTGTCGCTTTGTCTTGTCTTGCTGACAAGTGATGCAAGTCCTGACATATGCTTTGACGTCATCTTCCATCTTTGGCCAGTAGTAGTTGCGGGACAGCAAGGCCATCATCCTTTCGATGCTAGGATGACCAGCCCACTGTGAATCATGAGACTCCCACAGTATCTCCTTTCTAAGGCCTACACCACTAGCAACATATACACGATTACCTTTGGCATGCAATAAATTATTATCGAGCTAGTATCGCCTTACCACACCTTCTTTGACCTGCTGTACCACTTGTTGATATGTGGCATCATGTGGGGCCTGTTCCCTGATTTTGTCTAGCAAGTCACTCTGCACTTGAGTGAGGGCAGCAACCATCTCTTGCACTTGTCGGCGACTTATGGCATCCGCTACCTGATATTGCCTTCCTAGCTTGTGTTCCCAAGTAAAATCGTACTTAGCCAAGAACTCCTGCCACCGCGCCTGCCATGCACAAAGCTTCTTCTGAGTCTAAAAGAATGTATTAGCCACATTGTCGGTCCGAACCACGAATCGGGTACCCAGCTAATACACCCTCCAAGTGCGAAGGCAATGAACCACTGGCAGCATTTCCTTCTCATGGTCTGAGTACCACTGCTTTGCATCATTGAGTTTCTGGCTCTCATAGGTAATGGGGTGGCCTTCCTACACCAACATACCTCCAATGGCTTTATCTGAGGCATCAGTTAGCACACTAAAAGGCAACTCGAAATCAAGCAGCCTCGGGACCGGTTCCGTGGACACTGCTGCCTTTACCTTGTCCAAGGCTTCTTGGCAATCTGTGGTACACCTCAGGGTCTATCCTTCTTGAGTAAGTCTGTCAATGGGGCCACCTTTTTGGAGTAACCCTGTACAAACTTCCTGTAGTAGTTAGACAAACCAAGAAAGTATCTCAAAATGATCAATGAAGTCATGAAATACATCATTCATTAAATTACAGAAAGTAGCAGGGGCGTTAGTCAAACTGAATGGCATCACCAAGAATTCGTAGGAGCCATAGTGAGTGATGCATGTGGTTTTCCCTTCATCTCTTTCTGCAATCCTAACTTCCCAATATCCAGACCGCAGATCCAACTTGGTGAAATATGAGGCTCTCGCTAGCCTGTCAAACAAGTCTGCTATCAATGGAATGGGGTACTTGTTCTTTACCGTTACCTTGTTCAGAGCCCTGTAATCAACACAGATCCGCAGGGAGCCATCGTGTTTGCTCTGAAACAACACAGGGGCACCATATGGCGCTTTGGAGGGCTGAATTAGGCCTGCATCCAGCAACTCCGTCAACTACTTCCTCAGTTCTGCCAACTTTAGCAGACTCATGCGATATGGAGCTTGTGCTGGTGGTTTGAAATCAGGCACCAAATCAATCTTATGGTCAGTGGCACGCCTCGAGGGAAGACACTTGGAGAGTTCAGGAGGCATCACGTCAGTGAACTTTCCCAAAAAATCCACCACACTGTCAGGCACCTCTGCAATAATGCCTTCTTTGATCTCCATCAAAGCTGCAAGGCAGGTGACTTATCCCTTCTTCAACCCATGCTTCACCTGCATAGCTGATGGCATACCACCCGACTTCCAACCAATACTGGAAGAGGGAGTGAACGTTCCAGCAACGAAACATGGATGATCCTCATGCATGATCATGAGACCACCAAAGTGAGGCAATAGAGCAACTTTTGCGCTCACAAAGTAATCAACCCCTAGTATGATATCAAAATCATACTCCTTGCCCGCACGAGTATAAAAGGGGAGACGACAACAACAACAAAAACAGACCCCATGCCCGCACGAATATAGAAGGTGAGACAGCAATAGCAACAAAAGCATACTCTTTGCTTTCAATATAAAAGATGAGACAACAATAGCAACAAAAGCATACTCTTTGCTTTCAATATAAAAGATGAGACAGCAATAGCAACAAAAGCATACTCTTTGCTTTCGCAAGTAAAAAGGCGAGATGGCAATAGCAAAGCATACTCCTTACCCACATGAGTATAAAAAGCAAGACGAAAACAACGACAAAAACAAATTCCTTGCCCGCACGAGCTTATAAGGCGAGACAGTAGGAACAACAAAAGCAGACTCCTTATCCGCAAAAGTATTAAAGGCGAAAAATACAACAACAAAAGTATATTCCTTACCTGCATGAGTATAAAAAGCGAGGGCGACAACAATAGCCAAGAAGACTCCTAGCTTGCATGAGCATAAAGGCTAGACGACAACAACAACAACAAAGGTATACTCCTTACAAACAAGAGTATAAAAGGCAAGACGACGACAACAAAGCATGCTGCTTGCCAGCACAAGCATAATAGACAATACAACAACAACAACAAAACTAGACTTCTTGTCTGTACACGTATAAAAGGCGAGATGACAACAACAGCAAAAGCATACTCGCTGTCCGTATCAGTATAAAAGGTGAGATGGCAATAGCAAGGCATAATCCTTACCCGCACGAGTATAAATGACGAGGCGGCAAGGCCATAGCATATGCCTTGCCCGTAAAAGTACAAAAGGCGAGACGACAGCAGCAAAGCATGCTCTATGCCTACGAGAGTATAAAAGGCGAGACGGCAATAGCAAAGCATACTCCTTACTCGCCTGATTATAAAAGACGAGACGACAACAACCATGCATACTCCCTGCCCACACGAGTATAAAAGGGGAGATGACAACAACAACAAAACTAGACTCCTTGCCTGCACGAGTATAAAAGACGAGACAGCAACAGCAACAAAAGCATACTCTTTGCTCGCATAAGCAAAAAAAGGCGAGACGGCAATAGCAAAGCATACTCCTTATCCACATGAGTATAAAAGGCGAGAGGACAACTACAACAAAACCAGACTGCTTGTCTGCGCAGGAATACAAGGTACGACAGTGAGAGCAACAAAAGTAGGCTCCTTGGCCGCAAGAGTATAAAAGGCGAAAAGTACAACAACAAAAGTATATTCCTTGCCCGCATGAGTATGAAAGGCTAGATGGCAACAACAACAAAGTAGACTCCTAGCCTATGCAAGTATAAAGGTGAGGCGGCAACAACAAAAAAAGCAGATTCCTTACACACAAGAGTATAAAGGGCGAGACAGCAACAAAAACGCATACTCTTTGTCCGCACTAGCATACAAGGTGAGACGGCAACAATAAAACATGCAGCTTGCCCGCACAAGCATAAAAGGCGAGACGGTAGGAAAAACAACACCAGACTCCTTGTCCGCACGAGTATAAAAGGCGAGACGGCAACAACCGTAAAAGCATACTTGCTGCTTAGATGAGAATAAAAGGCCAGACGGTGGTAGCGATGCATATTCTTTGCCCTCATGACCATAAAAGGCAAGAGGGCATTAGCAAAGCATATTTTTTACTCTCAAGAGTATAAAAGGTGAGGTGGTAACAACAAAGCATACTCTTTACTCGCATGAATATAAAAGGCAAATGGCAACAACAAAACATATTGTTTGCCTGCACGAGTATAAAAGGGGAGACAGCCACAACAACAAAGCCAGGCTCCTTGCCCGTACGAGTATAAAATGTGAGACGACAACAGCAAAACATGCTCCTTCCTCTCAAGAGTATAAAAAGCGAGACGGCAACCACAACACGTACTCTTGGCCCGCACGAGTACAAAAGGCAAGGTGACAATAGCAATGCATGCTCTTTACTTGCACGAATATAAATGGTGAGATAGCAACAATAAAGCATACTCCCTGCCCTCGCGAGCATAAAAGGGGGGATGACAGCAACAACAAAACCAGACACCTTGCCTGCGTAAGTATAAAATTCGAGACGGTGACAACAACAAAAGCGTACTCATTGCTTGCGTGAGTAGAAAAGGCGAGACGACAACAATAACAAAGGCAGATTGCTTACCCACAAGAGTATAGAAAGCGACCAGTGCAACAACATAAGTATTTCCCTCGCCCGCCTGAGTATGAGAGGCAAGATGGCAAGCGCAACAAAATCGTACTCCCAGCTCGTACGAGTGTAAAAGACGAGACGACAGCAGCACAGCTTACTCCTTACCTGCATGATTGTAAAATATGAGGCAGGACGAACCACAACACCATACTCCTTGCTTGCACAAGGATAAAAAGCGAGACAGCAACAACAACAGAAGTAGACTCATTGCCCGCAAAAGTATAAGAGGTGAATGGTACAACAACAAAAACATACTCCTTGCCCACATAAGGATAAAAGGCCAGACAGCAACAACAACAAAAGCATACTCCTAGCCCGCACGAGTATAAAAGACAAGACGGTAACAACAAAGCATTCTCCTTTTCTGCACGAGTATAAAATGCGAGACGTTAACAACAACAAAGCCAGGCTCCTTACCTGTACGGTATAAAAGGCAAGACTACAACAACAACAAATACAGGCTCCCTGCTCGCAAGGGTATAGAAGGAAAAAATTACAACAAGAAAAGTATACTCATTGCCCGCACGGGTATGAAAGGCGAGACGGCAACAACAGCAAACTTGACTCGTTGCCCGCACGAACATAAAGGGCGAGGCAGCAACAGTAACAAAAACATATTCTGCCAGCACGAGTATAAAAGACGAGACGGTAACAGCAAAGCATATTTCTTACTCCTTACCCGTATGAGTACTCGCATGAGTATAAAATGCGAGATGACAACAAACCAAACATCTAGCCTGCAGGTGTATAAAACGCAGGACAGCAATAACAACACAAGCGCACATTTCACACGTAAGAGTTTAAAAGGCGACAAGGATGGCAATAAAAGTATACTCCTCGCTCGTCTGAGCATAAAAGGTGAAACGTCACCAACAACAAAACCAGACTCTTTGCCCTCACGAGTGTGAAAGGCGAGACACCAACACCAACAAAAGCAGCCTCTCGTCTGCAAAAGTATAAAAGACGAAAAGTACAACAACAAAAGTATGCTCATTGCTCGCATGAGTATAAAGGTGGGACAACAACAATAGCAATGCAGACACCTGGCCCACATGAGTATAATAGGCAAGACGGCAACATTAACAAATGGATATACCTTGACCGCACGAGTATAAATGGCGATACGGCGATAGCAAGGCATACCCCTTACTCCTTGCCTACACCAGTGTAAAAGGTGAGATAGCAACAACATTAAAGTAGACTCCTAGCCTGCATGAGTATAAAAGGTGGGACAGCAACAACAACAAAAGTGGACTTTTTGCACGTAAGAGTCTAAAAGGTGACAAGTAAAACAACAAAAGTATCCTTCTCGACCGCTCGAGTATAAAAGGTGAGACGGCAACAATAACAAAACCAGACTCCTTGCCCGCATGAGTATAGAAGACGAGACGACAACGACAACAAAAGTGGACATCTTGCCTGCAAGAGTATAAAATGCAACAAGTACAACAAATAAAACTTTACACCTCGCCTGCTAGGTTATAAAAGGTTAGAATGCAACAACAACAAAACCAGACTCCTTTCCCGCATAAATATAAAAGGCGAGACAGCAACAACTACAAAAGTAGATTGTTTGCCTAAAAGTGTATAAAAGGTGGAAAGTACAATAACAAAAGTATACTCCTTACCCGCACGAGTGTAAAAGGCATGACAGCAACAATAGCAAGGTAGAGTTCTAGCCTGCACGAGTAAAAAAGGCGAGACAACAACAATAACAAAGGCATATTCCTCACTCGGACGAGTTTAAAAGGCGAGAAGGCTACAACAAAGCATACTTCTCCCTCTTTGCTCGAACGTGTATGAAAGGCTAGACCGCAATAGTAACAAAACTAGACTCCTTACCTGTATGACTATAAAAAATGTGACAGCAACAAAACCAGACTCGTTGTCTAATAGAGTATAAAAGGCGAGACAACAAGAACAACATAAGCAGACTTCTTGCACAAAAGAGTATAAAAGGGGACAAGTACAACAATAAAAGTATACTCCTCGCTCGCCCGGGTATAAAAGGTAAGATGGCAACAACAACAAAACTAGACTCCTTGCCCACATGAGTATAAAAGGCGAGACAGCAACAACAGTAAAAGTAGACTCTTTTTTCGCTCATGTATAAAAAGCGAAAAGTACAAGAACAAAATTAATCCTTCCCTGCACGAGTATAAAAGGTGAGACCGCAACAATAAGAAAGCAGACTCCTAGTCTGCACGAGTATAAAGGTGAGACAGCAAGAACAAGAAAATAGACTTCTTGCCTACAAGAGTGTAAAGGCGAGTGACAGCAACAAGAAAGCATATTCCTTGTCTTCGTGGGTATAAAAGGCGAGACGACAACAACAAAGCATGCTGGTTGCCTACACGAGTATAAAAGGCGAGAGGGCAACAACAACAAAATTAGACTCCTTATCCATACGAGTATAAAAGGCGAGACAGTAAGAACTGCAAAAGCATACTCGCTGTCCACACAAGTATAAAAGAGGAGACAGTAATAGTGAGGCATACTCCTTACTCGCACGAGTATGAACGGCGAGATGGCAAGAACAAAGCATACTTCATGCCCTCGTGAGTAGAAAAGGCGACACAGCAACAACAACAAAGGCAAACACCTTGCCCACAAGAGTATAAAGCGCGGCAAGTACACAAGGTGACAAGCATACTGTTTGCACACGAAAGTATACTCCTTGCCCGCCCAAGCATAAAGGTTGAGATAGCAACATCAACAAAACCAAACTCCTTGCCTGCACGAGTATAAAACACGAGACAGCAAAAACAACAAAGTTGAACTTCTTGCCCACAAGAGTATTAAGGTGACAAGCACAACAACAAAAGTATACTCCACTCTCACCCGAGTATAGAAGGCAAGACAATAATGACTACAAAACCAGACTCCCTGCCCACATGAGTATAAAAGACGAGATAGAAAAAACAACAAAAGCATACTCTTTGCCTGCACGAGTGTAAAAGGCGAGATGGTAACAACAAAGCATGCTGCTTACTTGCACGAGTATAAAAGGCGAGACAACAACATCAACAAAACAGACTCCTGACCTGCAAGAGTATAAAAAGCGAGATGGTAACCTCAACAAAATTAGGCTCCCCGCCTACTAGAGTATAAAATGTGAGATGACAAAAACAACAAAAGCAGACTTCTTGCCTGGACTATAAAAGGTGACGTACAACAACAAAAGTATACTCCTCGCCCGACCGAGTATAAAAGGTGAGATGGCAACAACAACAAAACCAGACTCCTTGCCCGCATGAGTATAAAAGGAGAGATAGCAACAGCAACAAAAATGGACTCCCTGCCTGCGCGTGTATAAAAGGCGAAAAGTACAACAACAAAATTATACTCCTGGCCCACAGGAGTATAAAAGGTGAGACGACAACAATAGCAAAACAAACTCTGAGCCCGCATGAGTATAAAAGGCGAGATGGCAACAATAACAAAAGCATACTCCTTACCCATTGCCAGCACGAGTATAAAAAGTGAGATGCCAACGATAACAAAATCGGACTCTTTGCCCAGGTATAAAAGGCGAGACGATGATAACAACAAAACTAAACTTCTTGCATGCATGAGCATAAAAGGCGAGACAATAACAACAACAAAAGTATACTCATTGCCCGCACGAGTGAAAAAGGCAAGACGGTAACAACAAAGCATGTTGTTTGCCTACACGAGTATAAAGGCGAGACGACCACATCAACAAAAACAGACTCCTTGCCCGTGCGGGTATAAAAGTGAGATAGAAACATAAATAAAAGTAAACTCTTTGTCGCTCAAGTACAAAATGCAAGATGGCAAGAACAACAAAAGCAGACTTCTTGCCTGGAATAGTATAAAAGGCAACAAGTGCAACAACAAAAGTATACTCCTCACTTGCCTAAGTATAAAAGGTGAGATGGCAACAACAACAAAACCAGACTCCTTGCCTGCATGAGTATAACAGGCGAGACAGCAACAACAACAAAAGTAGACTGCTTGCCTGCATGTGCATAAATGGTGAAAAGTACAAAAACAAAAGTATGCTCCTTGCCCACAAGAGCATAAAAGGCGAGACAGCAACAATAGCAAAGTAGACTCCTGGCCTATATGAGAATAAAAGGCGAGATGGCAACAACAACAAAAGCATACTCCTTGCTATAAAAGGCAGAAGGCAACAACAACAAAAGTGGATTCTTTGCCCGTAAGACTTTAAAAGGTGAGACAGCAACAACAAAGCATACTCCTTGCCTGCACGGGTAAAAATGGTGAGACAGTAGCAACAAAGTGCGCTACTTGCTCACATGAGTGTAAAAGACGAGACGGCAACATCAACAAAGCTAGACTATTCGTCCGTACGAGTATAAAAGGCGAAGCGACAACAACAACTAAAGCATACTCCCTACCCGAACAAGTGTTAAAGGCTCGTCGGGAATAGCGTAGCATGCTCCTTGCTTCTGCGAGTATAAAAGCCGATTCGACAACAATAAAGCATGCTGTTTGCCTGCATGATTATAAAAAGCGAGATGGCAACAACAACAATACCAGACTCGTTGCCCCAAGAGTATAAAAGGTGTCAAGTACAAGAACAAGAGTGTACTACTCACCCACCAAGTATAAAAGGTGACGCAACTACAATAATAAAGCTAGACTCCTTACCTGCAAGAGTATAAAAGGCCAGACAGCAACGACATCAAAAGTAGTGTCGTTGCCCTTAAGAATATAAAAGGAAAAAAGTTAAAAAACATTTATACTCTTTCCCCGCACGAGTATAAATGGCGAGTCGGTAGTAACAACAAAGTAGACTCCTAGCACGCATGATTAAAAAAGGCAAGAGGGCAAAAACAAAGCATACACCTTGCCTGCACGAGTATAAACGGCAAGACAGCAACAGCAACAAAACCAATGCATGCTCCTTGCCCTCGCGAGTATAAAAGGCGAGACGATAAAAACAACAAAACAAGACTCCTTGCCCGTACGAGTATAAAACGTGAGACAGAAATAACAGCAAAAGCATTGTCATTTCTCGCAGGAGTAAAAAAGTCGAGATGACAATAGCAAAGCATATTGCTCGTTGGCACAAGTATAAAAGGCAAGATGGCAACAACAAAGCCTGCTCCTTGCCGCATGAGTATAAAAGACGAGACGACAGCAACAACAATACCAGTATCCGTGCCTGTACCAGTATAAATGGCGATGCAGCAACAACAACCAAAGCTGACTCCTTGCCCGCAAGAGTATAAAAGGTGAGATGGCAACAACATTGCATACTTTTTGCCCGCACGAGTATAAAAGGTGAGACACAACAATAAAGCATGCTAATTGCTAGCACGAGCATAAAAGGCGAGTCAGCAACAACATTACATACTTTTTGCCAGTACTAGTATAAAAAGTGAGACACAACAATAAAACATGCTGCTCGCCAGCATGAGTATGAAGGGCGAGTTGGCAACAACAACAATACTTGACTCCCTGCCCTTACGAGAATAAAAGGCGAGATGAGAACAACAAGAAAAATGTAATCCCAGCCCACATTAGTATAAAAAACAAAACGGTAACAGCAAAGCATGCTACTTACACACACAGGCATGAAAGGCAAGATACCAACTACAACAAAACCAGACTCCTTGCTCGCACAAGTGTCATAGGCGAGACAGCACCAAGAACAAAAGTAGACACCTTGCCCGCAAGAGTATAAAAGGTAAAAAGCACAACCAAAAAAGTATACTCCTTGCCCGCACGAGTATAAATGGCAAGACTACAACAAGAACAAAGCAAATTCCTAACCCACAAGAGTATAAAAGGTGACACAGCAACAATAACAAAGCCAGACTCTTTGCTCGCACGAGTACAAAAGGCGAGACGATAATAACAGCAAAGCAAGCTCTTAGCCCGCATGAGTTTAAAAGGCAAAACGGCAACAACAATAAAGGCAGACTCCTCGCCAGCCAGAGTATAAAAGGTGGGATGGCAGCAACAAACCATACTGCTTGTCTACGCGAATATAAAGGACGAGACGGTATTAATAGCAAAATAGACTCCTAACCCGCACGAGTATAAAAGGTGAGATAGCAACAATAACAAAACTAGACTCTTTGCCAGCAAGAGTATAAAAGGCAAAAAGTATGACAACAAATGTGTATACCTTACCTACACGAGTATAAAAGGCTAGACGGCAACAACAACAAAGTAGACTCTTAGCCCGCATGAGTATAAAAGGCGAGATGACAAAAACAACCAAAGTAGACTCCTTGCCCACAAGAGGATAAAAGGTAAAATGTGCAACAACCAAAGTATGCTCTGTGCCCGCGCAAGTATATAAGCGAGATGACAACAGCAGCAAAGCAGACTCCTAGCCTGCACGAGTATAAAAAGCGAGACGATAACAACAAAAGTATACTCCTTGCCTGCAAGAATATAAAAGGCAAAAAGTGTAAAAACAAAAGTATACTCCATGCTCGCACGAGTATAAAAGGCGTGATGGTAAAAGCAGCAAGCAGATTAGCCTACACGAGTATAAATGGCAAGGCAGCAATAACAACAAAAGTAGACTCCTTTCCGGATAGAGTACAAAAGTCGAGACGTCTGCAACAAAGCACAGTCCTTACCCGCGTGAGTATAACAGGCGAGACGACAACAACAAAGCATTTGGCCTGATGAGTATAGAATACAAGTCAATAACATCAAAACTAGACTCCTTCTCGTACGAGTATAAAAGGCTAGATGACATCAACAACAAGAGCATAGTCCCTACCTGCCCGTGTATAAAAGGCGAGACGACAGCCACAAAGCATACTCCTTACCTGCATGGCTATAAATGCGAGACGACAACAACAACAAAATCAGATTCCTTGCTTGTACGAGCACAAATGGTGAGACCGTAACAACAATAAAAGCATACTCCTTGCCCACAAGAGCATAAAAGGTAAAAAGTACAATAAAAAAGTATACTGCTTGCCTGCATGAGTATAAAAAGCGATATGACAACAACAAAAAAACCAGACTCCTTTCCCGCATGAGTATAAAAGGTGAAAAGTACTACAAAAAGCATATTCCTTGCCTGCACGAGTATAAAAGGCAATACGACAACAACAATAAAACCAAAATCCTTGCCCGCACGAGTATAAAAGGCGAAAAGTGCAACAAAAAAAGTATACTCCTTGCCCGCTTCAGTATGAAAGCCGAGAAGACAACAGCAGAGCATACTCCTTACCCACATGAGTATAAAAGGTCAGACGGCGACATCAAAGCGTAGGCCTTCCCTACTCGAGTATAAATGGCGAGACAACAACAACAACAAAAACAAACTGCTTCCTCGTATGAGTAAAAAGGCGAGATGACAACAACAAAGCATACTCCTTCCGTGCAATGGTATAAAAGGTGAGATGACAACAAAAAAGCATACACTTTGCCCCTCATGAGTACAAAAGGCAAGACATAGCAATTGAGCATTTTCCTCACCTGCACGAGTACAAAAGGTGGACAGCAACACCAGCAAAATCAGATTCCTTGCCAGTACTAGTATAAAAGGTGAGATGGCAACAACAACGACGACATACTCCTTGCCCGTTCGAGTGTAAAAGGCGATACAGCAACAACAACGCATACTCCTTGCCCGCTAGAGTATAAGAGGCGAGATGGCAACAACAAAGCATGTTGCTTGCCCGCGCGAGTATAAAAGGTGAGACAGGAACAACAACAGATCTAGATTCCTTACCCGTACATGTCTAAAGCCGAAACGACAATAATAACAATAGCAGACTCCTAGCCGCAAGAGCAGAAAGGCGAGATGACGTCAACAAACCCACAAGAGTATAGAAGGAAACAAGTACAATAACATAAGTATACCCCTTGCCCGCCAAGGTATAAAGGGTGAGACTGCAACAACAGCGAAAGCAAACTCCTTACCCACACTAGTGTAAAAGGCAAAACGACAACAATAGCAAAAGTAGACTCTTTTCCCATAGTAGTATAAAAGGCAAAACGTATGACAACGAAAGTATACGCCTACCCTGCACGAGTATAAAAAGCAAGATGACAACAATAGTAAAAGTAGACTCCATGCCTACAAGAGTATAAAAGGAGAGACGATAACAACAAAGCAAACACCTTGCCCGTACGAGTATAAAAGGCATGAAGGTAACAACAAAGCTTGCTGCTTCCCCACATGAGTATAATAGGCTTGACGGCAACAACAAAAAAGGTACACTCCCAGCCCGCATGAGTATAAATGACGAGACAACAACAGTAAAGCATACTCCTTACCCGCACGAGTGTAAATTGCGAGATGATAATAGCAAAACTAGACTTCTTGCCCGCACGAGTATAAAAGGCGAGATAACAACAACAATAAAAGCAGGCCACTCTGCCCGCAAAAGGATGAAAGGTGAAAAGCACAATAACAAAGGTACACTCCTTGCCCACACAAGTATAAAAGGCGAGATGGCAACAATAACAGAAGCAAACTCCTTGCCACGCGAGTATAAAGGGCTGGCAACTGCAAAGGATACTCTTTACTCGTTGCTCGCACGAGTATAAAAAGCGAGATGCCAACAATAACAAACTAGACTCCTTGCCCACACAAGTATAAAGGGCGAGACAACAACACCAAAAATAGACTCCTTGCACGTAAGAGAATAAAAGGCAAAAACTACAACAAAAAAGGTATACTCCTTGCCCAGACGACCATAAAATGCAAGAAGACAACAACAACAGGGCAGACTCCTTGCTGGCATGAGTATAAAAGGCAAAATAGCAACAACAAGAAAAGCAGACTTCTAGCCCACGAGAGTATAAAATGCGACAAGTACAACAACAAAAGTGTATTCCTTGCTCGCCCGAGTATAAAAGGTGAGACAGTAACAACGACAAAACCAGACTCCTTGCCCGCATGAGCATAAAAGGCGAAAAGTACAACAACAAACATATACTACTTGCCTGGACAAGTATAAAATGCGAGACGACAACAACAACAAAACCCGACTCCTTGCCCGCAAGGGTATAAAAGGTCAGACAACAACAACAAAAAAAGCAAGCTCCTTGCCCACAATAGTGTAAAAGGCAAAAAGTACAACAATGGAAGCATACTTCCTACCCATAATAGCATAAAAGGCAAGACAGCAACAACTGCAAAGTAGACTTTTAGTCTGCAAGAGTGTAAATGACGAGACAACAATGACGACAAAAGCAGACACCTTGCACGTAAGAACATAAATGGCGACAAGTGCAACAGCCAAAGTATACTCTTCGCCCACACAAGTACAAAAGGCAAGATAACAACAACAACAACAAAACTAGACACCTTGCTCACACGAGTATAAAAGGCGAGATGGCAACAATAGCCAAAGTAGACTCCTTGCCTACAAGAACATAAAAGGAAAAAAGTATAAAAAAAAACTAAACTCTTTGCTCACACGAGTATAAAAGGTGAGACAACAACGACAGCAAAGTAAATGCCTAGCACTCACGAGAATAAAAGGTGAGACTACGACGACAACAAAAACAAACCCCTTGTGCCCGCAAGAGTATAAAAGGCGAGACAACAACAACAAAGCATACTCCTTGTCTGCGCGACTAGAAATGGGTAGATGGCTATGACAAAGCATGCTGGTTGCCTGCACGAGTATGAAAGGCGAAACGGCAACAACAAAGCATATTCTTTGCCTGCAAGAGTTTAAAAGGCAAGCCGACAACAACAAAGCATGCTCCTTACTTGCACGAGTATAAAAGGAAAAACGGCAAGAACAAAGCATATTTTTGCCCGTATGAGTATAAAAGGCGAGCCGACAACATCAAAGCATGCTTCTCACCCGCATGAGTATAAAAGGCAAGCCGACAACAACAAAGCATGCTCCTTACTTGCACGAGTATAAAAGGCAAAACGACAAGAACAAAGCATATTCTTTGCCCGTATGAGTATAAAAGGCGAGCCGACAACATCAAAGCATGCTTCTCACCCGCATGAGTATAAAAGGAGAGCCGACAACAACAACAAAAGCATTACTCTTTGCCCACACAAGTGCAAATGGTAAGACGACAACAACAACAAATGCATGCTCCTTGCGCACAGGAGCATAAAAGTCGAGATGGCAACCGTAAAGCATACTCTTTGCCCGAACGAGTTTAAAAGACGAGACAACAACAACAAGAAAACCAGACTCCCTGCCTGTACGAGTACAAATTGTTATATGAAAACACCAACAAAAGCTGATTCCTTGCCCGTAAGAGTATTAAAGGCGTGACAACAGCAACAAAGCATGCTCTTTTCTGACGCAAGTATCAAAAGGCATGACAACAACAACAACAAAACCAGACTCTTTGCTCGTGCAGGTATAAAAGGAAAGACAACAATAATAGCAGCAACATACTCTCAGCTTGCACGAGTACAAAAGGCGAGAGGGCAACATCAAAGTTTAATCCTTGCCCGCAAGAGTATAAAAGCCAAGCCAGCAACAACAAAGCATACTCTTTGCCTGCAAGAGTTTTAAAGGCGAGATGGCAGCAACGCATACTCCTTGCCCGCAAGATCATAAAAGGCGAGAAGGCAGCAACGCATACTCTTAGCCCGCATGAGCATAAAAGACGAGACTGCAACCACAACAAAATCATTCTCCTTGCCCGTACGATACAAGGGACGAGACAATAACAACAACAAAACCAGACTCCTTATCTACGCGAGTGTCAAAGACGAGATGGAAACAACAGCAAAAGTAGCATCATTCCCTTCAAGACTATATAAGCTGAAAAGTACGACAAGAAAAGTTTACGCCTAGCCCGCACTAGTATAAAATGCGGGATGACAACAACAACAAAATCAGATGCATGAGCATAAAAGGCGAGACGGCAACAACAACAAAAGCAGACTCCTTGCCAGTAAGAGTACAAATGGTGAGACAACGACAACTAAGCATACTGCTTGCTCGCACAAGTATGAAAGGCGAGACAGTAGCAACAACAAAAGCATACTCCTAGCCTGCGCGAGCATGAAAGACTAGCCGACAACAGTAAAGCATACTCTTTAACTGCACGAGTATAAAATATGAGACAGCAGCAACAAAAAAAAATAGACTCCTAGCCCGCAACAACTAAAAAGGTAAGACGGTGACAACAAAGCATACTTGTTGCCTGTACGAGTGCAAAATACAGGACAACAACAACAAACCTTGTTGCTTTCCTGTATGAGTATAAAAGGAGAGACAACAACAACAACAAAACCAGACTCCAAGCCCGCACAAGTAGAAAAGGCAAGACGACAACAACAACAAAAGTAGGCTCTTTGCTTGCAAGAATATAAAGGCGAAAAGTACAAAAATAAAAGAATAGTCCTTGCCTGCATGAGTATAAAAGGCGAGACAACAACAGCAAAGAATACACTTTACTCATTGCCCATACGATTATAAAAGGCAAGATAGCAACTATCACAAAACCAAACTCCTTGTTTGCACGATTATAAATGCCAAGGCGGCGACAACAACAAAAGAAAACTCCTTGCCTGAAAGAGTATAAAGGGCAAAAAGTAGAACAACAAAGTATACTCTTTGCTCGCACGAGTATAAAAGACAAGACAACAACAACAGTGATGCAGACTTCTAGACCGCATGAGTATAAAAGGCGATACAGAAACAAGAAGAAAAGTAGACTCCTTATCCTCAAGAGTATAAAAGGCGGCAAGTACAGCGACAAAAGTATACTCCTTCTACTCGAGTGTAAAAGGCGAGACGCCAATAATAGTAAAAGTAGACTCCTTGCCTGCAAGAGTATGAAATGTGTTACGTCAACAACAAAGAATACTATGTGCCCGCACGAGTATAAAAAGCAAGACGGCATCAACAAGGCATGCTACTTGCCCACAAGAGTGTAAAATGCGAGACGACAACAACAACAAAACTATACTACTCGCCCGTACGAGTGTAAAATCTGAGATGGCATCAACAACAAAAGCATGCTCCCTACCCACACCAGCATTAAACCTGAGATGGCAGCAACAACAAAACTAGACTCAGTGCTCACAAGAATATAAATGGGAAAAGTACAAAAGCAAAAGTATAATCCTTGCCCACACGGATATGAAACCTACGATGGTAATAATAGCAAAGTAGACTCCTAGCCCACACTAGCATAAATGGTGAGACAGCAACAACAAAGCACACTCTTTTCCCGTTCGAGTATAAAAGGCGAGACAACAACAACAAAGCATGCTCCTTGCCTGCACGAGTATACAAGGCGAGACAACAACAACAACAAAACCAAACTACTCGCTGATGCGAGTATGAAAGGTAAGATGGCGACAACAACAAAAGCATACACTTTTCCCATGCGACCAAAAAGGGCGAGACAGTAATAGCAATCCATACTTCTTGCCTGCAAGAGTATAAAAGGTGGGACTTCAACACAAAGCGTGCGCCTTGTCTACACAAGTATAAAAGGGGAGACGACAACAACAACAAAACCAAACTCCTTGCTTGTACGAGTATACAAGGCAAGACGGCAACAACAACAAAAGCCAACTTGTTGCTCGTAAGAGTATAAAAGGCAAGATGGCAATGACAAAGCATTCTTTTTGCCTGCACGAGTATAAAGGTGAGACAACAAAAAAAAAGCAAGATGGTTGCCCACACGAGTATAAAAGGCGAGACGTCAACAACAACAAAACCATTCTCCTTGCCCAAGTGAGTATAATAGGCGAGATGAGAACAACAACAAACGCATACTCCTTGCTTGCTCTTGTATAAATGACTAGATGGTAACAGCAAAGCATACTCCTTACCCGCACGAGTATAAAAGGTGAGACGATAACAACAATAAAACTAGTTTCCTTGCTCACCTGAGTATAAAAGGCGAGACAACACCAACAACAAAAGTGGACTCCTTGCTCGCAAGAGTATAAAAGGCAAAAAGCACAACAACAAAAGTATAATCCTGGCTCGAATGAGTATAAAAGGCAAGACGACAACAAGAACAAAGCAAACTCCCAGCCCAAACTAGTGTAAAAGGTGAGACGGCAACAACAACAAAACTAGACTCTTTGCCCATATGAGTATAAAAGGCGAGATGGGAATAACAACGAAAGCCGACTCCTTGCCCGCAAGCGTATAAAGGGTGAGACGGCAACAACAAAGCACACTCTTTGCCCGCATGAGTATAAAAGGCAAGACAGTAACAACAAAGTGTACTGCTTGTCGACATGAGTGTGAAAGGCAAGACGGAAACAACAACAAAACCAGACTCCTTGCTTACACGACTATAAATGGCAAGACAGCAGCAACAACAAAGGCAAACTTTTTGCTTGCAAGAGTACAAAAATACGAGAAGTATAATAAGAAAAGTATAGTCCTTGCCTGCACAACTATGAAAGGCGAGAGTACAACAGCAGCAAAATAGACTCCTAGCTGCATGAGCATAAAAGGTAAAATAGCGATAACAACAAAACCATGCTCCTTGCTTGCAACAGTATAAAAGGTCAAAAGTATATTCCTTACCCGTACGAGTATGAAAGGCGAGAGGGCAACAACAGCAAAAAAGACTCCCAGCCTGTACGAGTATAAAAGGCGAGACAGCAATAACAACAAAAGCTGACTGCATGCCCGCAAGATTATAAAAGGCGACAAATACAACAACAAAAGGATACTCCTCGCCGCACGAGTGTAAAGGGTGGGAATGCAACAACAACTAAACTATACTTCTTGCACGCATGAGTTTAAAACGCAAGATGACAACAATAGCGAAAGTAGACTCCTTGCCCACATGAGTGTAAAAGGTGGTATGGGAACAACAAAGCATACTCCTTGCCCGCACGTGTAGAAAAGGAGGGACGACAACAACAAAGCATGCTACTTTCCTGCACGAGTATAAAAGGCGAGATGACCACAACAACCAAACTAGACTACTCGTTTGAACGAGTATAAAAGGCAACACAACAACAACAACAAAAGCATACTCCCTACTCGCACTGGTATTAAATACCTGACTGCAACAGCAAACCATAGTCCTTGCCTGCACGAGTATAAAACACGATACGACAGCAACAAATCACAAGAGTAGAAAAGACGACACGGCGACAACAACACAACGAGACTTCTTGCCCGCGGGAGTATAAAAGGCAAGACGACAACAACACTAAAGCAGACTCCTTGGGCGCAAGAGTATAAACGACGACAAGAACAACAACAAAAGTATACTCATCGCTTGCCCGAGCATGAAAGAGAAGACAACAACAACAACAAAGCTAGACTCCTTGCACGCACGGATATAAAAGGCGAGATAGCAACAATATGAAAGTAGACTCTTTGCCTGCAAGAATATGAAAGGCAAAACTTGCAAAAAAAATAATATACTCCTTGCTTGTACGAGTACAAAAATTGGCATGATAATAATAGAAAAGCAGACTCCTAGCCCACACGAGTATAATGGGCGAGATGGCAACAACAATGCATGCTCCTTGTTTGTGTGAGCATAAAAGGCGAGAGAACAAAAAAAAGCATGCTCTTTGCTTGCACGAGTGTAAAAAGCGAGATGGCAACAACAACAAAAGAGCATAGATTGCTAGCACGAGCAAAAAAGGTGTGACGACAAAAGCAAAGCATGCTTCTTGCCCGCACAAGTATAAAAGACGAGACGACAACAACAACAAAACTAGACTCCTTACCCATACGAGTACAAAAGGCAATACGGCAACAACAACAAAAGCTGACTCCTTGCTTGCAAGAGTATGAAAGGAGACACGGCAGCAACAAAGCATATAAGCATGAGCATAAAAGGTAGGACGGCAACAACAAAGCATGTTGTTTGCCGCACAAGTATAAAAGCCGAGACGACAACGACAACAAAACTAGACTACTCGCCTGGATGAATATAAAAGGCGAGATGACAACAGCAACAAAAGGATACTTCCTGCTTGCACGAGTATTAAGGGCACAACGGCAACTGTAAACTGCACTCCTTGCCCCACGAGTATAAAATACAAGACGGCAATAACAAAGCACATTCCTTGCCTACAAGTGTATGAAAGGCGAGACGAAAACAACAAAGCTTGCTGCTTGCCCGCACGAGTATACAAGGTGAGACGACACCAACAACAAAACTAGGCTACTCGTTCAGACGAGTATAAAAGGCAAGACGGCAGCAACAACAAAAGCGTACTCCCTGCCTGCACGAGCATTAAAGGCATGACGGCAACTACAAACCATACTCCTTGCATGCATGAGTATAAAATACGAGACGGCAACAACAAAGCAGGCTGCTCTCCCGTACGAGTATAAAAGGCTAACGGCAACAATACTAAAGCTGACTCCTTGCATGCCAGAGTATAAAAGGCGAAAAGTAGAATAGCAATAGTGTACTTGTCGCCTGCCTGAGTATAAAAGGAAAGATGGCAACAATAACAAAGCTAGATACCTTGAAACATTAGCAAGGTCAATATAAAAGGAAAGATGGGGATAAAAGGCTAGACGGCCAATAGCAAAAGTAGACTGTTTTTCCGCAAGAATATAAATTGCAAAAGTTGCAAAAACAACAATATACTCCATGCCCACACAAATATAAAAGCCGAGATGGTAATAATAGCGAAGCTCCTTGCCCGCACGAGTATAAAAGGCAAGACGGCAACAACAAAGCATACTCCTTGCTCGCGTGAGTATAAAAGGCATGACAACATCAACAAAGCATACTCCTTGCCTACACGAGTATAAAAGGCAAGACAGCAATAACAACAAAAGCGAACACTTTGCCCGCACAAGCAGAAAAGGAGTGACAGCAATATTAAAGCATACTCCTAGCCCGCACAAGCATAAAAGGCGAGACGACAACAACAAAAAAACCTGACTCCTTGTCCATACGAGTATAAATGACGAGACGATAGTAACAACAAAAATCGACTCCTTGCCTACAAGAGTATAAAAGTCGAGATGGCAACAACAAAGCATGCTGCTTGCCTGTATGAGTATAAAAGGCGTGACGGTAACAGTAACAAAACCAGACTACTCACCTGGACACGTATAAAAGGCGGAACATCAACAACAACAAAGGTAGGCTCTTTTCCCACAAGAATATGAAAGGCAATAAGTACAATAACAAAAGTATGCTCCTTACCCACCTTAGTGAAAAAGGCGAGACAACAATAGCAATAAAACCAAACTCCTTTCTCCATGAGTATAAAAGCAGAGACGATAACAATAGCAAAAGTAGACTCCTTGCCTACAAGGATATGAAAGGCAAAAAGTACAAAAATAAAAGTATACTCCTTGCCTGCGCGGGCAAAAAAGGTGAGACAGTAACAATAGCAAAACAGACACTAGCCTGTACGAGTATAAAAGGCGAGATGACAAGAACAACAAAAGCAAACTTCTTGCTTGCAAGAATATAGAAGGCAAGATGGCAACAACAAAGCATAGTCCTTGTCAGACGAATATAAAAGGTGAGATAGCAACAACAAAGCATGTTCATTGCTAGCACGGGTGCAAAAGGCAACACGATAACAAAAACAAAACTAGACTCCTTATCCATAGGGGTATAAAAGTTGTAAAGTACAACAACACAAGTATACTCCTTGCCCGCACGGGTATAAAAGGTGAGGCAGTTACAACAGTAAAGTAGACTCCTGGCCCGCACATCCATAAAAGGTGAGACTGCAACAACAACAAAATTAGATTCTTTGCCCACAAGAATATGAAAGGCGAAAAGTACAACAACAAAAGTAAAGTCCTTGTCTACATAGGCATAAAAGGCAAGGCGGCAACAACAGTAAAGTAGACTCCTAGCCCGCATGTGTAAAAAAGACGAGATGACAACCACAAAAAAAGTAGACTCATTGCCTACAAGAGCATAAAAAGCGAGACGGTAATAATAGCAAAGCAGACTCCTAGCCTGCACGAGCATAATAGGCGAGATGGCAATAACAACAAAAGAATACTCCCTACTTGCGCCAATATTAAAGGCGAGACAGTAATAATGGCGAAGCAGAATCCTTACTTGCACGAGTGTAAAAAGCGGGACGACGACTACAACGAACGCATGCTCCCTCCCCGCATGAATATAAAAGGTAAAATGGCAATATTAAGGCATACACCTTGCCCACGCGAGTATAAAAGGCGAGATGGCAACAGCAACTAAACGATACTCCTTTCCCGCATAAGTATAAAAGGCAAGACAACAATAACAACGAAAGCAGCCTCCTTGTCTGCAAGAGTATAAAAGGTGAGACGATAGCAACAAAGCATGCTTCTTGCCCGCACATGTATAAAAGGCTGGATGGCAACAACAATAAAACGAGAGTCCTTGCCCACAAGAGTATAAAAGTCGAAAAGTACAACAACAAAAGTATACTCCTTGCCCACACAAGTATAAAATGTGAGATGGAAATAACAACAAAACCAGACTCCTTACCCTTATGAGTACCAAAAGCGGGATAGCAACAACAATAAAAGCAGGTTCCTTACCCGTAAGTGTATAAAAGGCGAAATGTACAACAACAAAAGTATACTCCTTGCTCGCACAAGTATACAAGTCGAGACGACAACAACAACAAATGCAGTCTCCTTCCCCGCAAAAGTATAAAGAGTGAGACGACAGTAGAAAAGGCGAGACGGCAACAGTGACAAAACCAAAGTCCTTGCCCGTGCGGCTACAAAGGGCGAGACGACAATAACAACAAAAGAATGCTCCCTAACCACACGAGTATAAAAGGTAAGAAGGCAATATCAAAGTATACTACTTGCCTGCAGGAGTATAAAAGGTGAGACGACAACTACAAAGTATACTCCTTTCTCACATGAGTATAAAAGGAGAGCCAACAATAACAACAAAACTAGACTCCTTGTACAAAAGGGAAGATAACAACAATAGCAAAAGCAGACTCCTTACACACAAAAGTAAAACGGCAAGACGACAACAACAAAGCATGCTGCTTGCCCGCACAAGTATAAAAGCCTAGATGACGACAACAATAAAACAAGACTCCTTGCCTACATGAGTATAAAAGACAAAAAGTGCAATAGCAAAAGGATGCTGCTTGCCCGCATGAGTGTAAATGGTGGGATGGCAACAACAACAAAACCAGACTCCTTACCCATATGAGTATAAAAGGCGAGACAACAACAACAATAAAACCAAGCTCCTTACCCGCAAGAATATAAAACACGAAAAATGCAACCACAATGGTATACCCCTTACCCGGATGAATATACAAGGCGAGACGACAACAACAGCAAAGCAGACTTCTAGCCTGCAAGAGTGCAAAAGGCAAGACAGCAACAAGAACAAGGGTGGACTCCTTGCCTGCAAGAGCATAAAAGGCAAAAACTACAATAACAAAAGTATACTCCATGCCCGAACGAGTACAAATGGCGAGATGGTAACAATAGCAAAGCAAACTTCTAGCCTGCATAGGTCTAAAAGGCGAGACGACAACAACAACAAAATTAGACTCCTTCCTTTTAAGAGTACAAAAAGCGATAAACAGCAGGAAAGCATACTCTTTGCCCACGCAAGTATAAAAGGCGAGACGGCAACAACAAAGCCTGCCACTCGCCTGTTCAAATATAAAAGGAAAGATGGCAACAATAACAAATCTGGAGTCCTTGCCTATACGTGTATGAAGGGCGAGACGATAATAAAAACAAGAGCATACTACTTGCCTGCAAGAGTATAAAAGGGAAACAGTACAACAACAAAAGCATACTCCTTTCTTGAACGAGCATAAAAGGCAAGACGACAACATCAGCAAGGTAGACTCCTACCCTCCAGGAGTATCGAAGGCGAGACGGTAACAACAACAAAAGTATACTCTTTACCTGCCTAAGTACAAGTGGTGAGACGACGACAACAACAACAAAACTAGACTCCTTGCTCACATGTGTATAAAAGGTTAGAGATAACAGTAGTTAATGTAGACTCCTTGCCTAGAGCAATATAAAGGGCGAAAGTGCAAAAACAAAAGTATATGCCTTGTCCACAAAAGTGTAGAAAGCAAGACGACATCAACAACAAAAGTAGACTCTTTGCCCGTAAGAGTATAAAGGCGACTAGTACAACAACAAAAGTACAGTCCTCGCCCACCAGACTATAAAAGACGAGACAACAACAACAGGAAAAGTAGATTCTTTGCTCGCAAGAATATAAAAGGGAAAACTTGCAAAAACAATAGTATACTCCTTGCTCGCATGAGTATAAAAGCCGATACGTTAAAAATAGCAAAGTAGAATCGTGGCCTCCACGAGTATAATGGGCGAGATGGCAACAACAAAGCATGCTCTTTGCTTGCGCTAGCATAAAAGGCGAGATGACAACAACAAAGCATGTGCCTTGCTAGCACCAGTCTAAAAGGCGAGACGACAACAACAGCAAAACAGCATAGATTGCTAGCACGAGCAAAAAAGGTGTGACGACAATAGCAAAGCATGCTTCTTGCCCGCACGAGTATAAATGGTAAGATGACAACAACAACAAAACTAGACCCCTTACCCATACGAGTATAAAAGGCGATATGACAACAACAACAAAAGCTGACTCCTTGCCTACAAGAGTATGAATGGAGACACGACAGCAACAAAGCATTTACGCATGAGCATAAAAGGTAGGACGGCAAGAACCAAGCATGTTGCTTGCTGCACGAGTATAAGAGGCGATACGGCAACAACAACAAAACCATACTACTCACCTGGATGAATATAAAAGGCGAGATGACAACAGGAACAAAAGCATACTCCATTCTTGCACAAGTATTAAGGGCACGACGGCAACTGCAACCATACTCCTCGCCCGCACGAGTATAAAATACAAGACGACAACAACAAAGCACACTCCTTTCCCACACGAGTATGAAAGTTGAGACGACAACAACAACAAAACCAGACTACTCGTTCAAACAAGCATAAAAGGCAAGACGGCAACAACAACAAAAGCGTACTCCTTGCCCGCACGAGTTTTAAAGGCATGACGGCAACTACAAACCATACTCCTTGCCTGTACGAGTATAAAATATGAGACGGCAATAAGAAAGCAGCCTGCTCTCCCGCACAAGTATAAAAGCTAACACGGCGACAACAGCAAAATGATACTTCTTGGCCGCAAGAGTATAAAAGGCTAGACAGCAACAACACTAAAGTTGACTCCTTGCACGCTAGAGTAGAAAAGGTGACAAGTAGAACAGCAAAAGTGTACTTGTCGCCTGCCCGAGTACAAAAGGAAAGATGGCAACAACAACAAAGCTAGACTCCTTGCACGTATGGCGATAAAAGGTGAGATGGCCAATAACAAAAGTAGACACTTTGCCCGCAAGAACATAAAAGGCAAAAATTGAGAAAACAACAATATACTCCATGCCCACACAAGTATAAAAGCCGAGGTGGTAATAATAGCAAAGCAGACTCCTTGCCTGTATGAGTATAAAAGGCGAGGCGACAACAACAACAAAAGCAGACTCTTTGCTAGAACAAGTATAAAAGGCAAGACACCAACAAAGTACCACGACAAAAGTATACTCTTTTCCTACACAACCATAAAAGGTGAAACGGCAACAACAAAGCATACTCATTGCTCGCACGAGCATAAAAAGTGTGGTGGCAACAACAAAGCATTTTTTTTGCTTAGACGAGTATGAAAGGCGAGATGACAACAACAACAAAAGCATACTCCTTGCTCGCAAGAGTATAGAAGGCGAGACGACAACAACAAAGCATACTCCTTACCTGTATAAGTATAAAAGTCGAGTCGGTAACAATGGCAAAACTTGAATCCTTGCCTGCATGAGCATAAAAGGCGAGATGGCAACAACAACAAATGTAGACTCCTTGCCCGCAAGAGTATAAATGGAAAAAAATAAAACAACAAAACTGTACTCTATGCCAGCACAAGTATACATGGCAAGACGACAACAGCAGCAAAGCAGACACTCAACCTGGACAAGTATGAAATGCGAGACGACAGTAACAGCAAAAGTAGACTCTTTTCCTGCAAGAGTAAAAAATGTGACAAGTACAATAGCAAAACCAACCCACTTGCCTGCACGAGTATAAAAGGTGAGGTGGCAACAATAGTAGAAATAGACTCTTTGCTCGCAAAAGTATAAAAGGCAAAAAGTACAACAACAAAAGTATACTCCTTCCTCGTATAAATAAAAAAGGCGAGACGAGAATAACAGGAAAGCAGGCTCCTAGCTCGCATGAGTTAAAAGGCTAGACGCCTGCAACAACAAAAGTGGACTCTTTGCCAACACAAGTATAAAAGGCGAGATGGCATCAACAAAGCATGTTGATTGCCCGCTCGAGAATAAAAGGCGATACGGCAACAACAGCAAAGCCAGACTCCTAGGCCGTGCGAGTATAAAAGGCAACACGGCAGCAACAATAAGAGCATACTCCCTACTAGCATAAGTATAAAAGGAGAGACAACAACAACAAAGCATAATCCTTGTCGGCATCAGTATAAAAGACGAGACAGCATTAGCAAAGCATAATCCTAGCCCGTATGAGTATAAAAGACGAGACTATAAAAATAAGAAAACTAGACACCTTGCCTATGAAATTATAAAAGGTGAGACGACAACCACAGTAAAAGTAGACTCTTTGCCCGCAAGAGTACAAACGACATAAAGTACAATAACAAAAGTATACACCATGCCTGCACGAGAATAAAAGACCTGACGGTAATAACAACAAAGCAAACTCCCCGCCCATACAAGTTAAAAGGTTAGACGGCAACAACAACAAAAGCAGATTCTTTGCCTATGAGAGTATAAAAGGCCTGACGGCAACAACAAGGCACACTGCTTGCCCTCACGAGTGTAAAAGCCGACAAGGCAACAATAACAAAACCAGACTCCTTGCCCGCACGAGTATGAAAGGTGACAGGACAATAAGAACAAAAGCATACTCCCTGCCTGCACGAGTATAAAAGGTGAGACGGCAACAGTAAAGCATACTCCTTGTCCACATGAGTATAAAAGGCCATACAGCTAGAACAAGAAAACCAGACACCTTGCCCGCATGAACATAAAAGGTGAGACAACAGCAACAGCAAAAGTTGACCCCTTGTTGGTAAGAGTAAAAATGGCAAAAAGTATAATAATAAAAGCATACACCTTGCCCACGCGAGACTAAAAGGCATGACAATAACATTAGCAAGGTAGACTCCTAGCCCGTACGAGTGAAAAAGCTAGATGACAACAACAACAAAAGTAGATTCCTTGCCTACAAGAGTATAAAAGGGAAAACAACAACAACAAAGCATGCAACTTGCCTGCACGAGTGTAAAAGGTGACACAACAACACCAACAAAACCAGACTCCTTGCCCGCACGAGTATGAAAGGCGAGACGGCAACAACAGCAAAACCATACTCCTTGCTAGCACAAGTATAAAAGGCGAGATAACAACAACAACAAATGCAGACTGCATTTCCACAAGAGTTTAAAGGCAAAAAGTGCAACAACAGAAGCATACTCCTTACCTACTCGAGTATGAAAGGTGAGACAGCAACAACAAAGCATACTCCTCGCTCGCACGAGCATAAAAAGTGAGACGGTAACAACAGAGTATGCTCCTTGCCCGCACAAGCATAAAAGGCGTGCCAGCAATAGCGAGAAAACCAGACTCTTTGCCGACAAAACTATAAAAGGTGAGAGGACAACAACAACAAAACCAAACTCCTTACCCCCGCGAGTGTCAAAGGCGAGAGGGCAACAACAACAAAAGTAGACGCCTTGCCCGAAAAAATCTAAAAGGTGAAAAGTACAACAAAAATATACTCCTTGCCCACACGAGTATAAAAGGCAAGATGGTAACAACAGCAAAGCAGACTCCTAGCCCGCATGAGCTAAAAGGCTAGACTGCTGCAGCAATAAAAGCTGACTCATTTCCTGTAAGACTATAAAAGACGACAAATGCAACAATAAAAGTATACTCCTTGCCCGACCAAGGATAAAAGGTTAGACGACAACACCAACAAAAGCAAACTCCTTTTCTGCAAGAGTATAAAAGACGATACGGCGACAACAAAGAACACTCCTTGCTTGTACAAGTATAAAAGGTGAGACGACAACAACAAAGCATGCTGCTTGCCCGCACGAGTACAAAAGGCAACACATCAACAACAACAAAACCAGACTCCTTACCCGTATGGGTATTAAAGGAGAGACGATGACAACAACAAAGCCTACTCCCTATCTACACGAGCATAAAAGGCGAGATGTCAATAGCAAAGGATACTCCTTGCCCGCATGACTATAAACGACAAGACGGTAACAGCAACAAAACCAGACTGCTTGCCCGCATAAGTGTAAAAGGTAAGATAGCAACAGCATCAAAAGTAGACTCCTTGTATGCAAGAGTGTAAAAGTCAAAAGTACAACAACAAAATTAATACCCCTAGCCCGCACAAGTATAAAAGGGAACACGACGACAACAAAAAAACCTCTCTCCTTGCCTGCATGAGTATAAAGGCAAGACAACAACATCTACAAGTGCAGTTTCCTTGTCCGTAAGATTGCAAAAGGCGAAAAGTATGGCAATAAAAATATACTCCTTCCCCACATGAGTAGAAGAGGCAAGACGACAACAACAACAAAACCAAAATCCCTATCCACATGAGGATAAAAGGCGAGACAACAACAACAGCAAAAGCAAACTCTTTGCCAGCAAACGCAAAAAAGGCAACAAGTACAACAACAAAACTAGCCCACTTGCCTGCACGAGCATTAAAAGTGAGAAGGCAACAACATCAAAAGTAGACTCTTTGCCCTCAAGAGTATAAAAGGTGAAAAGTACAACAAAAAAAGCATACTCCTTGCCCCCACGAGTATAAAAGGCAAGACAATAACAACAGCAAAGCAGACTCCTAGCCTGAACGGCATAAAAGGCTAGACGCCAGCAACAACAAAGGTAAACTCCTTGCCCACACAAGTATAAAAGGCGAGATGGCATCAACAAAGCATGGTACTTGCCCGAACGAGAATAAAAGGTTTCACGGCAACAAAAACAAAACCTAACTCCTCGACCGTACGAGAATAAAAGGTGAGACAATAGCAACAATAAAAGTACACTCCCTACTAGCACGAGTATAAAAGAGAGACAACAACAGCAAATCATAATACTTCCCCGCAAGAGTATGAGAGGCAACACGACAATAACAGCAAAACCAAACTCCATATCCACACGAGGATAAAAGGCGAAACGACAACAACAGGAAAAGTTTACTCTTTTCCCGCAAGGGTAAAAAAAGTGATAAGAACAACAGAAAAAACCAGCCCACTTGCCTGTACGAGCATTAAAGCCGAGACGGCAACAACAGCAAAAGTAGACTCTTTGCCCTCAAGAGTATAAAAGGCAAAAAGTACAACAACAAAAGCATACTACTTGCCAACACGAATATAAAAGGTGAGACGATAAAATCAGCAAAGCAGAATCCTAGCCTACATGAGTTAAAAGGCTAGACGCCATCAACAACAAAGGCAGACTCCTTGCCCATACGAGTATAATAGGAGAGATGGCATCAACAAAGCATGCTGCTTGCCTGCACAAGAATAAAAGGTGACACGACAACAAGAACAAAACCAGACTCCTCGACTGTACGAGTATCAATGGCGAGACGATAGCAGCAATAAATGCACACTCCCTGCCAGCACGAGTATAAAAGAGAGACAGCAGCAGCAAAGCATAATCCTTACTCGCATCAGTATAAAAGATGAGACAACAACAACAAGAAAACCATACACTTTGCCGGCACGAGGATAAATGGTGATATGACAAGAACAACAAAAGTAGACTCTTTACCCACAAGAGTACAAACAGCAGAAAGTACAATGACAAAAGTATACGCATTGCTTTCGTGAGAATAAAAGGCCAAACAGTGACAACAGCAAAGCAGGCTCCTAGCATGCGCGAGTTAAAAGGCTAAACGACAACAACAAGAAAGACATATTCCTTGCTTGCAAGAGTATAAAAGGTAAGGCAACAAAAACAAAGCATACTACTTCCCCATACGAGTGTCAAAGGCGACAAGGTAACAACAACAAAACCAGACTCCTTGCCCATACGAGTGTGAAAGGTGAGATGACAATAACAACAAAAGCATACTCCCTACCTGTACGAGTATAAAAGGCGAGACGACAACAGTAAAGCATACTCCTTGCCCGCACGAGTATAAAAGGCGAGATAGCAACAGCAGCAAAACCAGACTCCTTGCCCGTACAAATTTAAAAAGCAAGACACCAACAATAACAAAAGCAGACTACTTGTTTGCAAGATTTTGAAGGTGAAAAGTACAACATCAAATGTATACTCCTTGCTTGCACGAGTATAAAAGGCAAAACGACAACAACAACGCATACTCCTTTCTCGAACGACCATAAAAAGCGGGATAGTAATAATAGAGCATGCTCCTCGCCCGCAGGGGCATAAAATGCGAGCCAGCAGCAACAAAAAAACCATACTCCCAACCCACACGAGTTTAAAAGGTGAGACAACAACAACAACAAAACTAGACTCCTTGCCCGCACGAGTATAAAAGGCGAGACGACGACAACAACAACAAAAACAGACTCCTTGGCTGCAAGAGTATTAAGTGTAAAAAGTGCTACAAAAAAAGTATACTCCATGCTCGCACAGTATAAAAGGCGAGGGGGTAACAACAGCGAAGCAAACTCCGAGCCCGCACAAGTAAAAAGGCTAGATAGCAACAATAACAAAAATAGACTCCTTTCCTGCAAGAGCATAAAAGACGACAAGTACAATAACACAATATTCCTTGCCTGACCGAGTATAAAAGGTTAGACAGCTACAACAACAAAAGTAGAGTCCTTTTCCAGAAGAGTATAAAAGGTGATACGGTAACAACAAAGCATATTCCTTGCCTGCACGAGTAGAAAAGGAGTGACGGCAACAACAAAGCATGTTGGCTGTCCGCACGACTATAAAAGGCAACACGGCAACAACAACAACACCAGACTCCTTACCGTACGGGTGTAAAAAGCGTAACGACAACAACAACAACAAAAGCATACCCCTTGCCCGTGCGAGTATAAAAGGTGTGACGTCAACAACAAAGCATACACTTTGCCTGCATGAGTATAAAAGGTGATACAGAAACAAGAATAAAACCAGGCTGTTTGCCTGCACAAGTGTAGAAGGCAAGACAGCAACAACAACAAAAGTAGACTCCTTGTCTGCAAGAGTGTAAAAAGAAAAAAGTGCGCCAACAAAATTTTACCGCATGCCCAAAGAAGTATAAAAGGCGGGATGACGACAACAACAAGACCAAACTCCTTACTTGCACAAGTATAAAAGGCAACACAGCAACATCTACAAATTCTGACTCCTCGCCCGCAAGAGTATAAAAAACAAAAAGTACAGTGACAAAAGTATACTCCTTGCCCACATGTATAAAAGGCATAACAACAACAACAACAAAACCAAACTCCCTGCCCGCACGAGTACAAAAGGCGAGAGAACAACAACAATAATAGCAGACTCCTTGCCGGCAAGATTATAAAATGCAAAAGGTAAGACAACAAAAAGTATACTCCTTGCCCGAGCGATTGTAAAAGGCGAGACGACAACAACTGCAAAGCAGACACCCAACCCACACAAGTATAAAAGGCGAGACAGCAACAACAACAAAAGCAGACTCCTTTCCCGTAAGAGTATAAAAGGCAAGACGACAACAGCAAAGCATACTCCCTGCTCGCACAAGTATAAAAGGCGACATGGCAACTACAAAGTGTGGTGCTTGCCCAAGCAAGAATAAAAGGCAGGACAGTAACAATAACAAGACTAGACTCCTTGCCCGTACATGTGTGAAATGAGAGACAACAACAACATCAAAAGTAGACTCCTTGCCACAAGAGTATAAATGGCGGGACGGTAACAATAACAAAGTAGACGCCTAGCCCTCACGAGTGTAAAAGACAAGATGATAATAATAGCAAAAGCAGACTCCTTATCCACAAGAGTATAAAAGGTGAGGCGGCGGCAACAAAGCACACTCCTTGTTCGCATGAGTATAAAGGACGAGATAGTAACAATAAAGCATGCTGCTTGCCCGCACGAGTATAAAAGGCGAGATGACAACAATAACAAAACCAGACTCCTTGCTCGTATGAGTATAAAAGATGGGACGACAACAACAGTAAAAGTATACTCTTTGCTTGCAAGGATATAAAAGGCAAAAAGTGCAAAAATAAAAGTATAATCCTTGCCCGGACGAGTATAAAAGCAAGATGGTGACAACAACAAAGGAGGCTGCTACCCAGCACAAGTATAAAATGTTATACTGTAACAACAACAAAAGTAGACTTCTTGCCTGTAAGAATATAAAAAGTGAAAAGCACAAAAATAAATGTATACTCCTTGCCTGCATGAGTATAGCATGGGAGATGGTAACAATAGCTACGCAGACGCCTATCCCTCACGAGCATAAAAGCCAAAACGGCAACAATAACAAAGGTAGACTCTTGGCTCGCAAGAGTATAAAAGGCGAGACGACAACAACAAAGCATACTCCTTACTCACTAGAGTAAAAATGGCAAAACGGCAATAACAAAGCAAACTCTTTGGTCGTACGAGTGTAAAATGCAAGATGGCAACAACAAAGCATGCTCTTAGCAAGAACAAATATAAAAGGCGAGTCAGCAACAACAACAAAACTAGTCCCCTTGCCTGCATAAGTATAAAAGGTGAGACGACAACAATAAAGCATGCTCCTTACCCGTACGACTATAAAAGGAGAGTTGACAACTGCAACAAAAGTAGACTCCTTAGCAGTGCGAGTGTAAAAGGCGAGACGACAACAACAACAATTGCATACTGCTTGCATGCACAAGCATAAAAGGCGAGACGACAACAACAAAGCATACTCCTTGCCCGCAAGAGCATAAAAGGTGAGGCGGCAACAACAAAGCATGCTCCTTACTTGGACGAGTATAAAAGGTGAGACGACATTAGCAAAGCTTAGTCTTTGCCCACATGAGTATAAAAAGCGAGTTGGTGACAACAACAAAACTAGTATCCTTGCCAGCACAAGTATAAAAAGCGATACAGCAACAACAACTAAAGCAGACTCGTTGGCTACAATAGTATCAAAGGTAAAAGTCCAACAACAAAAGCATACTTAATGCCCATATAAGTATAAAAGCTGAGACAGGAACAATAGCATAAGCTGCACGAGTATAAAAGGCGAGACTGCAACAACAGTAAAATCAGACTCTTTGCCCGAAAGAGTAAAAAAGGCGACAAGTACAACAACAAAACCAGACTCTTTGTCTACACGAGCATAAAAGTCGAGACAGCAGCAGCAGCAAAAGTAGACTCCTTGACTGCAAGAGCATAAAAGACGAAAAATAAAACAACAAAAGTATACCCCTTGCCTGCATGATTAGAAAAGGTGAGACAGTAACCACAACAAAATAGACTCTTAGCCTGCACAAGTGGAAAGGCTAAATGGCACCAACAACAAAAGCAGACTCTTTGCCCACATGAGTATAAAAATGAGATAGCAACAACAAAGCATACTCTTCGCCCGCACCAGTATAAACGGCATGACGGCAACAACAAAGCATGCTGCTTGCCCACACAAGAATAAAAAACAGCACATTAACAACAACAAAATCAAGCTCCCTGCTCGTACGATTATAAAAGGCGAGACTACAACAACAATAAAAGCATACTTACTGCCAACATGAGCATAAAAGGCGACACGACAACAGTAAAGCATACTCCTTACCTGCAGAAGTATAAAAGACGAGACTGCAACAACAATAAAAGCATACTTGCTGCCAACATGAGTATAAAAGGCGACACGGCAACAGTAAAGCGTACTCCTTACCTGCATGAGTATAAAAGGCGAGACAGCAACAACAACGAAAGCAGATTCCCTGCATGCAAGAGTATAAAAAGCAAGAAGTATAACAACAAAAGTACACTCTTTGCCTGCACAAGTATAAAAGGCAAGATGATAACAACAACAAATCTAAACTTCCTGCCTGCACGAGTATAAAAGGCGAGATAGCAATAACAACAAAAGTAGACTTTTTGCCCGTAAGAGTATAAAAGGTGAAAAGTACAACAA
The DNA here is from genome assembly GCA_037832335.1 of Carallia pectinifolia. Lineage (NCBI taxonomy): Eukaryota > Viridiplantae > Streptophyta > Magnoliopsida > Malpighiales > Rhizophoraceae > Carallia > Carallia pectinifolia. The sequence continues at coordinate 3,156,777 of CM075454.1, read as the reverse complement.
TAAAATTATGCACTTTGCTCGTACGAGTATAAAAGGTGAGACGGCAACAACAGCAAAGCAAACACCAAGCCTGCAAGAGTATAAAAGGCAAGATGGCAACAACAACAATAAAAGCAGACTCCTTGCCTGCAAAAGTATAAAAGATGATAAGTACAACAACAAAAGTATACTCCTCACCCGACTGAGTATAAAAGGCGAGAGGACAACTACAACAAAAGTAGATTCCTTGCCCAAGTGAGTCTAAAAGGCGAGATGGCAATAACAACAAAATCATACTGCTTGCAGACATGAGTATAAAAGGGGAGACGACAATAGTGAAGCATACTCCTTGCCCGCAAGAGAATAAAAAGCGAGACAGCAACAACAAAGCATGCACCTTACCCACACAAGTATAAAAGGTGAGATAGCAACAACAACAAAACCAGACTCCTTGCCCGCGCGAGTATAAAAGACGAGACGGTACAAGAATAAAAGGTGAGACGGTACCAACAATAAAAGCATACAACTTACCAGCAAGAGTTTAAAAAGTGAGCTGGTAACAACAACAAAACTAGTATCCATGCCCGCACGAGTATAAAAGGCGAGACAGCAGCAACAACAAAAGCAGACTCCTTGCCCACAAGAGTATAAAAGGTAATAAGTCCAACAACAAAAGCATCCTCAATGCCTGCATGAGTACAAAAGGAAAGACGACAACAAAAGCAAAGAAGACTCTTAACCTGCACAAGAATAATAGGCGAGATGGCAACAAAAGTAAAAACAGACTCTTTGCCTGCAAGAGTAAAGAAGGCGACAAGTACAACAATAAAATCAGACTCCTTACCAGCACGAGTATGAAAGTCGAGACAGCAACACCAGCAAAAGTAGACTCTTTACCCGCAAGAGTTTAAAAGGCAAAAAGTACAACAGCAAAGGTATACTGCTTGCTTGCACAAGTATAAAAGGAGAGACAATGACCACAGTAAAATAGACTCCTAGCCCGCACAAGTTAAAAGCCTAGAGAAGAACAAAAACAAACGTAGACTCCTTACTGACAATAGTATGAAAGGCGAGAAGGCAGCAACAAAGCATTTTGCTTGCTCGCATGAGAATAAATGGCAGCATGGCAACAACAACAAAACCAGACTCCTCGACCGTACGAGTATAAAAGGCGAGATATCAACAACAAAAAAAGCATACTCGCTGCCAGCTAGAGTAGAAAAGGCGACATGGTAATAGCAAAGCATACACCTTGCCTACATGAGTATAAAAGGCGAGATGGTAACAACAACAAAACCAGATCCCTTGCCCACACGAGCATAAAAGGCGAGACTGTAAGAATAGCAAAAGTACACTCTTTGCCCGCATGAGTATAAAAAGCAAACTGTACAACAACAAAAGTACCCTCCTTACCTGCACAAGTATAATTGGGAAGACGATAGCAGCAACAAAACCAAACTCCCTACCTGCACAAGTATAAAAGGCGAGATGGCAACAATAACAAAATCAGACTCTTTGCCCGTAAAAGTATAAAAGGTGACAAGTACAACAACAAAAGTATGCTCTTTGCCTCCATGAGTATAAAAAAGGAGACGGCAACAACATTAAAGCAGACACCTAGCCCGCACGAGCATAAAAGGCAAGACAGCAACAACAACAAAAGGAGACTCCTTGCACGCAAGAGTATAAAAGACGACAAGTACAACAACAAAAGTATACTCCTTGCCAGACCGAGTATAAAAGGCGAGACGGCAACAACAACAAAAGTAGACTTCTTGCCAGTAAGAGGATAAAAGGCAAAAAGTTGAACAACAAAAGTACACTCCTCGCTCGCTCGAATATAAACTTACTCCCCAAATTTGGAAGGAGATCAACAGCAAGTCAGTGCATCGTGGGCTAGTTCCAAAGTATGACGGTCCCTTCACAGTGGAGAAGAAAGTTGGCAGTGTTGCATACAAGTTGCAATTTCCAAAAAGATTGTAGGTATATCCAACCTTCCATATGAGCTTCTTGAAACCCTTCTATGAGGAAGCGGGCAATGAGCCTTCAAGGAAACAAGCCCGGCGTGCACCGCCTACAACCAGAACTAAGTTCCAGCGTGAAGTGTAGAGAATCCTGGACCACCGAACGCATGGGAAAAGTAATAAGAACAGGCAGTTTGAGTACTTGGTGAAGTGGAAGAATGCACCAGACAACGAGGTGAGTGAGGAAGAAGATGTGACTCTATGGCAGTTTGAGAAGCAGGTGGAAGACTACCTTTCAACCCTACCAATGAGGATGTTGGCTTCAACAAGTGGGGGTGGTTTGTTAGTCCTTTGAACACTTACCATGCTGGAGTTAGTGGCACTTTGCACCAATTCTTAGCATTGGATTTTGGAGTGGCTGGGCACTCCTTGAGGCAAGATGAAAGCTGAGAGGGTTAACGTGGGCAAGAGCCTACATGTGGGTCCCAGTGTGGACCAAGGTTGGGGTTGGACAAAATATGCTAGGCTACATGTTCGTGGCCTCCATCAGATGGGCTATGGGCTTGGGCTAAGAAGCTCAAAACATGAGGCTGGGTTTTGGCCAAGTCTGCATGGCATTGCATGGTACCGACTCTCCTACGACGTGTAGAACATGGGGACATGTGAGTGTGGCTTAATCCAGTAGGCCGAGCACTAGGATAATGCTCATCCGATTGCGCATCGCTATGGATCGTGGGTAGATAAGGCTTATCGAGATCAAGTGATGGATGATCGTGGGAGATAAGGCTTAACAAGATCAAGTCATGGATAAGATCATTGGAATATGAGGATGATCAGCCATGATAGAGATTGTGGGGGGATAATGTTTATCTCCAAGCCCTTGATAGCTAAGGGTGTCAGCTATATATAGACCCTATGGGTTTGTCATTTGTACTCAGTAAGAGAGAAATCATTGAGCGAGAAAGAGTCAAACACTGTCCAGAGTTCAGTGTCTGTTCCTTTGTATTACTTTAAGTTAAAGTAATAAAGGTTGGGAAAGGTTCCCACATATGCTCTTGTGTCTCTTTTGAGTGTGTGAGTTGTGTGCCTACTTAAAAAGTTCCATTGTCAAATCCTTGTGTTTGCAGTTGGCTGAGACTAAGTGTGACTTAGTGCCATCATAAGGCAAAATTTTGAGTGAGAAAATTAGCCTTGTGACACCTACCATAGTGGCGACAAGTAATGGGAATTAGGGTTCAATTTCAAAGAGGGAGCCTAAGAAATGGCTACCACATCCAAGGAAGGTAGCAGGCATGCAAATTATCTGATCCTGACACGGGGAGGTAGTGACAATGAATAACAATAGCGAGCTCTTACTAGTCTAGTAATTGGAAGGAGTACAATCTAAATCCCTTAACAAGGATCCATTGGAGGACAAGTCTAGTGCCAGCAGCCGCGGTAATTCCAACTCCAATACCATATATTTAAGTTGTTACAGTTAAAAAGCTCGTAGTTAGACTCTGGGATGGGTCAGTTGGTCTGTCTTTTGGTGTGCACCTTTCACCTCGTCCATTCTATCGGCGATGCGCTTCTGGCCTTAATTGGCTCAGTTATGTCTCCGGTGCTGTTACTTTGAAGAAATTAGAGTGCTCAAAGCAAGCTTATGCTCTAGATACATTAGCATGGGATAACATCATAGGATTTTGATCCTATTGTTTTGCCCTTCAGGATCAGAGTAATAATTCACAGGTACAGTCGGGGGCATTTGTATTTCATAGTCAGAGGTGAAATTCTTGGATTTATGAAAGATGAACAACTGCGAAAGCATTTGCCAAGGATGTTTTCATTAATCAAGAATGAAAGTTGGGGGTTCAAAAATGATCAAATACCATTATAGTCTCAACCATAAAACGATGCCAACTAGGGATTGGTAGAAGTTGCTTTTAGGACTCCACTGGTGCCTTATGAGAAATCAAAGTCTTTGGGTTCCGAGGGGAGTATGGTCGCAAGGCTGTAACTTAGAGGAATTGACGGAAGGGCACCACCAGGAGTGGAGCCTGCGGCTTAATTTGACTCGACACGGGGAAAATTACCAGGTCCAGACATAGTAAGGATTGACAAATTGAGAGCTCTTTCTTGATTCTATGGGTGGTGGGGCATGGCCATTCTTAGTTGGAGGAGCGATTTGTCTGGTTAATTCTGTTAACGAACAAGAGCTCAGCCTACTAACTATCTATGCAGAAGTGATCCTCTGTGGCCAGCTTCTTAGAGGGACTATGGCTTTCTAGGCCAAGGAAGTTTGAGGCGATAACAAGTATATGATGCCCTTAGATTTTCTAAGCCACCTGAGTGCTACACTGATGTATTCAATTGGTCCATAGCCTTGGCCGACAGACCTGAGAAATCTTTGAAATTTCATCATGATGGGGATAGATCATTACAATTGTTGCTCTTCATTGAGGAATTCCTGGTAAGTGTGAGATATAAGCTCGTGTTGACTACAACCCTGCCCTTTGTACACACTACCCGTCCGCCATCCTTACCCACGTGAAATCATACTCAAACAAGAACTCCTACCACTGAGGTTATCGTGCAGTAAGCTCTTTCTGAGTGTGAAAGAATGTGTTTACCATATTGTCGGTCTGAACCACGAACCTGGTACCCAGCAAGTACACCCTCCAAGTGCAAAGAAAATGCACCACTACAAGCATTTCCTTCTTATGAGCCAAGTACTACTGCTCTGCTTTATTGAGTTTCTAGCTCTCATAGGCAATAGGGTGGTCTTCTTGCACCAACACCCCTTAAATGGCTTTTTCTGGGACGTCACTCAGTACAAAAAAAGGCAACTCGAAGTTTGGCAGCCTCAAGACCAACTCCGTGGACACTACTACCTTCAACTTGTCAAAGGCTTCCTAACAATCTGTGGTCCACCTCTATGGTCTACCCTTTTTAGCAAGTCTATTGATGGGGCCACCTTTTTGGAGTAACCCTGCATGAACTTCCTGTAATAGTTAGACAAGCCAAGAAAAGACCTCAACTCCGACACTTTTGTAGGGGGTTACCACTCCACTATTGCCTGGACGTTTCTCTGATCCATTTTTATGTGCCCTTGACTTGCCCTATACCCCAAGAATATAATCTACCACTGAGCAAACTCACACTTTTTTGTCTTTACATATAATTGGTGCTCTTTCAACCTAGACAACACCAATCTTAGGTGGGACAAGTGATCCTTTAGGGATTCACTATATACAGTAATATCATCAACACAAATGACCACAAAATGATCGATAAAGTCATGAAATACATGATTCATCAAATTACAAAAAGTAGCAGGGCATTAGGCAATCGAATGACATCACTAGGAATTTGTAAGAGCTATAGCAAGTGATGAATGTCATTTTCCCTCCATCTCCTTCATTAATTCTGACCTACTAATATCCAGACCGCATATCCAGCTTGGTGAAATATGAGGCTCTGGCCAGCCTATCGAACAAGTCAGCAATCAATGAAATAGAATACTTGTTCTTCACTGTTACTTTGTTTAATGCCCTGCAATCTACACACATCTGTAGGAAGCCATCGTGTTTCTTCTAAAACAATACTAGGGCACCATATGGCTCTTTGGAGGGCTGAATTAGGCGTAAATCCAGCAACTCTATCAACTGCTTCTGTAGTTCTACTAACTCTAGCAGACTCATGTGGTATGGAGCTTGTGCTGGTGATTTGGAACCAGGCACCGAATTGATCTTGTGGTTAGTGGCACACCTTAAGAGAAGACACTTGGGGAGTTCGAGAGGCATCACATCATTGAACTCACCAAACAGATCTGCAACACTATTAGGCACCTCCGCAACAACACCTTCTTTGATCTCCATCAAAGCTACAAGGTAGGTGACTGCTCCCTTCTTCAGACCACACTACGCCTTCATAGCTAATAGCATACTACCCGACTTCCCACCAATATTGCAAGAGGGAGTGAATATTTCAAAAACATAACATGGATGATCTTCAAGCATGCTCTTAAGACCACTCGAGTGAGCCAACAAATCAACTTTTGCACTCACAAAGAAATCAACTATAGTATTATATCAGAATCATCTAAAGACACCACAGTGAAGTTAAGTTTACCAATAGTTACCTCCACACCTAATGCCATGCCAAGCACCTCCCGAGCTGCTAAGTTGACTACCTTCATTCGACTTCTAGTTTTGGTGACTTTTAGACCCAATGACTCCACCATCCTCTTAGCAACGAAGTTGTGGGTAGCACCCGTGTCATCCATCGCCATCAACTCGTTATTACTGAGCCTAATCTTCACATACATCAGGCTGTATTATGGGGCATGTCCAGCTTGCACAGCACTCACCAACTAAAGAAGATTGACCTGAGAGGCGCCAACATCATTCAAGATGCTGCTTTTGCCACTCTCCTCAGCAACTATGGCACTTAACTTCTCCCTCTTTGGACACTCTTTTGCCTTGCGTGGTCCATTATAGATGAAACAACCAAAGTTAGACTTGCCTTTATCTTGTTCTTGGTACATGACTGTGCCTTTATCCTTGCCGCCACCATTGTACTTACCCTTCTTCGTCTCCTTCTTCTTTTTGGCCTTATCCTTGGGCTGCTCCTTACTCGCAAGAGTGTAAAAGGCGAGACAGTAACATTAACAAAAGCAGAGTAGTTGCCCACAGGAGTATAAAAGGCAACGAGTACAATAGTAAAAGTATACTCCTCACCTGCATGAGTATAAAAGGTGAGAAGGCAACAACAAAGAATATTCCTTGCTCGTACATGTGTAAAAGGAAAGAAGATAACAAAAAAGCATGCTCTTTGCCTGCATGCGTATAACAGAGGAGATGGCAGCAACAACAAAACCACACCCCTTGCCCGAACGAGTATAAAAGGTGAGACGGCTGCAACAAGAAAAGCGTACTTCTTGTTGGTATGAGTATAAAAGGCAAGATGGCAATAGCAAAGCATACCCCTTGCCCACACCAGTATAAAAGGCGAGATGACAACAATAACGAAAACAGACTCCTTGCCCAAACGAGTATAAAAGGCAAATTGCTAACAACAAGAAAAGCATTCTCCTTGCCCGCACGAGCATGAAAGTCAAGAAAATGACAATGACAAAGCTAGACTACTTGCCCACACGAGGACATAAGTATAAAAGGTGAGACGGCAACAACAACTGCATACTCCTTGCTAGCACAAGTATAAAAGGTGAGACGACATCAATAAAGCATGCACCTTACCCGTACGACTATAAAAGGCGAGAGGACAACTGCAACAAAAGTAGACTCCTTAGCAGTGCGAGTGTAAAAGGCGAGACGATAATAACAACAAATGCATACTCCTTTCATGCACAAGTATAAAAGGCGAGACGGTAATAGCAAAGCATACTCCTTGCCCGCAAGAGCATAAAAGGCGAGGCAGCAACAACAAAGGATGCTCCTTACATGCACGAGTATAAAAGGTGAGACGGCATTATCAAAGCTTAGTCTTTGCCCCCATGAGTATAAAAGGCGAGTCGATAACAACAACAAAAGTAGTATCCTTGCCAGCCCGAGTATAAAAAGCGATACAGCAACAACAACTAAAGCAGACTCGTTGGCAGCAATAGTATAAAAGGTAAAAGTCCAACAACAAAAGTATGCTCTTTGCCCGTACGAGTATAAAAGGTGAGACGGCAACAACAGTAAAGCAAACACCAAGCCTGCAAGAGTATAAAAGGCAAGATGGCAACAACAACAAAAGCAAACTACTTGCCTGCAAAAGTATAAAAGATGATAACTACAGCAACAAAAGTATACTCCTCACTTGACTGAGTATAAAAGACGAGAGGACAACTACAACAGAAGCAGATTCCTTGCCCATGCGAGTATAAAAGGCGAGATGGCAACAACAACAAAATCATACTCCTTTCACACATGAGTACAAAAGGGGAGACGACAACAGTGAAGCATACTCCTTACCCGCAAGAGAATAAAAGGCGAGACAGCAACAACAAAGCATGCACCTTACCAGCACAAGTATAAAAGGTGAGACAGCAACAACAACAAAACCAGACTCCTTACCCGCGAGAGTATAAAAGACGAGACGGTACAAGAATGAAAGGTGAGATGGTACCAACAACAAAAGCATACTCCTTACCAGCATGAGTGTAAAACGCAAGTCGGTAACAACAACAAAACTAGTATCCATGCCCGCACGAGTATAAAAGGCGAGACAACAGCAACGACAAAAGCACACTCCTTGCCCACAAGAGTATAAAAGGTAATAAGTGCAACAACAAAAGCATACTCAATGCCTACATGAGTACAAAAGGTGAGACGACAACAAAAGCAAAGCAGACTCTTAACCCGCACAAGAATGAAATGCAAGATGGCAACAACAGTAAAAACAGACTCTTTGCCCATAGAGTAAAGAAGGCGACAAGTACAACAATAAAATCTGACTCCTTACTCGCACGAACATGAAAGTCGAGACTGCAACACTAGCAAAAGTAGGCTCCTTGCCTGCAAGAGTATAAAAGGCAAAAAGTACAACAACAAAGGTATACTACTTGCTTGCACAAGTATAAAAGGAGAGACAGTGACTACAGTAAAATAGACTCCTAGCCCGCCCGAGTTAAAAGCGTAGACAGCAACAATAACAAACGTAGACTCCTTACCGACAATAGTATGAACGGCAAGACGACAGAAGCAAAGCATGCTGCTTGCTCACAGGAGAATAAATGGCAACATGGCAACAACGACAAAACCAGACTCCTCGCCCATACGAGTATAAAAGGCGAGATAGCAACAACAAGAAAAGCATACTCGCTGCCAGCTTGAGTAGACAAGGCGACATGTCAATAGTAAAGGATACACCTTACCTGCATGAGTATAAAAGGTGAGATGGTAACAACATCAAAACCAGACCCCTTGCCCACACGAGCATAAAAGGCGAGACTGTAACAACAGCTAAAGTAGACTCCTTGCCTGCAAGAGTATAGAAAGCAAACTATACAACTACAAAGGTACAGTCCTTACTTGCACAAGTATAAATGGCGAGACGATAGCAGCAACAAAACTAGACTCCCTGCCTGCACAAGTATAAAAGGCGATGCGACAACAACAACAAAATCAGACTCCTTGCCCATAAGAGTATAAAAAGTGAAAAGTACAACAGCAAAAGTATGCTCTTTGCCTGCATGAGAATAAAAAGAGAGACAGCAACAGCATCAAAGCAGACACCTAGCCCGCACGAGCATAAAAGGCAAGACAGCAACAACAACAAAAGCAGGCTCCTTGCCCGCAAGAGTATAAAAGACGACAAGTACAACAACAAAAGTGTACTCCTTCCTAGACTGAGTAAAAAAGGCGAGATGACAACAACAACAAAAGTAGACTTCTTGCTTGCAGGAGGATAAAAGGCGAAAAGTTGAACAAAAAAAGTATACTCCTTGCTCGCTTGAATATAAACTTACTCCCCAAATTTGGAAGGAGATCAACAGCAAGTTAGTGCATCGTGGCTGGTTCCAAAGTATGATTGTCCCTTCACAGTGGTGAAGAAAGTTGGCAATGTTGCATACAAGTTGTAATTTCCAAAAAGATTGAAGGTATGTCCAACCTTCCATATGAGCTTCTTGAAGCCCTTCTACGAAGAAGCGGGCAAAGAGCCTTCAAGGAAACAAGCTCGGCATGCACCGCCTACAACCAGACCTGAGTTCCAGCGTGAAGTGGAGAGAATCCTGGACCACCGAACGCATGGGCAAAGTAAGAAGAACAGGCAGTTTGAGTACTTGGTGAAGTGGAAGAATGCCCTAGACAGCGAGGTAAGCTAGGAAAAAGATGTGACTCCATGGCAGTTTGAGAAGCATGTGGAAAACAACCTTTCAACCCTACCAATGAGGATATTGGCTTCAACAAGTGGGGGTGGTTTGTTAGTCCCTTGAACACTTAGCATGCTGGAGTTAGTGGCACCTTGCACCAATTCTTAGCTTTGGATTTTGGAGTGGCTGGGCACTCCGTGAGGTAAGATGAAAGCTGAGAGGGTTACCGTAGGCAAGAGCCTATATGTGGGTCCTAGTGTGGACCAAGGTTGGGGCTGGACAAAATATGTTAGGCTACATGTTCGTGGCCTCCATCAGATGGGCTATGGGCTTGGGCTAAGAAGCCTAAAACATGAGACTGGGTCTTGGCCAAGTTTGCATGGCATTGCATGTCACCCACTCACCTACGACGTGTAGAATAGGGGGACATGTGAGTATGGCTTAATCCAGTAGGCCAAGCACTGGGATAATGCTCATCCAATCGCGCATCGCGACGGATCGTGGATAGATAAGGCTTATCGAGATTAAGTGATGGATGATCGTGGGAGATAAGGCTTATCAAGATCAAGTCATGGATAAGATCATGGGAAGATGAGGATGATCAGCCATGATAGAGATCGTGGGGGATAATGTTTATCTCCAAGCCGTTGATAGCTAGGGGTGTAAGCTATATATAGACCCTATGGGTTTATCATTTGTACTCAGCAAGAGAGAAATCATTAAGTGAGAAAGAGTGTAACACTGTCGAGAGTTCAGTGGCTGTTCCTTTGTATTACTTTAAGTTAAAGTAATAAAGGTTGGCAAAGGTTCCCGTATATGCTTTTGTGTCTCTTTTGACTGTGTGAGTTGTGTACCTACTTACAAAGTTCCATTGTGAAATCCTTGTGTCTGCAGTTGGCTGAGACTAAGTGTGACTTAGTGCCATCATAAGGCAAAATTTTGAGTGAGAAAATTAGCCTTGTGACACCTACCATAGTGGCGATATGTAGCGGGAATTAGGGTTTAATTCCATAGAGGAGTACAATTTAAATCCCTTAACGAGGATCCATTGGAGGGCAAGTCTAGTGCTAGCAGTTGAGGTAATTCCAACTCCAATAGCATATATTTAAGTTGTTGCAGTTGAAAAGCTCGTAGTTGGACCTTGGGATGGGTCGATCGGTCTGTCTTTTGGTGTGCACCTTTCACCTCGTCCCTTCTATCGGCGATGCGCTTCTGGCCTTAATTGGCTTAGTTGTGCCTCCGGTGCTGTTACTTTGAAGAAATTAGAGTGCTCAAGATACATTAGCATGGGATAACATCATAGGATTTTCATCCTATTGTTTGGGCCTTCAGGATCAGAGTAATGATTCACAGGGATAGTCGGGGCCATTCGTATTTCATAGTCAGAGGTGAAATTCTTGGATTTATGAAAGACGAATAGCTGCGAAAGCATTTGCCAAGGATGTTTTCATTAATCAAGAATGAAAGTTGCGGGGTTGAAGATGATCAAGTACCATTATAGTCTCAACCATAAACGATGCCAAAAATCAACAACACCATTAGCCACTACCATTGCAGAATGTAGGTCCTTCACACCTTGCCTTCTAAGCTCGAGTTGAGCCTAAGGTTGTAGACTGGAAAGGAAGTTGAAAAGCTTGTCCTCATCGGACATATTTTGGATGTTAAGCATCAACGAACTGAATTCCTTCACATAGTCATGTACTGTGCCATTTTGCTTCAACTTCTTTAAGGACTCCCTCGCAACCCATGACGTATTACAAGGCAAAAACTGGTCCTTCAACTCCTTTTTTAGGCTCTCCCACATCTCGATCCTAGACTTGCCTGCACTTCCATTGTCATCCAACTGAGTTTGCCACCACAGCTTGGTGTCCTTGGCTAGATACACGCTGGTCAAATTGACCTTCTTGTCATTTAGCACTCAGACAGCCTTGAAATACTGTTGCATGTCTCATAGGAAATTCTTAATCTCTGTGGCATTCCTTTCTTCCTTGAAGGCTTTAAGCTCTAACACCTTCATCTTTGTTGAGCCAACCATAACATCTCTGCTCGGTGGAGAGGCTACAACCTTCTTGAGGATGGCTATTTCTACTCCCATCTCATCAAGCCAAAAAGCTGTTTTTGAAGAGGCCACCACCTCATGTTGTCGCTACAGATCGATTATATACTTCTCGTGGAGCATTAAAGTTTAGAACATGGTGAAGTTTGGATCCTCTGACAGATCGTCATGTATCTCAAAAAGCTTGGCTATGCAGACACGAACTGCATCAAGACCCAAACCACCTGCCATTAGTCAAACCTTTATCCTCTGATAGCTATCACAGTGCTAAATTTCTCACTCGAATTTTTGCCTTGTGATGGCACTAAGTCGCACCTAGTCTCAGCCAATCGCACAAACAAGGATTGTACAATGGAACTTTATAACAAGCACACAACTCGCACACTCAAAAGAAACACAAGACCATGTAAAAACCTTTCCCAACCTTTATTATTTTAAGTCAAAGTAATACAAAGGAACAAATCACTGAACTCTCGATAGCGTTTCACTCTTTCTCTCTAAGTGATTTCTCTCTCATTGAGTACAATTGACAACCCATAAGGTTTGACGTCCTCAACTATATAGGGCTTGGAGATAAACGTTATCTCCCCACGATCTCTATCATGGCTGATAATCTTCCCACGATCTTATCCACGACTCGATCTTGATTAGCCTTATCTCCCATGATCATCCATCACTTGATCTCAATAAAACCTTATCTACCGACGATCCTTACCCATGCATGATCTAATGAGCATTATCGTGATGCCCTACCAACAAGATAGAGCCATACTCCCACGTCCCCACGTTCCACACGTCACAAGAAACTCGGTGTCATGTAGTGCCATGGAATGCCATGCAGACTTGGCTAAGACTCATTCTTGTGTTTTTGGGCCTCTTGGCCCATGCCCATGACCCATTGGATGGAGCCCATGAATATGTAGCCCAATCCATGCCTTGGTCCACCTTGGGACCCACACGTAGGCCCGTGCCTACGTTGAACCCTCTCAGCTTTCACCTTGCCTCAAGAAGTGCCCAGCCACCACAAAGTCCAATGCTGGGAATTGGCAGAAGGTGCCACCAACTCTAGCATGCTAAGTGTTCAAGGGACTAGTACCTACTGTGGTGGTAATGAGTAACGGAGAATTAGTGTTCGATTCTAGAGATGGGGCCTAAAAAATGGGTACGACATCCAAGGAAGGCAGTTGGTGCACAAATTACCCTATCCTGACACTAAGAGTTGGTGACAATAAATAACAATACTGAGCTCTTGTGAGTCTAGTAATTGGAATGAATACAATCTAAATCCTTTAACGAAGATCGGTTGGAGGTCAGGCCTGGTGCCAGCCACCATGGTAATTCCAGTTCCAATAGCGTCTATTTAAGTTGTTGCAATTAAAAAGCTCGTAGTTGGACCTTAGGATGAGTTGATCAGTCTGCCTTTGGTGTTCACCTTTCGCCTCATCCCTTCTACCGGCGGTGTGCTCTTGGCCTTAATTGGTCGGGTCATGCCTCCAGTACTGTCACTTTGAAGAAAATAGAGTGCTCAAAGCAAGCCTATGCTTTGGATACATTAGTATGGGATAACATCATAGGATTTTGATCCTATTCTGTTGGCCTTTGGGATCGGAGTAATCATTAACAGGGACAGTTGTGGGCATTGGTATTTCAAAGTCAGAGGTGAAATTCATGGATTTATGAAAGACAATCAACTGCAAAAGCGTTTGCCAAGGATGTTTGTATTAATCAAGAACGAAGTTTGGGGGCTCAGAAACAATCAATACCGTCTTAGTCTCAACCATAAGCGATGCTGACCAAGGATCGGTAGAAGTTGCTTTTCAGACTCTGTCGGCTCCTTATCAGAAATCAAAGTCTTTGGGTTTCAGGGGGAGTATGGTTGCAAGGCTAAAACTTAAAAGAATTGACGAAAGGGCACTACTACGAGTGGAGTCTACGGCTTAATTTGACTCAACAGGGGGAAACTTATCTGGTTCAGACATAGTAAGGATTGACAGACTAAGTGCTTTTTTTTTATTCTATGGGTGGTGGTGAATGGCCATTCTTAATTGGTGGAGCGATTTGTCTGGCTAATTTAATTAACGAATGAGACCTCAGCCTACTAACTAGCTAGGCAAAGATGATCCTCCGTGGCTAGCTTCATAGAGGGACTATGGCCTTCTAGGCCAAAGAAGTTTGAGGTAATAGCAAGTCTGTGATGCCCTTAGATGTTTTGGACCACAAGCATGATACACAGATATATTCAACGAGTCTATATCCTTGGCCGATAGGCCTGGGTAATCTTTGAAATGTCCATCTTGATGGGGATGGATCATTGCAATTGTTGGTCTTTAATGAGGAATTCCTAGTAAGTGTGAGTCATCAGCTCGTGTTGACTATGTCCGTGCCTTTTGTACACACTGCCTATCGCTCTTACCGATTGAATAGTCTAGTTAAGTGTTCGGATCGCGACGACGTGGGCGGTTCGCCTTTTTCGCCAGTGACGACGTCGCAAGAGGTCCACTGAACCTTATTATTTAGAGGAATGAGAAGTGGTAACGAGGTTTCTATAGGTGAACCTACGGAAGGATTATTGTCGAAACCTCTACCCAGCAGAACGACCCACGACACATAACGCAGGGCGTGCGTCGGTCCGTGGGCACCCGCACGCTGTAGTGTCTCTCGTGACGCCAATAGCTCGCCGGTTACCCTCGCGGAACGAACAACAAAACCTCAGCGTAGGTCGTGACATGGAAATCAAAAATTGAAAGGTATGCCTCGTCACCCCAAGAATGGAGTGTAGGCGGGGCATTGCACCTCTATAATGAGAATCAAAAAGACTCTCGGCAAATGGATGTCCGAGCTCCCGCATCGATGAAGAACGTAACGAAATGTGGTACTTGGTGTGAATTGTAGAATCTCGTGAATCATCAAGTCTTTGAATGCAAGTTGTGCTCGAAGCCTTCTGGCCAGGGGCACGTCTGCCCAGGTGTCACATCACATTGCCCACTTGACCCCCAAAAAGATGGGGTTGTGCTTGGTGGCGGAAGATGGCCTCGTGTGTGCTCGGCATCTCGGTTGCCCCAAAAACCATGTCCCTAATAATGTTCACCACGAAAACAGTGATTGAGAGACCCTCGCACAGTGTCATGCGGCCGTGTCGTCGCTTAAAACTTTGATGAACTTGACCATTTCTCGCATCGTGATCCCAGGTTAAGTGGGATCACCCACTGAGTTTAAACATATCAATAAGCGAAGGAAAAGAAACTTATGAGGATTCCCTTAGTGATGATGAGCAAACCCAGAACAGCCCAGCTTGAGAATCAGACACCCCCGACATTTCAATTGTAGTTTGGAGAAGCGTCCTTAGCAAAGGATTGGGACCAAGTCCCCTGGAAGGGGGCGCTAGAGAGGGTGAGAGCCCAGTTGTGCCTAGACCCTGTCGTACCACGAGGCGCTGTCTATGAGTATGGTTGTTTGGGAATGTAGCCCCAATCGGGCGGTAAACTCCGTCCAAGACCAAATATGGGTGAGAAACTAATAGCAAACAAGTATCGCGAGGGAAAGATGAAAAGGGCTTTGAAAAAGAGTCAAAGAGCGCTCAAAATTGTCGGGAGGGAAACAGATGGCTACCGGCTATGTGCCTTATTTGGATACAGAACGGGAAGAGCCAGCTCGCCGATGGGCTCAAGGCATGGACCAACTCGGATTGCTGGGGTGTCCCAAGCCCAAGCCCTTAAAACACCCAAGGAGACGTCGCTCTTGTGATCGTGGACACATCGCTACCCTCACATGGGTTAGTCGATCCTAAAAGACCAGGAAAGCCCATCCGACAGCACTTCCAAGTGTGAGCATTGAAAGGGAATCAAGTTAAAATTTCTCGCATTGGGATATGGCAGCTTACGACAACATTAAGGAGTCCAAATACATCGACGACTCAGGAAGAGTTTTCTTTTCTGTTTAATAGCCTACCCACCCTGGAAACGACTTAGTCGGAGGTAGGGTCCAGTGGCTAGAAAAGCATTGCACGTCTCGCGGTGTCCGGTGATCCCCAACGGCCCTTGAAAATCCAGAAGACCGAGTGCCTACCACGCCTGGTCATACTCATAACTGCATTAGGTCTCCAAGGTGAACAGCCTTTGGTCAATGGAACAATGTAGGCAAGGGAAGTCGACAAAATAGATCCGTTACCTTGAGAAAAGGATTGGCTCTGAGGACTGGGCTTGAGGGTACCAACCCAGAGCCCATCGATTGTTGGTAGACTGCTCGAGTTGCTCCTGCGACGAGTGCTGGTCTTCGCGTGACAGCGGGGTGAGGGTCTGGGAACGACCACTTTGGGGCCTTCCCTGGGCATCGAACAGTCGACTCAAAGCTAGAGCTGATAAGGGGAATCTGACTGTTTAATTAAAATAACACATTGCGATGGTCCCTCCGAATGGTAACACAATGTGATTTTTGCCCAGTGCTCTGAATGTCAAAGTAAAGAAATTCAACCAAGCACGGGTAAATGGTGGGAGTAACAATGACTCTCTTAAGGTAGCCAAATGCCTCGCGAGAGTAACTATAATGAGATTCCCACTGTCCCTGTCTACTATCCAACAAAACCACAGCCAAGGGAATGGGCTTTGTGGAATTAGTAGGGAAAGAAGACCTGGTTGAGCTTGACTCTAGTATAAATTTGTGAAATGACTTGAGAGGTGTAGGATAAGTGGGAGCCGGTCCCCTGGAGAAAGTGAAATACGACTACTTTTAACGTTATTTACTTATTCTGTAAATCAGACGTGAGGCATTCCCCTTCTTTTTGGAGCGAAGACGTTCGACGGGCTGATCCGAGTAGAAGACATTGTCAGGTAGATAGTTTGGCTGGGACAACACTTCCATTAAAAGATAACGCTGGTGTCCTATGATCAGCTCAATAAGAACAAAAATCTCATGTGGAACAGAAGGGTAAAAGCTCGTTTGATTCTGATTTCCAATACGAATACAAATTGTGAAAGCGTGGCCTATTGATCCTTTAGACCTTCAAAATTTGAAGATAGAGGTGTCAGAAAAGTTACCATAGGGATAATTGGCTTGTGGCAACCAAGCGTTCATAGCAACATTGCTTTATGATCCTTTGATGTCAGCTCTTCCTATCATTGTGAAGCAGAATTCACTGAGTGTTGTATTGTTCACCCACAATTATGGAACATGGGATTGGTTTAGATTATCGTGAGACAGGTTAGTTTTACCCTACTAATGACAACATCGCAATAGTAATCCAACCTAGTACGATAAGAACCGTTGATTTGCACAATTGGTCATCGTGCTTGGTTGAAAAGCTTGTGGTACGAAGTTACCATGCGCTAAATTATGACTGAATGCCTCTAAGTTAGAGCCTGGGATAGAAACGATGCATGCGCCGGTCGTTTGACTGCCGACCCACCGTAGGAACCTTATGGCCCTTAAAGGCACGTGTCATGGGCAAAGCACTCGCGGTGGACAAGTTGCGGTTGCCGCCTTAAGTTATAGTTTCTACTGATTGACGGGCAGAATCCTTTTCAAACGACTTAAATATGCCACAAGGTACTGTAAGTGGTAGAGTGGCCTTGCTGCCATGATCCACTGAGATTCAGCCCTTTGTCGCTTCGATTCGCCCCACCCTCTCCCCTCATATCACTATTCCAACTTTTCTTGAGCTGGCTAGGAGGCTACCATTCAGACTTGGAAATCTCTAAGTTGAGCCCTACACAATATGCTTAATAGTTGCATCGGGTGTTTGCGGAGGCTTGCAATGAGGAACCCCTACCAGCATGCTTGCACCAAGCACTAGAGAGGTTAGGTGTTAAAATCTCGAGCGAAGAGCATAATAGAGTTGTTGGCACATTACACCTACTCATTGAATGGGCTTGGACATGGACATAGACATGGGCTGGGCATGTCAACAAGCAAGGTGATGGGAAGATCAGCCAAGGCATTAGACACCGAAGGGAGCTTGAAAACGGCCAAGGAATGGATTGTTGGCAACTTGCACCGACTCGTTGAATGGGCATGTGCTGGGCATGTTTGCAAGAGGGACTATGGCCTTCTAGACCAAGAAAGTTTGAGGCAATAACAGGTCTGTGATGCCCTTAGATGTTCTAGGCCGCACGCACGCTACACTAATGTATTCAACGAGTCTATGGCCTTGGCCGACAGGCCCGGGTAATCTTTGAAATATCATCGTGATGGGGATAGATCATTGCGATTGTTGGTCTTCAACGAGGAATTCCTAGTAAGCGCGAGTCATCAGCTGGCGTTGACTACGTCCCTGCTGGGTGTCACACAATATTGCCCACCCCACCCCCGAATTGATGGGCTTGCGTTCGGTGGAGGAAGATGGCCTCACGTGGGTTGATCCAGCATCGCGGTTGGCCCAAAAACCATTTCCCCGACGACGTTCGCCTCGACAATGGTGGTTGAGAACCCTGGCAAAGTGTCGTGCGACTGCGTCGTCGCTCCGAACTCTGACGAACCCGACCCTTTCTCGCATTGCGACTCCAGGTCAGGCAGGATCACTCGCTGAGTTTAAGCATATCAATAAGGGGAGGAAAAGAAACTTACGAGGATTCCTTTAGTAACGGCGAGCGAATCAGAAATAGCCCAGCTTAAGAATCAGACACCCCTAGCGTTCAAATTGTAGTCTGGAGAAGCGTCCTCAATGACTGACCGGGCCCAAGTGCCCTGAAAGGGGGTGCCAGAGAGGGTGAGAGCCTCGTCGTGCACGGACCCTGTAGCACCACGAGGCGCTGTCTGTGAGTCAGGTTGTTTGGGAATGCAGCCGCAATCGGGCGGTAAATTCCGTCCAAGGCTAAATACAGGCGAGAGACCTATAGCAAACAAGTACCGCAAGGGAAAGATGAAAAGGAATTTGAAAAGAGCCTCAAAAAGTGCTTGAAATTATCAGGAGGGAAGCGGATGGGGGTCGGCTATGTGCCTCGGTCGGATGTGGAACGGACGAGCTGCGGTTGCCGCTTTGAATTAAAATTCCTACCGATCGATGTGTAGAATCCTTTGCAGACCACTTAAATACGCGACGGGGTATTGTAAGTGGCAAAGTTGCCTTCCTGCCACGATCCACTGAGATTCAGCCCTTTGTCGCTTCGATTCGTCCCACCCTCTCCCCTCAAATCACTTTTCCAACTTTTCTTGAGCCAGCTGGGGAGGCTGGCATGCGGGCTTGGAAATCCCTAGGTTGAGTCCTGCACAAGAAGCTAGATAGTTGCGTAGTGTGTTCGGGGAGGCCCGCAATGAGGAACCCCCCGCAGCACGCTTGCATCAGGCACCGGGGAGGTTAGGTGTTGGACCCTCGAGCAAAGAGCCCGATAGAGTTGTTGGCACATTGCACGGACTCGTAGAATGGGCATGGACGTGGACATGGGCTAGGCATAAGCAAGGTGATGGTAAAATCGGCTAAGGCATTGGCCACCAAAGAAGGCTTGAAGTTGGCCAGTGAATGGATTGCTGGCAACTTGCACCAATTCGTTGAATGGGCATGTGCTGGCCTTGTCAACAAGCCAGGCCATGGGAAAATCAGTCGGGGCATGAAATCGACCAAGGAATGGATTGTTGGCACCTCGGACCAGCTGTCATTGAATGGGCGTGGACATGGGCTGGGCATGTCCACGAGCAAGGTAATGGGAAAATCGGTTAAGACATTGGCCACCGAAGAAGGCTTGAAAATAGCCAAGAAATGGATTGTTGGCAACTTGCACCAACTCACTGAATGGGCATGTGCTTGGCATGTTATCAAGCAAGGTGACGGGAAAATCGGCCACGCCTTAAAAATGGCCAAGGAATGGATTATTTGCAACTTACACTAACTCGTTGAATGGGCATGCGCTGGGCTTGTCAGCAAGCAAGGTGATGGGAAAATCGGCCAACGCACGAAAAGCATACTCTTTGCTATGAAAGGCGAGAAGGCAACAACAACAAAAGTAGATTCTTTGCCCGTAAGAGTTTAAAAGGCGAGACAGGAACAACAAAGCATACTCCTTGCCCGCACGAGTAAAAATGGTGAGACGGTAGTAACAAAGTGCGCGACTTGCCTGCATGAGTGTAAAAGACGAGACGGCAACATCAACAAAATTAGACTATTCGTACGTATGAGTATAAGAGGCGAAGCGACAACAACAACAAAAGTATACTCCTTACCCGCACAAGTGTTAAAGCGTCGTCGGGAATAGCGTAGCATGCTCCTTGCTTGTGTGAGTATAAAAGTCGATTCGACAACAATAAAGCGTGCTGCTTGCCCGCATGATTATAAAAAGCGAGATGGCAACAACAACAATACCAGACTCGTTGCCCCAAGAGTATTAAAGGCAACAAGTACAAGAACAAGTGTGTACTACTCACCCACTGAGTATAAAAGGTGACACGACAATAACAATAAAGCTAGACTCCTTACCTGCAAGAGTATAAAAGGCGAGACAGCAACGACAGCAAAAGTAGTGTCCTTGCCTGCAAGAATATAAAACGGAAAAAGTTAAAAAAAATTTATACTCCTTCCCCGCACGAGTATAAATCGTGAGTTGGTAGTAACAACAAAGTAGACTCCTAGCACGCATGATTAAAAAAGGCAAGAGGGAAAAAATAAAGCGTACACCTTGCCTGCACCAGTATAAAAGGCGAGACAGCAGCAGCAACAAAACCGGTGCATGCTCCTTGCCCTTGCGAGTATAAAAGGCGAGACGATAACAACAACAAAACTAGACTCCTTGCCCGTACGAGTATAAAAAGTAAGATAGAAATAACAGCAAAAGCATTGTTTTTTCTCGCAGGAGTAAAAAAGTCGAGATGACAATAGCAAACATACTCCTCGTTGGCACAAGTATAAAAGGCAAGACGACAACAACAAATCCTGCTCCTTGCCGCATGAGTATAAAAGGTGAGACGACAGCAACAACAAAACCACTGTCCGTGCCTGTACGAGTATAAATGGCGATGTGGCAACAACAACTAAAGCTGACTTCTTACCCGCAAGAGTATAAAAGGTGAGATGGCAACAACATTGCATACCTTTTGTCCGCATGAGTATAAAAGGCGAGACGCAAGAATAAAGCATGTTGATTGCTAGCACGAGTATAAAAGGCGAGTCAGCAAGAACATTACATACTTTTTGCCAGCACAAGTATAAAAAGCGAAACGCAACAATAAAACATGCTGCTTGCCAGCATGAGTATGAAGGGCGAGTCGACATCAACAACAAAACTTGACTCCCTGCCCTTACGAGTATAAAAGGCGGGATGAGAACAACAAGAAAAATGTAATCCCAGCCCACACTAGTATAAAAGACAAAACGGTAACAACAAAGCGTACTTCTTACCCGTACGAGTGTAAATTGCGAGACGATAACAATAAAACTAGACTCCTTGCTAGCACGCGTAAAAAAGGCAAGATAACAACAACAATAAAAGCAAGACTCCCTGCCCGCAAGAGGACAAAAGGTGAAAAGCACAATAACAAAAGTACACTCCTTGCCTACACAAGTATAAAAGGCGAGATGGCAACAATAACAGAAGCAAACTCCTTGCCACGCGAGTATAAAGGGCTGACAACTGCAAAGGATACTCTTTACTCATTACTCACACGAGTATAAAAAGCGAGATGCCAACAATAACAAAGCTAGACTCCTTGCCCACACAAGTATAATGGGTGAGACAACAACAAAGCATATTCTTTGCTCGCAAGAGTATAAAAGGTAAGCCGACAACAACAAAGCATGCTCCTTACCTGCACGGGTATAAAACGCAAAACGGCAACAACAATGCATATTCTTTGCCCGCATGAGTATAAAAGGTGAGCCGACAACATCAAAGTATGCTCCTCGTCCGCATGAGTATAAAAGGCGAGACGACAACAACAACAAAAGCATGTTTTTTGCCCACAGGAGCACAAAAGGCGAGATGGCAACCGCAAAGCATACTCTTGGACCGAACGAGTATAAAAGATGAGATAGCAACAACAAGAAAACCAGACTCCCTGCCTATACGAGTAAAAATTGTGAGACGACAACACCAATAAAAGCTAATTCCTTGCCCGTAAGAGTATAAAAGGCGTGACGGCAACAATAATAACAAAACCAGACTCCTTGCCTGCACGAGTATAAAAGTCAAGATGGCAACAGCAATAGCAAGTTATAAAAGGCGGGACAACAATAATAACAAAACTAGACTCCTTGCCTGCAAGAGCATAAAAGGCAAACAGTACAACAATAAAAGCATACTCCTTGCTTGCACGAGCATAAAAGACGAGACGACAACATCAGCAAAGTCCGACTTTGTGAAATAACTTGAGAGGTGTAGGATAAGTGGGAGCCGGAACCCCGGCAAAAGTGAAATACCACTACTTTTAATGTTATTTTACTTATTCTGTGAATCGGAGGCGGGGCATCGCCCCTCCTTTTGGAACGAAGGCCATTCGGCGGGCTGATCCAGGTGGAAGACATTGTTAGGTGGGGAGTTTGGCTGGGGAGGCACATCTGTTAAAAGATAACGCAAGTGTCCTCAGATGAGCACAACGAGAACAGAAATCTCGTGTGGAACAAAAGGGTAAAAGCTCGTTTGATTATGATTTCCAGTACGAATACAATCCGTGAAAGCGTGGCCTATCGATCCTTTAGACCTTCGAAATTTGAAGCTAGAGGTGTCAAAAAAGTTACCACAGGGATAACTGGCTTGTGGGAGCCAAGCGTTCATAGCAACATTGCTTTTTGATCCTTCGATGTCGGCTCTTCCTATCATTATGAAGCAGAATTCACCAAGTGTTGGATTATTTACCCACCAATAGGGAATGTGAGCTGGGTTTAGATCGTCGTGAGACAGGTTAGTTTTACCCTACTAATGACGGCGTCGCAACAGTAATCCAACCTAGTATGAGAGGAACCGTTGATTCACACAATTGGTCATCGCGCTTAGTTGAAAAGTCAGTGATGCGAAGCTACCGTGTGCTGGATTATGACTAAATGCCTCTAAGTCAAAATCTGGGCTAGAAGTGACGCGTGTGCCCATCGTTCGATTGTCGACCCGCAATAGGGTCCCTACGGCCCCCAAAGACACGTGTCCTGGGCCAAGCACTCGCAGCGGACGAGTTGAGATTGCCGCCTTGAATTACAATTTCTATCGGTTGACTGGTAGAATCCTTTGCAGACAAATTAAATACGCGACGGGGTATTGTAAGTGGTAGAGTGGCCTTGCTACCACGATCCACTGAGATTCAGCCCTTTGTCACTTCCATTAGTCCCACCCTCTTCCCTCAAATCACTTTTCTAACTTTTCTTGAGCCGGCTGGGGAGACTAGCATGTGGGCTTGGAAATCCCTAAGTTGAGCGCCGTACAAGAAGCTGGATAGTTGCATAGTATGTTCGAGGAGGCCCGCATTGAGGAACCCTCGACAACATGCTTGCACCGGGCACTGGGGAGGTTAGGTGTTGAACCGTCGAGTAAAGAGCCCGATAGAGTTGTTGGCACATTGCACGGACTCGTAGAACGGGCATGGACGTGGACATGGGTTGGGCATAAGCAAGGTGATGGGAAAATCGGCTAAGGCATTGGTCACCAAAAAAGGCTGGAAAACGGCCAATGAATGGATTGTTGGCAACTTGCACCAACTCGTTGAATGGGCATGTGTTGGGCATGTCAGCAAGCCAGGCGATGGGAAAATCGGCCAGCATGAAACTGACCAAGGAATGGATTGTTAACACCTCAAACTGGCTCTCATTGAATGGTCGTGGACATAGGCTGGGCATGTCCACGAGCAAGGTGATGGGAAAATCGGCTAAGGCATTCGCCACCGAGGAAGGCTTGAAAACGGCCAAGGAATGGATTGTTGGCAACTTGCGCCAACTCGCTGAATGGGCATGTTCTGGGCGTGTCAGCAAGCAATGTGATAGGAAAATCAGCAACGACATGAAAACGGCCGAGGAATGGATTGCTGGCAACTTGCACCAACTCGTTGAATGAGCATGTGCTAGGATTGTCAGCAAGCAAGGTGAAGGGAAAATCGGCCAACGCACGAAAATGGCCAAGGAATGGATTGTTGGCACCCTGCACCAACTCGTTGAATAATCGTGGACATGGGCTGGGCATGTCAACAAGGAAGGTGTTGCTAACTTCGACCAAGGCACTGGCCACCAAAGGGGGATTGGAAACAAAAAAGGAATGGACTCGGAGCTTGCTTGGCTCTGCACACATTGCTGCCTGCGAGGGAGGTTAACAAAAAGCTAGGAAGGCATCTGAGCAAGGGAGGGAGGCTAGCAGCGCGATGGACCGTGCGCAGAGTGTCGTTCGTCGGTCTAGTAGCGCGCAGCGTGCAGGTGGGAGCGGATCGCGCGCATATTGAGCCGCTCGTCCGCCCAACAACGACACAATGGAGGGAGCGACTGGGGTGAGCAGCGCCTGTAGAGCGGGTCGGGGGCAGCTGCACGCACACGCGTTGTGCTGGTCGTACGCCCAGCAGCGCTTGCAGTGAGCTTCTCATCGGGCCAGCAACAACAAAGCATACTCCTTGCTGTGATGGATGATCGTGGGAGATAAGCCTTATCAGGATCAAGTGATGGATGATCGTGGCAGATAAGGCTTATCAGGATCGAGTCATGGATGAGAACGTGGGAAGGTGAGGTTATCAGCCACGATAGAGATTGTGGGGAGATAATGTTTATCTCCAAGCCCTAGATAGTTGTGGGCGTCAGCTATATATAGACCCTATGGGTTGTTATTTGTACTCAGTGAAAGAGAGAAGTCAGTCAGAGAGAAAGAGTGAAACATTTTTGTGTGTGTGGTTGGCTGAGACTATCTGTGACTTAGTACCATCACAAGGCAAAATTTTGGGTGAGAAAATTAGCCTTGTGACAGCTAGTATCACAGAAAAAAGTTTCGACCAATTGCAGGTGGTTCGGGTCTTGATGCTGTACATGAGCACATAGCCAAGCTCTTTGAGGTACTCGGTGAACTTCCAGAGGGTGCAAATTTCACCGTGTTCCCAACGTTGGCGCTCCATGAGCAGTACATAATCGATCTGCAGCAGCAACAAGAGGTGGTGGCCTCTTCAGACACAGCTTTTCGACTTGAGGAGTTGGCAGTAGAGATAGGCATCCTCAAAAAGGCTGTGGCCTCTCAACCAAGCGGAGATGTTATGGAGGGCTCGACCAAGATGAAGTTGCCAGAGCCAAAAGCCTTTGAGGGAGTGAGGGATGCCAAAGAGATCGAGAACTTTCTGTGGGATATGGAGCATTATTTCAAAGCTGCTCGAGTTCTAGACAACGAGAAGGTCAATCTAACCAGCATGTATCTGGCCAAGGACGCTAAGCTGTGGTGGCGGACTTCATTGGATGACGATGCAAGCGCGGGCAGGCCTAAGTTCGAGACGTGGGAGAGCCTAAAGAAGGAGTTGAAGGACCAGTTCTTGTCCTGCAACATGCGAGGGAACAACAAAACCAGACTCCTTGCCTGCGCAAGTACAAAAGGGAAGATAGCAACAAAAGCAAAAGCAGACTCCTTACACGCAAAAGTACAAACGGTAAGATGACAACAACAAAGCATGCTGCTTTCCCGCACGAGTATAAAAGCCTAGACGACAATAACAATAAAACAAGACTCCATGCCTACAAGAGTATAAAAGGTGAAAAGTGCGATAGCAAAAGGATGCTGCTTGCCTGCATGAGTATAAATGGTGGGATGGCAACAACAACAAAACTAGACTCCTTACCCATACAAGTATAAAAGGTGAGACAACAATAACAATAAAATCAAACTCCTTACCCACAAGAGTATAAAACGCGAAAAATGCAACCACAATGGTATACCCCTTGCCCGCATGAGTATACAAGGTGAGATGACAACAACAACAAAGCAGACTTCTAGCCTGCAAGAGTGCAAAAGGCAAGACAGCAACAAGAACAAGGGTGGACTCCTTGCCCGTAAGAGCATAAAAGACAAAAACTACAATAACAAAAGTATACTCCATGCCCAAACGAGTACAAATGGCGAGACGGTAACAACAGCAAAGCAAACTTCTAGCCTGCACAGGTGTAAAAGGCGAGACGACAACATAAACAAAATTAGTCTCCTTCCTTTCAAGAGTACAAAAAGCGAGAGACAGCAGGAAAGCATACTCTTTGCCCACGCGAGTATAAAAGGCGAGACGACAACAACAAAGCCTGACACTCGCCTGTACGAATATAAAAGGCAAGATGGCAACAATAATAAAATCGGAGTCCTTGCCTGTACGTGTATAAATGGCGAGACGATAATAAAAACAAGAGCATACTACTTGTCTGCACGAGTACAAAAGTCGAGATGGCAACAGCAACAGCAAGGTATAAAAGGCGGGACAACAATAACAACAAAACCAGACTCCTTGCTAGTGCGAGTATAAAAAGGCAAGGTAGAAACAGCAACTAAAGCAGACTCCTTGCCCGCAAGAGCATACAAGGCAAACAGTACAGCAACAAAAGCATACTCCTTGCTTGCACGAGCATAGAAGGCGAGACGACAACTTCAGCAAAGTAGACTCCTATCCTGCAGGAGTATAGAAGGCGAGATGGTAACAACAACAAAAGCAAACTCCTTGTCTGCAAGAGTATAAAAGGCGACAAGTACAACAACAAAAGTATACTCTTTACTTGCCTAAGTATAAAAGGTGAGACGACGACAACAACAACAAAACCAGACTCCTTGCTCACATGTGTATAAAAGGCTGGATGATAACAATAGTGAATGTAGACTCCTTGCCTAGAGTAATATAAAGGGTAAAAAGTGCAAAAACAAAAGTATACGCCTTGCCCACAAAAATGTAGAAGGCAAGACAACATCAACAACAAAAGCAGACTCTTTGCCCGTAAGAGCATAAAGGCGACTAGTACAACAACAAAAGTACAGTCCTCACCCACCAGACTATAAAAGGCTAGACGGTAACAACGAAGCATACTCCTTGTATGCACGGCTATAAAAGGTGAGACGATAACTAGAACAAAGCATGATGCATGCCCACACGAGTATAAAAGGTAAGATGGTAACAACAAGGCGTACTCCTTACCCGCTTGACTATAAAAGGGATGACGGCAACAACAAAGCATGATGCTTGCCCGCACGAGTATAAAAGGCGATACGACGACAACAACCAAACCAGACTACTTTTCTGGATGAGTATAAAAGGCGACACAGCAACAACAACAAAAGCATACTCTCTACTCGCACGAGTATTAAATATCCGACGACAACTACAAACCATACTCCCTGCCCGCACGAGTATAAAACATGAGACGGTGACAACAACACAACAAGACTTCTTGCCCGTACGAGTATAAAAGCCAAGACGGCAATAACGCTAAAGCAGACTCCTTCCATGCAAGAGTGTAAATGGCTATAAGAACAACAACAAAAGTATACTCATCGCTTGCCCGAGCATGAAAAGAAAGACAAAACAACAACAAAGCTAGACTCCTTGCACACACGGGTATAAAAGGCGAGACAGCAACAACAGGAAAAGCAGATTCTTTGCTCGCAAGAATATAAAGGGGAAAACTTGCAAAAACAATAGTATACTCCTTGCCCGCACGAGTATAAAAGCCGATACATTAAGAATAGCAAAGTAGACTCATAGCCTCCGTGAGTATAATGGGCGAGATGGCAACAACAAAGCATGCTCTTTGCTTGCGCGAGCATAAAAGGCGAGACGACAACAACGAAGCATGTGCCTTGCCAGCACGAGTATAAAAGGCGAGACGACAACAACAACAAAACAACATAGATTGCTAGCACGAGCAAAAAAGGTGTGACGACAATAGCAAAGCATGCTTCTTGCCCGCACGAGTATAAAAGGTGAGACGACAACGACAACAACAACAAAACTAGACCCCTTACCCATACGAGTATAAAAGGCGATACGGAAAAACAACAAAAGCTGACTCCTTGCCTGCAATAGTATGAAAGGAGACATGGCAGCAGCAAAGCATTTATGCATGGGCATAAAAGGTAGCACGGCAACAACAAAGCATGCTGCTTGCTACTTGAGTATAAAAGGCGAGAAGGCAACAACAACAAAATCATACTACTCACCCGGATGAATATAAAAGGCGAGATGACAACAGTAACAAAAGCATACTCCATGCTTGCAAGAGTATTAAGGGCACGACAGCAACTGCATCCATACTCCTTGCCCGCACGGGTATAAAATACAAGACGACAACAACAAAGCATACTTCTTGCCCAAACGAGTATGAAAGGTGAGACGACAACAACAAAGCATGTTGCTTGACTGCATGAGTATAAAAGGTGAGATGACAACAACAACAAAACCAGACTACTCGTTCAGACGAGCATAAAAGGCAAGACGGCAACAACAACAAAAGCTACTCCCTGCCCGCACGAGTATTAAAGGCATGACGGCAACTACAAACCATCTCCTTGCCCGCATGAGTATAAAATATGAGACGGCAACAACAAAGCAGCCTGCTCTCCCGTACGAGCATAAAAGCTGAGACGGCGACAACAGCAAAACGATACTTCTTGCCCGCAAGAGTATAAAATATGAGACGGCAACATCAAAGCAACCTGCTCTCCCGCACGAGTATAAAAGCTGACACGGCGACAACAGCAAAATGATACTTCTTGCCCGCAAGAGTATAAATGGTTAGACGGCAACAACACTAAAGTTGACTCCTTGCACACAAGAGTATAAAAGGCGACAAGTAGAACAGCAAAAGTGTACTTGTCGCCTGCCTGAATACAAAAGGAAAGATGGCAACAATAACAAAGCTAGCCTCCTTGCATGCATGTGGATAAAAGTCGAGATGGCCAATAGCAAAAGTAGACACTTTGCCCGCAAGAACATAAAAGGCAAAACTTGCAAAAACGACAATATACTCCATGCCCACACAAGTACAAAAGCAGAGGTGGCAATAATAGCAAAGCAGACTCCTTGCCCACACAACTGTAAAAGGCAAGACGGCAAAAACAAAGCATACTCCTTGCTCGCATGAGTATAAAAGGAAAGATGACAATAACAAAGCATACTCCTTGCCTACACGAGTATGAAAGGCAAGACAACAACAACAACAAAAGCGAACCTTTTGCTCGCACAAGTAGAAAACGCATGACAGCAATATTAAAGCATACTCCTTGCCCGCATGAGCATAAAAGACGAGATGGCAACAACAACAAAACCAAACTCCTTGTCCATAAGAGTATAAATGGTGAGATTGCAGCAACAACAAAAGCTGACTCCTTGCTTGCAAGAATATAAAAGTTGAGACGACAACAACAAAGCATGTTGCTTGCCTGCATGAGTATAGAAGGCGTGACGGCAACAGTAACAAAACCAGACTACTCACCTGGACGAGTATAAAAGGCGAGATGGGAACAACAACAAAAGAATACTCCTTTCCTGCACGAGTATTAAAGGCATGACAGCAATTGCAAACCATACTCCTTTCCCACATGAATATAAAATATGAGACAACAACAACAAAGCATACTCCTTGCCCACACGAGTATAAAAGGCAAGACAAAAACAATAAAGCATGCTGCTTGCCCGCATGAGTATGAAAGGTGAGATAGCAATAACAACAAAACCCGACTACTGGTCCAGACGAGCATAAAAGGCGAGACAACAATAACAACAAAAGCATACTTCCTACCGCACGGGTATTAAAGGCATGATGACAACTGCAAACCATATTCCCTGCCCGAATGAGTATAAAATACGAGACGACAATAACAAGGCCAGCTGCTTGCCCGCACGACTATAGAATGCGTGACGGCATCAACAATAGAACGAGACTTCTCCCCCGCACGAGCATAAAAAGCAAGATGGCAACAACAATAAAGCAAACTCCTTGCACACAAGAATATAAAAGGTGACAAGTACAACCACAAAAGTATACTTGTCGCTTGCCTGAGTATAAAAGGAAAGATGGCAACAACAACAAAGCTAGACTCGTTCCATGCATGGGTATAAAAGGCAAGTCGACAATAACATCAATAGTAGACTCTTTGCCCACAAGAATATAAGAGGCAAAACTTGCAAAAGCAACATTATACTCCTTGCCCGCACAGGCACACAAGTCGAGACAGTAATAATAGCAAAGCATACTCCTAGCCCACAAGAGTATAAAAGGCGAGATGGCAGCAACAAAGCATACTCCTTGCTCACGCGAATATAAATGGCAAGACGACAACAACAAACCATGCTCCTTGCCTGCACGAGTATAAAAGGCGAGATGGCAGCAACAACAAAAGCGCACAGTTTGCTCGCACATGCAAAATAGGTGTGACAGCAATATCAAAGCATAACCCGTGCCCGCGCGAGCATAAAAGGCGAGACGGAAACAACATCAAAACCAAACTCATTGCCCATGCAGGTATACAAGGCAATACGGCAACAACAACAAAACCCGACTCTTTGCTCGAAAGAGTGTAAAAGGCAAGGCAGCAACAACAAAGCATGCTACTTGCCCACACGAGTATAAAAGGCGAGACGACAACAACAGCAATAGCCGACTCCTTACTCACAAGAGTATAGAAGGTGAGACGGCAACAACAAAGCATACTCGTTGCCCATACGAGTATAAAATGCGAAATAGCAATCGCAAAGCATCTACTTTCCCGAACAAGTTTAAAAGGCAAGATGACAACAACAAAAAAACCAAACTCCTTGCCCATATGAGTATAAAATGCATGACGGGAATAATAACAAAAGCATACTCATTACCCATAGTAGTATAAAAGGAGAGACAGTAACCGCAAAGAATACTCCTTACCCACATGAGTATGAAAGGCAACTAGTAAAAAGAGCAAAACCAGACTCTTTGTCTGCATAAGTATAAAAGGCGAGACAACACCAACAACAAAAGTAGACTCCTTGCCTGCAAAAGTATAAAAGGCAAAAAGTACAATAACAAAAGGATACTCTCCTCCCGCACGAGTATAAAAGGCAAGGCGACAACGATAGTAAAACAAACTCCTAGCTCGTACGAGTATAAAAGGCGAGATGGCAACAATGACAAAAGCATGCTCCTTGCCTACACAAGTGTAAAAGGTGAGACAACAATAGCAATGCATACTTTTTACTCATTGCCCACACGATTATAAAAGGAAAGATGACAATGATAACAAAACCAAACTCCTTTCCTGCACGAGTATAAAAGGCAACATAGCAACGACAACAGAAGCAAACTCTTAGCCTGTAAGAGTATAAAAGGCAAAAAGTACAGCAGCAAAAGTATTCTCCTTGCCTGCACGAGTATGAATGGCGAGATAGCAACAACAGCAAAGCAAGCACCTAAATTGCACCAGTGCAAAAGGTAAGATAACAACAACAACAACAACAACAAAAACAGACTCCTTGCCTGCAAGGTGTGAAAGGCGACAAAGTACAACAATAAAAGTATACTCTTCACCCGCTCAAGTGTAAAAGGCGAGACGACAATAAAAACAAAGCCAAACTCCTTGCCCGCACATGTATAACAGGCGAGATAGCTACAACAACAAAAACATACTTCGTGCCCCTAAGAGTATAAAAGGAAAAAAGTGCAGCAACAAAACAGTACAACAACAAAAGCATATTCCTTACTCGTGCGAGCATAAAAGGCTAGACAACAATAACAACAAAGTAGACTCTTAGCCCCCACGAGTATAAAATGTGAGATAGTAACAACGACAAAAGTAGACTCCTTGCCTGCAAGAGTATAAAAGGCGGGAAGTACAACATCAAAATTATACTCCTCGCGTGCCCGAGTATGAAAGGTAAAATGGTAACAACAACAAGATCACACTTATTGTTCGAACGCGTATAAAAGGCCAAACGACAACAACAGCAAATGTAGACTCTTTGCCCAGAAGAATATAAAAGGCAAAAAGCACGAAAACAAAAGTATACTCCTTGCTCGAATGAGTTTAAGCAGCAAGATGGTAACAACAGCAAAGCAAACGCCTAGCCCTCACAAGTATATAGGGCGAGATGACAATAACAACAAAATCAAACTTCTTGCCTGCAGGAGTATAAAAGGCGACAAGTACTACAACGAAAGTTTGCTTCTCGCCCGCCCAAGTGTAAAAGGAAAGACAACAACAAAAACGCATACTTCTTGCCCGCATGACTATAAAAGGTGTAACGGCAACAAGAAAGCCTGTTGCTTGCCAGCACGAGTATAAAAAGCTAGACGGTAATAACAAGAAACCTAGACTCCTTACCCGAACGAGTATGAAAGGCAAGACGGCAACAACAGCAAAAGCATAGTCCCTGTCTGCATGAGTGTAAAAGGCGAGGTGGGCACGACAAAGCTTACTCCTTGCCCACACGAGTATAACAGGCGAGAGGACGACAACAAAGTATACTCCTTGTCTGCACAAGTATAAAAGGCGAGACGGTAACAACAAAGCATGCTCCTTACCTACATGAGTATAAAAGACAAGACAACAACAACAACAAAAGCATACCCCTTGCATGTACGAGTATAAAAGCCGAAATCGCAACAATAGCAAAGTACATCCCTAGCCCGCACGAGTATAAAAGGCGAGACAGTAATAACAACAAAAGCAGGCTCCTTGCCTCCAAGACTATAAAAGGCGACAAGTACAAAAATAAAAGTATACTCCTCGCCTACCTGAGTATAAAAGAGGAGACGACAAGAACAACAAAACTAGACTCCTTCCCACACGAGTATAAAAGCCAAGATGGTAACAATAGTAAAAGTAGACTCTTTGCCCGTAAGGATATAAAAGGCAAAAAGCACAAAAACAAAAGTATAATCCTTACCTGCACGAGTATAAAAGGTGAGATGGGAACAACAGCAAAGCAGACATCTAGCCCGTACGAGTATAAAAGGCGAGACGACAACAACAATAAAAGTAGACTCCTTGCCTGCTAGAGTCTAAAAGGCGATAAGTACAATAACAAAAGTATACTCCTCGCCTACCCGAGTGCAAATGGCGAGATGGCAACAACGAACTATACTCCTTGCCTGCATGACTATAAAAGGCGAGATGACAACAACAAAGCATGCTGCTTGCTTGAACGAGTATAATTGGTGAGACGGCAGCAACAACAATCCTGGACTCCTTATCCGTTCGAGTATAAAAGACAAGACAGCAATAACAAAAATCCTTACGAGTTTCGATAGGCGAACAATCCTGGACTCCTTTCCCTTCAATTAGTCTTTGGCCCCTATACCCAAGTCAGACGAACGATTTGCACGTCAATATCACTGCAGGCCTCCACTAGAGTTTCCTCTATCTTTGCCCCGCTCAGGCATAGTTCACCATCTTTCGAGTTTCGATAGGCATGCTCTCTTTCGAACCCTTCTCAGAAGATCAAGGTCAGTCAGCGGTGCAACCCTCGAGGGGATCCCGCAAAGTCAGCTTCCTTGTGCCTTACGGGTTTACTCGCCCGTTGACTCGCACATATGTTAGACTCCTTGGTCCGTGTTTCAAGACGGGGTGACGTCTCCTCAGGCGTTTCAAAGGCCCGGGCTTGGGATGCCCCCGCAATCCGCGTCGGTCCACGCCCCGAGCCGATCGGTGCACCGGCGAGGCACATCGCCGTCCCCCATCCGCTTACCTCCGGACAATTTCAAGCACTCTTTGACTCTCTTTTCAAAGTCCTGTTCATCTTTCCCACGCGGTACTTGTTCGCTATCGGTCTCTCGCCCATATTTAGCCTTAGATGGAATTTACTGACTGATTGGGGCTGCATTCCCAAACAACCCGACTTGCAAACAGCTCCTTGTTGTGCGACAGGGTGCGGGCACGACGGGTCTCTCACCCTCTCTGGTGCCCCCTTCCAGGGGACTTGGGCCCCATCCACCGCTGAGGACGCTTCTCTGGACTGCAATACGGACGGCGGGGGGGCCTAATTCTCAAGGTGGCCTGTTTCCGGTTCGCTCGCTGTTACTAAGGAAATCCTCGCAAGTTTCTTTTCCTCCGCTTATTGATATGCTTAAACTCAGCGGGTAATCCTGCCTGACTTGGGGTCGCAATGCAAGAAAGGGTCGGGTTCGTAAGAGTTCAGAGAAATGATGCGGCCTCAGGACACGGTGCCAGGGTCTCTCAACCACCGTTGTCGAGGCGAACGTCGTCCGGGACATGGTTTTTGGGCCAACCGCAATGCCGGGCACACGGGATGCCATCTTTAGCCACCAAACACAACCCCATCAATTCGGGGGTGGGGTGGGCAATGTATTGTGACACCCAGGCAGATGTGCCATTGGCAAGAAGGCTTCGGGCGCAACTTGTGTTCAAAGACTCGATGGTTCACGGGATTCTATAATTCACACCAAGTATCACATTTCGCTACGTTCTTCATCAATGCGAGAGCCAAGATATCCGTTGTTGTGAGTCGTTTAGATTCTCACTGTGGAGGTCCAACGCCCCGACCACGATCTGTTCCCGGGGAGACGGGGAATTGCCTTTCAATTTTTTATTTCCTTGGCACGACCTACGCCAGGGTTTTGTTGTTCGTACCGTGGGGGCAACCGATGAGCGGTCGGCCTCACGATAGAAGCTACAGCTTGCGGGTGCCCATGGGCCAATGCACGCCCCGCGTCGTGTGATGTTAACTTGTTCGTGGGTCGTTCTGCTAGGCAGAGGTTTTGACAATGATCCTTCCATAGGTTCACCTACGAAAACCTTTTTACGACTTCTCCTTCCTCTAAATGATAAGTTTAGTGGACTTCTCGCGACGTTGCCGATGGCAAACAGCCTACGTCACTGCGATCCGAACACTTCATCGGACCATTCAATCGATAGGAGCGACAGACGGTGTATTCAAAGGGCAAGGAATATACTTTAGTTGTTTTACTTTTCACTGTTTAAACTCTTGCAGGCAAAGAGTTTACTTTTACTGAAGTTGCTGTCTCGGCTTTTATGTTCCGGTGGGCAACAAGTCTGGTTTTGTTGTTGTACTTGATGCCTTTTTTACTCTTGCGGGCAAGGAGTTTGTTTTTGTTGTTCCTACCATCGTGCCTTTTACACTCGTGCAGATTAGGAGTCTGCTTTGCTTTGTTATTGCCTCGCCTTTTATACTCTTGTGGGCATTGAGTATGCTTTTGTTGTTGGACTTTTGCCTTTTATACTCTTGCTGGCAAAGAGTCTACTTTTGTTGTTGTTTCTATCTTGCCTTTTATACTAGTCCGACCAACAATATTAGTTTTTTTGTTGTTATCGACTCGCCTTTTATACTTATACGGGCAACGAGTATGCTTTGACGTTGTCGTCTGGCCTTTTATTCTT
The DNA here is from genome assembly GCA_037832335.1 of Carallia pectinifolia. Lineage (NCBI taxonomy): Eukaryota > Viridiplantae > Streptophyta > Magnoliopsida > Malpighiales > Rhizophoraceae > Carallia > Carallia pectinifolia. The sequence continues at coordinate 3,121,761 of CM075454.1, read as the reverse complement.
GTGCGTGTAAGGAGTATGCTTTTGTTGTTGTTGTTGCCTCTCCTTTTATACTCGCACAGCTAAGGAGTCTTCTTTTGTTGTAGTTGTCCTCTTGCCTTTTATACTCGTACGGCAAAAGTGTATGCTTTGTTGTTGTCGTTTCACCTTTTATACTAGTGCGAGCAAGGAGTATGCTATTCTTGTTGTTGTCACGCTTTTATACTTGTGTGGGTAAGGGGTCAGGTTTTGCTGTTGTTGCCGTCTTGCCTTTCATATTTGTGCGGGCTAGAAGCATGCTTTGTTGCTGCCGTCTTGCATTTTGCTCTCTTGTGAGTAAGGAGTTTGCTTTGTTGTTGTCGTCTTGCCGTTTATACTCATGAGTGCAAGGAGTATGCTTTGTTGTTGTCGTCCTGCCTTGCATACTCTTGTGAGTAAGGAGTCTGCTTCTATTGTTGTTGCCGCTTTGCCTTTTAAACTGGTGAGGGTTAGGTATTTGCTTTGTTGTTGCTACGTCTACCATTTTATACTCGTATAGGCAAAGAGTCTACATTTACTTTTTTGCTTTTCACTTTTTATATTCTTGTGCACAAGGAGTATACTTTTGCTATTGTTACTGTCTCACATTTTGTACTCATGCAGGCTGGCAGCCTGCTTTGCTATTATCACCGTCTCGCCTTTTATACTTGTGCAGGAAAGGATTATACTTTTATTTTTACATTTTTTGCCTTTTATAATCTTGCGAGCAAGGAGTGTACTTTGACTGTTATTGCCATCTCATTTTTATACTCGTACGGGCAAGCAGCAACCTTTGTTCTTGCTTCCATACTCGCGAGGGCTAGGCGCCTACTTTGCTATTATTATCGTCTTGCCATTTATACTCATGTGGGCAAGGAGTATGCTTTTATTTTTGTGCTTTTCGCCTTTTATATTATTGCAGGCAAAGAGTCTACTTTTGTTGTTGTTGTCGCCTCTCCTTTTACACTCATACGGGCAAGGAGTCTAGTCTTGTTGTTGTTGCTGTCTTGCCTTTTACACTCATACGAGCAAGCAGCATACTTTGTTGTTGTCGTCTCACATTTTATACTCGTGCGAGTAAGGAGGATGCATGGTTGTTGTCATCTCGTCTTTTATACTCATGCGAGCAAGGAGTATGCTTTGTTGCCACCTCCCCTTTTATGCTCGTATAGGCAAGGTGTTTGGTTTTGTTGTTGCTGCCGTCTCATCTTTTATACTCACGCGGGCAAGGGGTATGCTTTTCTATTGCTATCTTTCCTTTCATACTCGTGCTGGCAGGGAGTATCCATTTTTTGATGTTGCCTTCTCGCCTTTTATACTGATACAGGCAAGGAGTCTGGTTTTGTTGTTGTTGCAGTGTCACCTTTTATTCTCATGAGGGCAAGCAGCATGCCTTGTTGTTGACGTGTCGCCTTTTATACTCATGTAGCAAAGGAGTCTACTTTTGTTGTCGCTGGCATTTAGCCTTTTAAGTCATGCAGGTAAGGAGTCTGCTTTTCTGTTGTTATTGTGTTGCCTTTTCTACTCGTGCGGGCAAGGAGTACAGTTTTGTTAATGCGCTTTTCGCCTTTTATACTCTTGTTGGCAAAAAATATACTTTTGTTGTTGTTGCTGTCTCACCTTTTATGCTCACGTGGGCAAGGGATCTGGTTTTGTTGTTGTACTTGTCGCCTTTTTTGCTCTTGCGGGCAAAGATTCTGCTTTTACTATTGTTGTCGTCTCGCTTCTTATACTCGTGCGGGTTAGTAGTGTGCTTTGCTATTATTCTCCTCATGCCTTTTATATTAGTGCTAGCAAGGAGCATAATTTTGTTGTTTTACTTTTTGCCATTTACGCTCTTGTGGGCACGAAGTTTGTTTTTGTTGATGTTGATGTCTCGCCCTGTATGCTCTTGCAGGCAAGGATTCTATTTTTCCTATTGTTACCGACTCGCCTTTTATACTCGTTCGCGGTAAGGAGTCTGGTTTTGTTGTAGTTGTCGTCTTGCCTTTTATACTCGTGCTGCTAAAGAGTATGCTTTTGTTGTTTTTGTCGTCTCACCTTTTATACTCATGCGGGCAAAGAATCTGGTTTTGTTGTTGTCGCTGTCTCGGCTTCAATACTCACGTGGGCAAGGGGTTAGTATTTGTTGTTGCTACCATCTTGCCTTTTATGCTCGTGCAGGCAAGGGTTGTGATTTGCTATTGCCATCTCGCCTTTCCTACTATTGCAAGCAAGGAGAATGCTTTTGTAGTTGTTGTCGTCTCGCCTTTTGTACACATTTGGGAAAGGAGTCTGGTTTTGTTGTTGTTTCCGTCTGCCATGTTGTACCCATGTAGGAAAAGAGAATGCTCTTTTGTTGCCTTCTCGCCTTTTACACTCATACGAGTGAGGACTATGCTTTGTTGTTCTCGTCTCGCCTTTTATACTTGGGCAAGCGGGGAGCATACTTTTGTTGTTGGACTTGTCTCCTTTTATACTCTTGCGGGTAATGACTTTGCTTTTGTTATTGTCACTATCTCACTTTTTATATTCTTGCGAGTAATGAGTCTGATTTTATTGTTGTTGTCGTCTCGCCTTTTATACTTGTCCGTGCTAGGAGTCAGCTATGCTGTTATTACCATTTTGCCATTTATACTCATGTGGGCGAGGAGTATACTTTTATTTTTGTACTTTTTGTCTTTTGTATTCTTGCGGGTAAGGAGTCTACCACTGCTGTTATTACTATCTCAGCTTTTATACTCGTGCGGGCAAGGAGTCTACTTTTGTTGTTGTTGTCGTCTTGCCTTTTATACTCGTGTGTACTAGGAGTCTGGTTTGATGTTGTTGCTGTCTCGCCTTTTATACTCATGCATGCTAGGAGTCTACTTCGTTGTTCTTACTATCTTACCTTTTATACTCGTGCCACAATGATTATGCTTTTATCATTGTACTTTTCTCCTTTTATAATCTTTTGAGCAAGGAGTCTACTTTTGTTGTAGTTGTTGTCTCACCTTTTATACTCGTGCGAACTATGAGTCAGCGTTGTTATTGTTGCCCTCTCCCCTTTTATACTAGTATGGGCAAGGAGTATACTTTTGTTGTTGTACTTTTCGCCTTTCCTATTCTTGAGGGCAAGGAGTCTATTTTTGTTGTTGCTCCTATCTTACTTTTCATACTCGTGCGGGTAAGGAGTCTACTTTGTTGTTGTTGTCGTCTCACATTTCACACTCACACAGGCAAAGAGTATACTTTTGTTGTTGTACTTTTGGCCCTTTATACTCTTACAAGTGAGGAGTCTGGTTTTGTTGTAGTTTTCGGCTTACCTTTTATACTCCTGCAAGCAATCAACAAGCTTTGATGTTGCCGTATCACGTTTTATACTCGTTCGGGCAAGGAGTGTGCTTTGTTGTTGTCGTCTCGCCCTTTATACTCTTACAGGCAAGGATTCTACTTTTGTTATTATTACCGTCTTGTCTTTTATACTCGTGTGGCCTAAGCATTTGCTTTGTCCTTGTTACCATCTCGCCTTTTATGGTCGTGCAGGGAAGGAGTATGCTTTATTTTTATGCTTTTTCCCATTTGTATTCTTGCAGGCAAGGAGTCTAATTTTGCTGTTGTTGCCGTCTCAATTTTTATACTCGTGCAGGCAAGGAGTCTGTTTTTGTTGTTGTGGGCATCTTCCATTTTATACTCTTGCGGGCTACAAGTCTACTTTGTTATTGTTGCCGTCACGCCTTTTATACCCATGGAAGAACGAAATATGCTTTTGTTATTGTTGCTGTCTAACCTTTTATGCTTGTACAGGCAAGGAGTCTGGTTTTGGTGACCTTGTCATCTTGCCTTTTATACTCGTACAGGCAAGGAGTATGCTTTTGTTGTTATTGCCATCTTGCCTTTTATACTTGTTCAGACAAGGAGTCTAGTTTTGTTGTTGTTGCCATCTCGCTTTTAAACTTGTGCGAGTAAAGAGTGTGCATTGTTGTTGCCGCCTTACCTTTTATCCACGTTTGGGCAAGGAGTATGCTTTACTGTTGCCGCCTCAGCTTTTATACTCATGCATGCAGGGTATATGCTTTTGTTGTTGTTGTTGTCTCGCCTTTTATTCTCTTGCAGCCTAGAAGTATGCTTTGTTGTTGTCGTCTCACCTATTATACTCGTGCAGGCATGGAGTATGCTTTTGTTGTTGTTACCTTCTCGTCTTTTATACTTGTACAGGTATGGAGTTTGGGTTTATTGTTGTTGCCGCCTCGCTTTTTACACTCGTGCGGGAAAATAGCTTGCTTTGTTGTTGTCGTCTCGCCTTTTATAGTCATGCGGGTAAGGAGTATGCCTTGTTGTTACCGCCCCACTTTTTATAGCCGTGCGAGCAAGCATCATGCTTTGTTCTTGCCATCTTGCCCTATATGGTCGTGCAGGCAAGAAGTATGCGTTTTTATTGTTGTCTCGGCTTTTATACTCTTGCAGGCAAGTGGTCTTCTTTTGTTGTTGTTGTCGTGTCGCCTTTTATAACTGTGTGGGCAAGCAACATGCTTTGTTGTTGTCGTCTTGCCTTTTATGCTCGTCCGGGCAAGCATCATGCTTTATTGCTGCCGTCTCGCCTTTTATAGCCTTGCAGGCTAGGAGTATACCTTGTTACTGCCCTTTCGCCTTTTATACTCTTCCATGCAAGGAGTCTATTTTTGTTGTTGATGTTGTGATCTCGCTAGTGAGGGCTACGTGTTTGCTTTGCTTTTGTCGTCTCGCCTTTTATACTCATGCGGGTAGGGAGTATGCTTTTGTCGTTATTGTTGCCGTCTCACTAGTGAGGGCTAGGCGCTTGCTTTGATGTTGTCGTCTTGCATTTATACCTATACGGGCAAGGAGTCCAGTTTTATTGTTGTTGCCCTCTTGCCCTTTTATACTCATACGGGCGAACAATATGCTTTGCTGTTGCCGTCTTGTCTTTAATACTCGTGCAGGCAAGAAGTATGCTTTGTTGTTACCGTCTCGTCTTTTGTATTCTTGCGGGCGAGGAGTCTACTTTTGTTGTTGTTGCGGTCTTACCTTTTGCACTCTAGTGGGCTAGAAGTGTACTTTGTTGTTGCTATTGTCTCACCTTTTATACTTGTGTAGGTGAGGAGTATGCTTTAGTTGTTGTACTTTTCGCTTTTTATACCTTTGTGGGAAAGGAGTCTAGTTGTGTTGTTGTTGTCGTCTTGCCTATTATACTCGTGTGGGCAAGGAGTATACTTTTGTTGTTGTACTTTTCGCTCTTTATATTCTTTTGGGCAAGGAGTCTACTTTTGCTGTTGTTGCCTTCCCATCCTTACAATTGTGCGGGCAAAGAGTCTAGTTTTGTTGTTGATGTCGTCTCGCCTTTTATACTCAGGGGGTCGAGGAGTATACTTTTGCTGTTGCACTTGACACCTTTTGTACTGTTGCAGCCAATGGAACAACTTTTTTTGCTATTGCCGTCTCGCATTCTATGCATGTATGGGCTAGGAGTCTGCTTTCCTATTGTCGTTGTCTCGCCTTTTATACTCTTGTGGACAAGATGTATGTTTTGCTGTTGCCATCTTGCCTTTTTTACTTGTGCGGGCAATGAGTAAGCTTTAATATTCCCTTCTCGCCTTTTATACTTATGCGGGTAAGAAGCATGCGTTGCTGTTGCCCCCTCGCCATTTATACTCCTACAGGCAAGAAATATGGTTTTGTTGTTGTTTGCTATCTCGTCTTTTATACTTGTACAGATAAGGAGTCTGGTTTTGTTGTTGTTGCCGTTTCGCCTTTTTTACTCATGCGAGCAAGCAGCATGCTTTGTTGTTGCCATCTGGCCTTTTATAGTCATGCGGGCAAGGAATATGCTTTGTTGTTACCGTCTCGTCTTTTATACTCGAACGGATGAGGAGTATACTTTTGTTTTTGTACTTGTCACCTTTGATACTCTTTCAGGCAAATAGTCTAGTTCTATTGTTGTTGTCGTCTCGCCTTTTATACTCGTTCAGGCGAGGAATATGCTTTTGTTGTTGTGCTTTTTGCCTTTTAAACTATTGCGGGCACGGAGTCTACTTTTGTTGTTCTTGCTGCATCGCGTTTTATACACGTGCAAGCAATGAGTCTGGCTTTGTTGTTGTTGCTGTCTTCGCCTTTTATACTTGTGCAGACAAGGAGTATACTTCCGTTGTTGTGCCTTTCGTCTTTTATACTCTTGTGGGTAAGGAGTCCACTTTTGTTGTTATTGCCGTCTCGCCTTTTATAGTCATGTAGGCTAGAAGTCTGCTTTTGTTGTTGTTGTTGCCTTGCCTTTTATACTCGTAGAGGCAAGGAGTCTAGGTTTGTGGTTGTTTCCATCTGCCCTTTTATACTAGTGCCGGCAAGCAATCGGCTTCATTGTTGCTATCTTGTCTTTTGCACTTGGGCCGGCGAGGAGCAAACTTTTGTTGTCGTGCTTGTCGCCTTTTATACTCTTGCGGACAAGGAGTCCGGTTTTGTTATTATTGTCATCTAGCTTTTTATACTTGTGAGGGCTATGCTTTTGCTTTCCAGTTGATACCGTCTCACCTTTTATGCTCATGCAGGCAAGGAGGATACTTTTGATTTTCTACTTTTTGCCTTTTATATTCTTCCAAGCATGGAGTCTACTTTTGCTATTGTTTTCGTCTCGCCATGTATACTCATCCAGGTTGGGAGTCTGCTTTTGTTGTTGTTGACGCCTTGCCTATTATACTCGTGCGGGCAGGGAGTATGCCTTTTTTGTCGTTGCCGTGTCGCCTTTTATACTCGTACGGCCAAGAAGTCTGGTCTATTGTTGTTGCCGTCGGGCCTTTTGTACTCGTGCAAGCAAGAAGCATGCTTTGTTGTTGCCATATTGCCTTTTATACTCGTGTGGGCAAGGTATCTGCATTGTTGTTGCTGTCTTGCTTACTCCCTTCATTGTTGTACTTTTTGCATTTTATACTCTCGCTGGTAAGTAGTCTGGTTTTGTTGTTATTGCCTTCTCGCCTTTTGTACTCATGTGGGCAATGAGTATACTTTTGTGGTTGTACTTTTTGCCTTTTATACAGTTGTTGGTAAGGAGTTTGCTTTTATTGTTGTTACTGTCTCGCCTTTTATACCCATCCAGGCAAAGAGTCTGGTTTTGTTGTTGTTGCCCTCTCGCCTTTTATACTAATGCAGGCAAGGAGTGTGCTTTTGTTATTGTTGTTGTTTCACGTTCTATACTCGTGCGGGCTAGGAGTGTGCTTTATTATTGTTGCTATCTCGCCTTTTATACTCATGCGGGCAAGGAGCATACTTTTGTTGTTGTACCTTTTGTCCTTTTACACTAGTGAGCAAAGAGCATGCTTTTGTTGTTGTTACACCCGCGCGGGCAAGGAGTCTAGTTTTGTTGTTGTTTCCGTCATGCCTTTTATGCTCGGGTGGGCAATGAGTGTGCTTGGCTGTTGCTGCCTCACCTTTTATATTCATGCGGGCAAGGAGCGTTCCTTTGTTAATGTTGTCGTCAAACTTTTTATACTTGTGAGGCCAAGGAATTTGGTTTTGTTATTGTTGCCGTGTCGCTTTTTATGTTTGTGAGGGTGAGGAGCAGGCTTTGTTGTTGCCGTCTCACCTTTTATACTCGTGCAAGTAAGGAGTATCCTTTGCTATAACCGTCGCGCCTTTTATACTTGTGCAGGAAAAGACTATGCTTTTGTTGTTGTTGCCATCTCAAAGTTTATACTTGTACGGGCAACTAGTCGAGCTTTGTTGTTGCTGTCTCAACTTTTATACATGCCTTTTATACGTGTACGTGTAAGGAATATGCTCTGCTGTTACCGTATCGACTTTTAAGCTCATGCAGGCAAATAGTATGCTTTGCTGTTGCTGTCTCGTATGGACAAGGGGTCTGGTTTTGTTGTCATTACCCTCTTTCCTTTTATAAATGTGCGGGCAAGTAGCACGCTTTGCTGTTGTCGTCTCGCCTTTTATACTTTTGTAGACATGGAGTTTGCTTTGTTGTTGCTTTCTCACCTTTTATACACTTGCAGGCAAAGTGTCTGGTTTTGTTCTTGTTGCCATCTCAATTTTTTTACTCATTTGGGCCAGGAGTATGCTTTGCTGATGTCATCTCGCCTTTTACAGTCAAGCAAGCAAAGGGTATGCTTTTGTTGTTCTTACTGTCTCGCCTTTTACCCTCGTTCGGGCAAGGATTCTTGTTTTGTGTTGTTTTCATCCTGCCTTTCATACATGTGTGGGGTAAGAGTATGCTTTGCTATTGTCATCTCACCTCTTATCCTCTTGCGAACAAAGAACGTGCTTTTGTTGTTGTTGCCATTTTGCATTTTATACTTGTGCGGCCAAGGAGTGTGATTTTGTTGCTGTTGTCATCTTGCCATTTATACTCGTGCGGGCGAGGAACATGCTTTTTAACTGTCGTCTCGCCCTTTATGCTCTTGCAGGAAAGGAATATGCTTTGCTATTGTTGTCTCGCCTTTTACACTCGTGTGGGCAAGGAGTATGCTTTTGTTATTATTGCTGTCTCAAGTTTTATACACATACGGGCACTGAGTTTGGTTTTGTTGTTATTTTCGTCTCATCCTTTACACTCGTGCGGGCAGGCAGTATGCTTTGTTGTTGTTGTCTTGTCTTTTATAGTTTTGCAGGCAAGGAGTATGCTTTACTATTGCCGTCTCGCCTTTTATACAATTGACGGAAAGGAGTATACTTTATATTCATGCAGGCAAGGAGTATGTTGTGCAGTTGCTGTCTCGCCTTTTATACCCATGTGAGCAAGGAGCATCCTTTTGTCGTTGTTGTCGTCTCGCCTTTTATACTCATATGGCAAGGAGTCTGGTTTTGTTGTTGTTGCCATCACACCATTTATACTCATGCGGGCAAGGAGTATATTTTTGTTTTTGTACTTTTTGCCTTTTATACTCATGCAGGCAAGGAGTCTGCTTTGCTATTGTTACCATCTCATATTTTACACTCTTGCGAGCAAGTAGTACACTTTTGTTGTTGTACTTTTTGCCTTTTATACTCTTGCAGACAAGGAGTCTAGTTTTGTTGTTGTTTTCATCTCGCCTTTTATCGTTGTGCGGGCAAGGAGTGTAGTTTTGTTGTTGTTACCATCCTGCCTTCTATACTTGGGAGGGCAGGAAGTGTACTTTCGCTGTTGTGCTTGTCATCTTTTATGCTCTTGCAAGCAAGGAGCCTGGTTTTGTTGTTTTTGCCTTCTCGCCTTTTACACCAGTGCGAGCTAAGAGTCTGCTTTGCTGTTGTTGCCGTCTTGCCTTTTTGAATGCGTGCAAGAAGGTGTATACTTTTCTTGTTGTACTTTTCGCCTTTTATACTCTTGCGGGTAATGAGTCTAATTTTGTTGTTGTTACTGTCTCGCATTTTATACCTGTGTAGGCAAAGAGTCTGGTTTTGTTGCTATTGCGGCCTCACCTTTTATACTCTGGCAGACAAGGAGTCTACTTTTGTTGTTGTTTCCGTCTCGTCTTTTATCTTCGTGCAGTTAACGAGAGTAGTTTTGTCGTTGTTGCAGTCCCGCCTTCTATACTACGGAGGGCAAGGAGTCTATTTTTGTTGTTGTGCTTGTTGCCTTTTATACTCTTGTAGGCAAGGAGTCTATTTTTTTTTGTTTTTGCCTTCTCGCCTTTTGCACTCGTGTGGGCCAGGAGTCTGCCTTGCTATTGTTGCCATGTTGCCTTTCATGCACGCGCAAGAAGGAGTATACTTTTCTTATTGTACGTTTTGCCTTTTAAGCTCTTGCGGGCAATGAGTCTACTTTTGTTGTTGTTACTATCTCGCATTTTATACCTGTGCTAGCAAAGAGTCTGGTTTTGTTTCTATTGCCGCCTCGCCTTTTACACTCGTACAGGCAAGGAGTATGCTTTGCTATGGCCATATTGTCTTTTATGCCCGTGCAAGCAAAGAGTATACTTTTGTTGTTGTTGTCATCTCTCCTTTTATGCTCGTACGGGCAAGGAGTCTTGTTTTGTTGTTGTTGCAACCTCTCCTTTTATACTCAAGCGGGCGAGGAGAATGCCTTGTTGTTGTTGTCTTGCCTTTTATACTCGTGCGGGGGAGAAGAATGCTTTGTTGTTGCCGTCTTGCCATGGTACTCGTGGGGGCAAGGAGTACGCTTTTTTTTTGCCATCTCGCCGTGGTACTCATGTGGGTAACGAGTACGCTTTGTTTTTGCCACCTCGCATTTTAAACTCTTGCATTGAAAGTGTATGCTTTGCTATTGCCATTGCAATCTTGCATTTTATACTCGTACAGGCAGGGAACTGTCTCGCCTTTTATACTCGCACGGGTAAGGCGTATGCGTTGCTATTGCTGTCGTCTTTTATACTCTTACGAGAAAATAGTATGCTTTGTTGTTGCCATCCCGCCTTTTATACTCGCGTGGCCAAGGCGTACACTTTGTTCTTGTCGTCTCGCCTTTTATATTTATGCGGGTAAGGAGTATGCCTTGTTGTTGCCGTGTCGCCTTTCACACTTGTGCGAGCAGCAAGTATTCTTTTGTTATTGTTGCCGTCTCACTTTTTATACTCGTACAGACAAGGAGTTTGGTTTTGTTCTTGCTGTCGTCTCACCTTTCTTACTCATGCAGGCAAGCAGCACACTTTGTTGTTGCTGTCTCGCATTTTATACTCATAAGGACAGGGAGTCTAGTTTCGAACTTGTTGTCGTCTCGCCTTTTTACTCATGCAAGCAAACAACATGCTTTGTTGTTACTGTCTCGCCTTTTATACTCGTAGCACAAAAAGTATGCTTTGTTGTTGTCGTCTCACCTTTTATACTCTTGCGGGCAAGGAATCTGGTTTTGTTGTTGTCGTCTCGTCTTTATACTCATGCGGGCTAGGGGTATACTTTGTTATTGCTACTGTCTCCACTTTTATACTCGTGTGGGCTGCATTTGTTGTTGTTGTCGTCTCGTCTTTACACTTGTGTGGGCTAGGAGTATGCTTTGTTATTGCTACCATCTCCACATTTATACTCGTGCGGGCATGGAGTAGACTTTTGTTGTTGTACTTTTTGCCTTTTATACTCTTGCTAGTAAAGAGTCTACTTTAGCTGTTTTTGCCATCTTGCCTTTTATCTTCGTGCAAGCAAGGACTTTGGTTTTGTTGCTATTGCCGTCCCACATTTATACCCAGGCAGGCTAGGAGTATACTTTTGTTGTTGTGCTTGTCGTCTTTCATACTCTTGCCGGCAATGACTCTGCATTTGTTGCTGTCTTGCCTTTTAATATCATGCGGGCTAGGAGTTTGATTTGCTATTGTTACTGTCTCGCCTTTTTTACTCATACAGGCAAGGTGTATACTTTTATTGTTGTACTTTTCACCTTTCATACTCTTGTGGGCAAAGAGTCTGCTTTTGTTGTTGTTACTGTCTCGCCTTTTATACTCGTGCGGGCAAGTAGTTTGATTTTGTTGTTGTTGTCGTCTCGCCTTTTATTCTTGTGCAGGTAAGGAGTATGCTTTGTTGTTGCTGTCTTGCCTTTTAAACTCGTGCAAGTAAGGAGTATACTTTACTGTCGCCGTCTCGCCTTTTTTACTCGTGCGAGTAAAGAGTATGCTTTTGTTGTTCTTGCCATCTCACCTTTACACTCGTATGGCCAACGAATCTACATTTATTATTTTTTCTGTCTTGCCTTTTATACTCATACGGGTGAGGAACATGCTTTGTTGTTGCTGTCTCGCCTTTTATGCTCATACAAGCAAGGAGTATACTTTTGTTGTTGTACATTTTGCCTTTTATACTCTTGCAGGCAAGGTGTCTGCTCTTATTGTTGTTACTATCTTGCCTTTTATACCCATGTAGGCAAGAAGCCTAGTTTTGTTGTTGTCATCGTCTCGCCATTTATTCTTGTGTGGGTAAGGAGTATGCTTTGCTGTTGCTGTCTCGTCCTTTAGTTGTGTGAGCAAAGAGTCTAGTTTTGTGTCTGCTGCCAACTCGCCTTGTAAGCAAGAAGCAAGCTTTACTATTGTCGTCTCGCTTTTTATACTTGCATGGGCTAGGAGTGTGCATTTGTTGTTGTTGCCATCTTGCCTTTTATACTCTCGCAGGCATGGAGTCTGCATTTGTTGTGGTTGCTGTCTCGCTTTTATGCTCACGCAGGCTGGGAGTATTCTTTGTTGTTGCTACTGTTTTCCCTTTTATACTCGTGTGGGAAAAGAGTATATTTTTGTTGTTGTACGTTTTTCCTTTTATACTCTAGCGGGCAAGTAGTCTACTTTTGCTGTTGTTGCCATCTCGCCTTTTATCTTCGCGTAGGCAAGGACTCTGGTTTTGTTGTTCTTGCCGTCTTGCCTTTTATACTCCAACGGGCTAGGAGTATACTTTTGTTGTTGTGATTGTCGCCTTTCATACTCTTGCGGGCAAGGAGTCTGCATTTGTTGTTTTTGTTGTCTAGCCTTTAAACTCGCATGGGCTACGAATATGTTTTGCTGTTATTACCATCTCGCCATTTGTACTTGTGCGGGTAAGGAGTAAACTTTTCTTATTGTACCTTTCACCTTTTATACTGATGTCTGTGAAGAGTCTACTTTTGTTGTTGTTACTGTCTAGTTCTTATACCCATGTGAGCAAGGAGTATGATTTTGTTTTTGTTGCTATCTTGCCTTTTATTCTTGTGCAGATAAGGAGTATGCTTTGCTATTGCCGTCTTAAGTTTTTTACTCGTGCGGGCAAGGAGTAGTCTTTGCTATTGCTGTCTCACCTTTTTTACTCGAGCGAGTAAAGAGTATGCTTTTGTTGTTCTTACCATCTCACCTTTTACATTCGTACGGGCAAAAAGTCTACATTTATTATTTTTACTGTCTTGCCTTTTATACTTGTACGGCTGAGGAGCATACTTTGTTCTTGCTATCTCGCTTTTTATACTCATGCGGGCAAGGAGCATACTTTTGTTGTTGTAGACTTCACCTTTTATATTCTTATGGCAAGGTGTCTACTCTTGTTGTTGTTACTGTCTTGCCTTTTATACACATGTATGCAAGGAGCCTGGTTTTGCTGCTGTTGTCGTCTCGCCATTTGTTCTTGTGTGGTTAAGGAGTATGCTTTGCTGTTGCCGTCTCGTCTTTTACTCGTGAGGGAAAGGAGTCTAGTTTTCTTGTTGCTGCCGACGGGCCTTTTATACTCGTAAAGGCATGGAGTAAGCTTTGCTATTTCTTTCTTACTTTTTATACTTGCATGGGGAAAGAGTGCTCCTTTGTTGTTGTTGCCGTCTTGCCTTTTTTGCTCTCATGGGCACAAAGTCTGCAGTTGTTGTTGTTGCTGTCTCACTTTTATGCTCGAATGGGCTTGGAGTATTCTTTGTTGTTGCTACTGTCTCCCCTTTTATATTCGTACGGGCCAAGAGTATATGTTTGTTGTTGTACTTTTCCCCTTTTATACCATTGTGAGCAAGGAGTCTACTTTGCTATTGTTGCCGTCTCACCTTTTATCTTCATGCGGGCAAGGACTCTAGTTTTGTTGTTGTTGTCGTCTTGCCTTTTATACTTTAGCGGGCTAGCAGTATACTTTTGTTGTTGTGATTGTCTACTTTCATACTCTTGTGGGCAAGGAGTTTGCATTTGTTGTTTTTGTTGTCTAGCCTTTTAAACTCACAAGGACTACGAGTCTGCTTTGCTGTTGTCACCATCTTGCCTTTTATACTCGTGCAGGCAACGAGTAAACTTTTGTTGTTGTACTTTTCATCTTTTATACTCTTGAGGGTAAAGAATTTGCTTTTGTTATTGTTACTGTCTCGTCTTTTATACTCGTGCGAGCAAGGAGTCTGATTTTGTTGTTGTTGTTGTCTCGCTTTTTATTCTTGTGCAGGCAAGGAGTACTCTTTACTGTTGCCGTCTCGCCTTTTATACTCGTGCAGGCATGCTTTGTTGTTGCCATCTCGCCTTTTTTACTAGTGCGAGAAAAAAGTATGATTTTGCTATTCTTACCATCTCCCCTTTTATACTCGTATGGGCGAGGAGTTTGAATTTATTGTTTTTGCTGTCTCACCCTTTATATTCGTGCAGGTGAGGAGCATGCTTTGTTGTTGCTCTCTCGCCTTTTATACTCGTATGGGCAAGGACGATACTTTTCTTGTTGTACATTTTGCCTTTTGTAGTCTTGCAGGCAAGGTATATGCTCTTGTTGTTGTTGCTGTCTCGCGTTTTATACCCGTGCAGGCAAGGAGTCTAGTTTTGTTCTTGCTGCCGTCTCTCCTTTTATTCTCATGCAGGTAAGGAGTATGCTTTGCTATTGCTATCCCGCATTTTTACTTGTGCAGGCAAGGAGTCTAGTTTTGTTGTTGTTACCTACTCGCCTTTTCTACCTGTGCGAGAATGAAATATGCTTTGTTGTTGCCGTCTCGCCTTTTATACGCCTGCGAGCAAGGAGCATGCTTTTGTTATTGTTGTAGTCCTGGCTTTTATACTCGTGTAGGCAAGGAGTTTGGTTTTGTTGTTGTTCCCTTCTCACTTTTTCTGCTCGTGCGGGTAAGAGCATGCTTTGTTGTTGCCATCCTGCCTTTTATACTTGTGCATGTAAAGAGTATGCTTTGTTGTTGCCGTCTCGCCTTTTATGCTATTGTGGGGAAGGAATATGCTTTGTTGTTACGATCTCATCTTTTATACTCGTGCGAGCCTGTTCCCTGATTTTGGTGAAGTGGAAGAATGCCCCAGATAGTGAGGCGAGCTGGGAAAGAGATGTGACTCTATGGCAGTTCGAGAAGCAGGTGGAATACTACCTATCAACCATACCAACGAGGGCGTTGCCCCATGAACACTTGGCATGCAGGCATTGGCGGCACCTTGCGGCAATTCCTAGCATGGGACTTTGGAGTGGCTGGGCCCTCCTTGAAGCACTGTGAAAGCTAAGAGCTCAGGGTAGGCACGGTCCTACATGCGGGTCCCAGTGTGGACCAAGAGTTGGGTTGGACAGAGGATACTGGGCTACATGTTTGTGGGCTCCATCAAATGGGCCATGGGCTTGGGCGAAGAGGCCCAAAACACAAGACTGGGTCTTGCCCAAGTCTGCATGGCACTGCGTGGCACCGAGTCTCCTACGACGTGTGGAACATGGGGATGTGCGGGTGTGGTTCTATCCGGTTGGCCGAGCATCAGGATAATGCTCATCAGATCATGCATGGTAAAGGATCGTGGGTAGATAAGGCTTATCGAGATCAAGTGATGGATGATCGTGGGAGATAACGCTTATCAGGATCAAGTTTGGATGAGATTGTGGGAAGATGAGGGTTATCAGCCACGATAGAGATCGTGGGGAGATAATGTTTATCTCCAAGACCTAGATAGCTGGGGGTATCAGCTATGTATAGACCCTACGAGTTGTCATTTGTACTCAGTGAAAGAGAAATCACTCAGAGGCAAAGAGTGAAACACTGTTGACAGTTTGGGTGATTGTTCCTTTGTATTACTTGAGTTAAGTAATAAAAGGTTGGGAAAGGTTCCCGTATATGCTCTTGTGTCTCTTTTGAGTGTGTGAGTTATGTGCCTACTTATAAAGCTCCATTGTGCAATCCTTCTGTGTGTACGGTTGGCTGAGACTAAGTGTGACTTAGTGCCATCACATGGCAAAATTTTGGGTGAGAACCAAAGGCAGGTGGTTTAGGTTTTGACCGTCTCTTGCACTTTTCAGCAACTTAGGGCATCTGCCACCTGATTTTGCCTTCCTGGCTTGTGTTCCCAAGTAAAATCGTACTCAACCAAGAACTCCTGCCACCGCGCCTGCCTGCAGTGCAGAAAACTTTTTCTGAGTCTGAAAGAATGTGTTAGCCACATTGTCTATCCGAACCATGAACCTGGTACCCAGCAAATACACCCTCCATGTGCGAAGGCAATGCACCACTGCTAACATCTCCTTCTCATGGGTTGAGTACTGCTGCTTTGTATCATTGAGTTTTCGGCTCTCATAGGCAATGGGGTGGCGTTCTTGCACCAACACACCTCCAATGGCTTCGTCTGAGGCGTTAGTTAGCACACTGAAAGGCAACTCAAAATCAGGCAGCCTCAAGATCTGCTCCGTGGACACCGCTACCTTCAACTTGTCAAAGGCTTCTTGGAAATCTGTGGTCCACCTCCAGGGTCTATCCTTCTTGAGTAAGTCTATCAATGGGGCCACCTTTTTGAAGTAACTCTGCATGAACTTTCTGTAATAGTTAGACAAACCAAGAAAGGATCTCAACTCAGACACTTTGGTAGAGACCTCTCACTCCACTATTGCTTGGACTTTTCTCTCGTCCATTTTAACTTGCCCTCGACTCACCCTATGCCCAAGGAACATTATCTCACGTCGGGCGAACTCACATTTTTCCTTTTTCACATGTAATTGGTGTTCTCTCAACTAAGACAGAACCAACCTCAGGTGGGACAAGTGATCCTCAAAGGACACACTATACACAGCAATATCATCTAGATATACAACCACAAAATGATCAATAAAGTCATGAAACACATCATTCATTAAATTACAGAAAGTAGTAAGGGCATTAGTCAAACCGAATGGCATCACCAAGAATTCGTACGAGCCATAGCGAGTGATGCACCTGGTTTTCCCCTCGTCTCCTTCTACAATCCTGACTTGCCAATATCCAGACGGCAGATCCAGCTTGGTGAAGTATGAGGCTCTCGCTAACCTGTCAAACAAGTCCGCTATCAATGGAATAGGGCACTTGCTCTTTACCGTCACCTTGTTCAGAGCCCTGTAATCAACACGCATCAACAAGGAGCCATCGTGTTTCCTCTGAAACAACACCGGGGCACCATATGGCGCTTTAGAGCACTAAATTAGGCCAACATCCAGCAACTACGTCAACTGCTTCCTCAGTTCTACCATCTCTAGTGGATTAATGCGATATGGGGCTTGTGCTGGTGGTTTGGAACCGGGCACCAAATCGATCTTGTGGTCAGTGGCACACCTCGGGGGAAGACACTTGGGGAGTTTAAGAGGCATCACGTTAGTGAACTTTTTCAACAGATCCGCTACACTGTCAGACACGTCCGCAACAATACCTTCTTTGATCTCCATCAAAGCCGCAAGGTAGGTGACTTCTCCCTTCTTTAGCCCATGCTTCACCTGCATAGCTGATAACATACCACCCGACTTCCCACCAATACTGGAAGAAGGAGTGAACATCCCAGGAGCGAAATATGGATGATCATCATGCATGATCATGAGACCAACCAACTGAGGCAACAGAGCAACTTTTGCGCTCACAAAGATATCAACCCCTAGTATGATATCAAAATCATCTAACAGATCCACAGTGAAGTTAAGCTTACCAAACCAATTGCCCATAGTTACCTCCACTCCCAGTGCCATGCCAAGCACCTTTCGGGCTGCTGAGTTGATTGCCTTTATTCGACTCCCGAGCTTGGTGACTTTTAGACCCAGTGACTCCACCATCCTCTCAGCCACGAAGTTGTGGGTAGCACTCATGTCAGCCATCGCCATCAACTCCTTACTACTGAGCCCAATCTTTACATACATCAAGGCGGATTGTGGGCCACGTCCAACTTGCACAGCACTCACCAACTGCAAAGGATTGAAACGAGAGGGGGCAACATCATCCGAGGGGCTGCTCTCCTCAGCAACTATGGCACTTAACTTCTCTCGCTTGGGGCACTCCTTGGCCCTGTGTGGTCCATTACATATGAAACAACCCGAGTTAGTTTGCCTTTACCTTTTTCTTGGTAGTCGACTTTGCCTTTATCCTTGCTACCACCGTTGTGCTTATCCCTCTTGCCTTCCTTCTTCTTTTTGCCCTTGTCTTTGCGTTGCTTCCCAGCATCAGAATCAAGAGACTTGTCGATCCGAAAATCAATTAAACCATGAGCTGCAGCCATTGCTGAAGGAAGGTCCTTCACTCCTTGCCTTCTAAGCTCGACTAGAGCCCAGGGTTGTAGACCAGAAAGGAAGTTGAAAAGCTTGTCCTCATCCGACATGTTGCGGATGCCAAGCATCAAGGAACTGAATTCCTTCAAGGATTCCCTCGCAACCCATGACGTGTTGCAGGGCAAGAACTGGTCCTCAACTCCTGCTTTAGGCTCTCCCACGTCTCGATCTTAGGCCTGCCCGCACTTAAATCGTCATCCAACTGAGTCTGCCACCACAGCTTAGCGTCCTTGGCTAGATACATGCTGGTCAGGTTGACCTTCTCGTTGTCTGGCACTCGGGCAGCTTTGACGTATTGCATCATATCCCACAGAAAGTTCTCAATCTCTTTGGCATCCCTCGCTCCCTCGAAGGCTTTTGGCTCTGGCATCTTCATCTTGGTCTAGCCCTCCATAACACCTCCGCTTGGTTGAGAGGCTACAGCCTTCTTGAGGATGGCTATCTTTGCTGCCAACTCCTCAAGCTGAAAAGCTGTGTTTGAAGAGGCCACCACCTTTGTTGCTGTTGCAGATCGATTATGTACTGCTCATGGAGCGCCAACGTTGGGAACACGGTGAAATTTGCACCCTTCGGAAGTTCACCGAGTACCTCAAAGAGCTTGGCTATGCGCTCAAGTACAACATCAAGACCTGAACCACCTGCCATTGGTTGAACCTTTTTGCTATGATACCAGCTATCACAGGGCTAATTTTCTTACCCAAAATTTTGCCTTGTGATGGCACTAAGTCACACTTAGTCTCAGCCAACCACACACACAACGATTTGCACAATACAACTTTGTAAGTAGGCACACAACTCACACACTCAAAAGAGGCACAACAACATATACGGGAACCTTTCCCAACCTTTTATTACTTAACTCATGTAATACAAAGGAACAATCACTTGAACTCTCAATAGTGTTTCACTCTTTCTCTCTGAGTGATTTCTCTCTTTCACTAAGTGTAAATGACAACCCATAGGGTCTATATATAGCTGACACCCCCAGCTATCTAGGGCTTGGAGATAAACATTATCTCCCCACGATCTCTATCGTGGATGATAACCCTCATCTTCCCACGTTCTCATCCATGACTCGATCCTGATAGGCCTTATCTCCCACGATTGTCCATCACTTGATCTCGATAAGTCTTATCTACCGACGATCCTTTGCCCATGATCTGATGTGCATTATCCCGATGCTTGGCCACCCGGATAGAGCCACACATGCACGTCCCCATGTTCCACACGTCGTAGGTGCCACGCAGTGACATGCAGTGCCATGCAGACTTTGCCAAGACCCAGTCTTGTGTTTTGGGCCTCTTGGCCCAAGCCCATGGCCCATCTGATGGAGCCCATGAACATGCAGCCCAGCATCCCTTGTCCAACCCAAGTCTTTGTCCACACTTGGACCCGCTTGTAGGCCCGTGCCTACCCTGATCCTCTCAGCTTTCACCTTGCTTCAAGGAGTGCCCAGCCACTCCAAAGTCCCATCCTAGGAATTGGCGCAAGGTGCCACCAACTATTGCATGCCAAGTGTTCAATGGGCTAATAATAGGCCTCTATCCTACCATCGAAAGTTGATCGGGTAGAAATTTGAATGATGCATCGCTGGCATGTTGGCCATGCGATCTGTCAAGTTATCATGAATCATCGGAGCAACGGGCAGAGCCCACTCGACCTTTTATCTAATAAATGCATCCCTTCCTGAAGTCAGGGTTTGTTGCACGTATTAACTCTAGAATTACTACGGTTATCCGAGCGCGTTATGTGCGTGCTCTAAGAGGACTGCGCGCGCGCAGCTGGCCCTACACGCAGCTCGCTGGGCACGTGCGCTGGGAGCACCGCTGCGCGTGGCTGGCCCTACCCGCAACTCGCTGGGCGCGCGCGCATCTGTCCCTACCCGCAGCTCCCTGGGCGCGCGCGCTGGTAGGAGGACCACTGCGCGCGCGTTGAATAGGCCCGACACGCAGCGCGCGGTGCGCACGTGCTGGCACCTTGAAGCGCGCTGTTCCCCCAAGCCTGCCGCGAGTGCTGTGACTAGACGAGAAGCCTGCTGCCCTTGCACGTTGTTCCCCCAAGCCCGCAGCGCGCACGCATCTGCCCACAACCCGCTCTGCGCGCTGCTGCCCCCACTGCTATGCTGGCTAGCCGAGCTGCCCGCTGCACGCGAGCTGCTACCCCCAACCCGCTGTTGGCACAACGAGAAGCGCACTGCGAGCGCTGCTGGGTGTACAAGCAGCACGCCGTACGTGGGCGCTCCTGCTTCTAGCTCGCTCCACGCATACTGCCCGCCCCAGCTGCTCCCCCCATCGCACCGCTGTTAAGTGAACGAGCGGCACAGTGCGCGCAATCTGCTGGGCCAACGAGTGGCAAGCTACGCGCGGCCCGTCGCGCTGCTAGCCTCCCTTCCTTGCTCGGGTGCCTTCCTAGTTTTTCGTT
>CM075454.1:3071514-3094014 GCA_037832335.1 Carallia pectinifolia | reverse complement strand
TATACTAGTCCGGCCAACAATATTAGTTTTTTTGTTGTTACCGACTCGCCTTTTATACTTATACGGGCAACGAGTATGCTTTGTCGTTGCCGTCTGGCCTTTTATTCTTGTGCGTGTAAGGAGTATGCTTTTGTTGTTGTTGTCGCCTCTCCTTTTATACTCGCACAGCTAAGGAGTCTTCTTTTGTTGTAGTTGTCCTCTTGCCTTTTATACTCGTACGGCTAAAGTGTATGCTTTGTTGTTGTCGTTTCACCTTTTATACTCGTGCGAGCAAGGAGTATGTTATTCTTGTTGCTGTCATGCTTTTATACTTGTGTGGGTAAGGGGTCAGGTTTTGTTGTTGTTGCCGTCTTGCCTTTCATATTTGTGCGGGCTAGAAGCATGCTTTGTTGCTGCCATCTTGCATTTTGCTCTCTTGTGAGTAAGGAGTTTGCTTTGTTGTTGCCGTCTTGCCGTTTATACTCATGAGTGCAAGGAGTATGCTTTGTTGTTGTCGTCTTGCCTTGCATACTCTTGTGAGTAAGGAGTCTGCTTCTATTGTTGTTGCCGATTTGCCTTTTAAATTGGTGAGGGTTAGGCATTTGCTTTGCTGTTGCTACCGTCTACCATTTTATACTCGTATAGGCAAAGAGTCTACATTTACTTTTTTGCTTTTCACTTTTTATATTCTTGCGCACAAGGAGTATACTTTTGCTATTGTTACTGTCTCACATTTTGTACTCATGCAAGCTGGCAGCCTGCTTTGCTATTGTCACCGTCTCGCCTTTTATACTTGTGTAGGAAAGGATTATACTTTTATTTTTGCATTTTTTACCTTTTATAATCTTGCGAGCAAGGAGTGTACTTTGACTGTTATTGCCATCTCGTTTTTATACTCGTACGGGCAAGCAGCAACCTTTGTTCTTGCTTCCATACTCGCGAGGGCTAGGCGCCTACTTTGCTATTATTATCGTCTTGCCATTTATACTCATGTGGGCAAAGAGTATGCTTTTATTTTTGTGCTTTTTGCCTTTTACATTATTGCAGGCAAAGAGTCTACTTTTGTTCTTGTTGTCGCCTCTCCTTTTACACTCATACGGGCAAGGAGTCTAGTCTTGTTGTTGTTGCTGTCTTGCCTTTTACACTCGTACGAGCAAGCAGCATACTTTGTTGTTGTCGTCTCACATTTTATACTCGTGCGAGCAAGGAGGATGCATGGTTGTTGTCATCTCGTCTTTTATACTCATGCGAGCAAGGAGTATGCTTTGTTGCCACCTCCCCTTTTATGCTCGTGTGGGCAAGGTGTTTGGTTTTGTTGTTGCTGCCGTCTCATCTTTTATACTCACGCGGGCAAGGGGTATGCTTTTCTATTGCTATCTTTCCTTTCATACTCGTGCTGGCAGGGAGTATCCATTTTTTGATGTTGCCTTCTCGCCTTTTATGCTGATACAGGCAAGGAGTCTGGTTTTGTTGTTGTTGCAGTGTCACCTTTTATTCTCATGAGGGCAAGCAGCATGCCTTGTTGTTGACGTGTCGCCTTTTATACTCATGTAGCAAAGGAGTCTACTTTTGTTGTCGCTGGCATTTAGCCTTTTAAGTCATGCAGGCAAGGAGTCTGCTTTTCTGTTGTTGTTGTGTTGCCTTTTCTACTCGTACGGGCAAGGAGTACAGTTTTATTAATGTGCTTTTCGCCTTTTATACTCTTGTTGGCAAAAAATATACTTTTGTTGTTGTTGCTGTCTCACCTTTTATGCTCACGTGGGCAAGGGGTCTGGTTTTGTTGTTGTACTGGTCGCCTTTTTTGCTTTTGTGGGCAAAGATTCTGCTTTTACTATTGCTGTCGTCTCGCTTTTTATACCCATGCAGGTTAGGAGTGTGCTTTGCTATTATTCTCCTCATGCCTTTTATATTAGTGCTAGCAAGGAGCATAATTTTGTTGTTTTACTTTTGCCATTTATGCTCTTGTGGGCATGAAGTTTGTTTTTGTTGATGTTGATGTCTCGCCCTGTATGCTCGTGCAGGCAATGATTCTATTTTTCCTATTGTTACCGACTCGCCTTTTATACTCGTTCGAGCAAGGAGTATGCTTTGCTATTGCTGACAAGCCTTTTATACTCGTGCGAGCAAGGAGTATGCTGTTGTTGTTGTTAACGTCTCGCCTTTTATACTCGTGCGGTCAAGGAGTCTAGTTTTGTTGTTGTTGCTGGCTCACCTTTTATACTCGTGCGGGCAATGAGCATGCTTTGTTGTTGTTGTCCTTCCTTTTATGCTCATACGAGCAAGGAATACGGTTTGTTGTCGACGTCTCGCCTTTTATACTCGTGCGGGCAAGGAGTATGCTTTTGTTGTTGCTATCGTTCAGGTAAGGAGTCTGGTTTTGTTGTAGTTGTCGTCTTGCCTTTTATACTCGTGCTACTAAAGAGTATGCTTTTGTTGTTTTTGTCGTCTCACCTTTTATACTCATGCGGGCAAAGAATCTGGTTTTGTTGTTGTCGCTGTCTCGGCTTCAATACTCACGTGGGCAAGGGGTTAGTATTTGTTGTTGCTGCCATCTTGCCTTTTATGCTCGTGCAGGCAAGGGTTATGATTTGCTATTGCCATCTCACCTTTCCTACTGGTGCAAGCAAGGAGAATGCTTTTGTAGTTGTTGTCGTCTCGCCTTTTGTACTCATTTGGGAAAGGAGTCTGGTTTTGTTGTTGTTTCCGTCTGCCATGTTGTACCCGTGGAGGAAAAGAGAATGCTCTTTTGTTGCCTTCTCGCCTTTTACACTCATACGAGTGAGGACTATGCTTTGTTGTTCTCGTCTCGCCCTTTATACTCGGGCAGGCGGGGAGCATACTTTTGTTGTTGCACTTGTCTCCTTTTATACTCTTGCGGGTAATGACTTTGCTTTTGTTATTGTCACTATCTCACTTTTTATATTCTTGCGAGTAATGAGTCTGATTTTATTGTTGTTGTCGTCTCGCCTTTTATACTTGTGCGTGCTAGGAGTCAGCTATGCTGTTATTACCATTTTGCCATTTATACTCATGTGGGCAAGGAGTATACTTTTATTTTTGTACTTTTTGTCTTTTGTATTCTTGCGGGAAAGGAGTCTACCACTACTGTTATTACTATCTCGGCTTTTATACTCGCGCGGGCAAGGAGTCTACTTTTGTTGTTTTTGTCGTCTTGCCTTTTATACTCGTGTGTACTAGGAGCCTGCTTTGATGTTGTTGCTGTCTTGCCTTTTATACTCATGTATGCTAGGAGTCTACTTCGTTGTTCTTACTATCTTACCTTTTATACTCGTGCCACAATGATTATGCTTTTATCGTTGTACTTTTCTCCTTTTATAATCTTTTGAGCAAGGAGTCTACTTTTGTTGTGGTTGTTGTCTCACCTTTTATACTCGTGCGAACTATGAGTCAGCGTTGCCCTCTCCCCTTTTATACTCGTATGGGCAGGGAGTATACTTTCGTTGTTGTACTTTTCGCCTTTCCTATTCTTGCGGGCAAGGAGTCTATTTTTGTTGTTGCTCCTATCTTGCTTTTCATACTCGTGCGGGTAAGGAGTCTGTTTTGTTGTTATTGTTGTCTCACATTTCACACTCACACAAGCAAAGAGTATACTTTTGTTGTTGTACTTTTGGCCCTTTATGCTCTTACAAGTGAGGAGTCTGGTTTTGTTGTAGTCTTCGGCTTACCTTTTATACTCCTGCAAGCAATCAACAAGCTTTGATGTTGCTGTCTCACGTTTTATACTCGTCCGGGCAAGGAATATGCTTTGTTGTTGTCGTCTCGCCCTTTATACTCTTACAGGCAAGGATTCTACTTTTGTTATTATTACCGTCTTGCCTTTTATACTCGTGTGGCCTAAGCATTTGCTTTGTCCTTGTTACCATCTCGCCTTTTATGGTTGTGCAGGGATGGAGTATGCTTTATTTTTATGCTTTTTCCCATTTGTATTATTGCAAGCAAGGAGTCTACTTTTGCTATTGTTACCGTCTCAATTTTTATACTCGTGCAGGCAAGCAGTCTGTTTTTGTTGTTGTGGGCATCTTCCATTTTATACTCTTGCGGGCTACAAGTCTACTTTGTTATTGTTGCCGTCACGCCTTTTATACCCATGGAAGCACGAAATATGCTTTTGTTATTGTTGCTGTCTAACCTTTTATGCTTGTACAGGCAAGGACTCTAGTTTTGGTGACCTTGTCATCTTGCCTTTTATACTCTTACAGGCAAGGAGTATGCTTTTGTTGTTATTGCCATCTTGCCTTTTATACTTGTGCAGACAAGGAGTCTAGTTTTGTTGTTGTTGCCATCTCGCTTTTAAACTCGTGCGAGTAAAGAGTGTGCTTTGTTGTTGCCGCCTTACCTTTTATCCTCGTTTGGGCAAGGAGTATGCTTTACTGTTGCCGCCTTAGCTTTTATACTCATGCAAGCAGGGTATATGCTTTTGTTGTTGTTGCTGTCTCGCCTTTTATTCTCTTGCAGCCTAGCAGTATGCTTTGTTGTTGCCGTCTCACCTATTATACTCGTGCGGGCATGGAATATGCTTTTGTTGTTGTTACCTTCTCGTCTTTTATACTTGTACAGGTATGGAGTCTGGGTTTATTGTTGTTGCCGCCTTGGTTTTTACACTCGTGCGGGAAAATAGCTTGCTTTGTTGTTGTCGTCTCGCCTTTTATAGTCATGCGGGTAAGGAGTATGCCTTGTTGTTACCGCCCCACTTTTTATAGCCGTGCGAGCAAGCATCATGCTTTGTTCTTTCCATCTTGCCCTATATAGTCGTGCAGGCAAGAAGTATGCGTTTTTATTGTTGTCTCGCCTTTTATACTCTTGCAGGCAAGTGGCCTTCTTTTGTTGTTGTTGTCGTGTCGCCTTTTATAATTGTGTGGGCAAGCAACATGCTTTGTTGTTGTCGTCTTCCCTTTTATACTCGTGCGGGCAAGCATCATGCTATATTGCTGCCGTCTCGCCTTTTATAGCCTTGCAGGCTAGGAGTATACGTTGTTACTGCCCTTTCGCCTTTTATACTCTTCCAAGCAAGGAGTCTATTTTTGTTGTTGATGTTGTGATCTAGCTAGTGAGGGCTACGTGTTTGCTTTGCTTTTGTCGTCTCGCCTTTTACACTCATGCTGGCAGGGAGTATGCTTTTGTCGTTATTGTTGTCGTCTCACTAGTGAGGGCTAGGCGCTTGCTTTGATATTGTCATCTTGCATTTATACCTATACGGGCAAGGAGTCCAGTTTTATTGTTGTTGCCCTCTTGCCCTTTTATACTCATACGGGCGAACAATATGCTTTGCTGTTGCCGTCTTGCCTTTTATACTCGTGCAGGCAAGAAGTATGCTTTGTTGTTACCGTCTCGTCTTTTGTATTCTTGCGGGCGAGCAGTCTACTTTTGTTGTTGCTGCGGTCTTACCTTTTACACTCTACTGGGCTAGAAGTGTACTTTGTTGTTGCTATTGTCTCACCTTTTATACTTGTGTAGGTGAGGAGTATGCTTTAGTTGTTGTACTTTTCACTTTTTATACCCTTGTGGGAAAGGAGTCTAGTTGTGTTGTTGTTGTCGTCTTGCCTATTATACTCGTGTGGGCAAGGAGTATACTTTTGTTCTTGTACTTTTCGCTCTTTATATTCTTTTGGGCAAGGAGTCTACTTTTGCTGTTGTTGCAGTCCCATCCTTACAATTGTGAGGGTAAAGAGTCTAGTTTTGTTGTTGATGTCGTCTCGCCTTTTATACTCAGGGGGTCGAGGAGTATACTTTTGTTGTTGCACTTGACACCTTTTGTACTCTTGCAGCCAATGAGACAGCTTTTTTTGCTATTGTCGTCTCGCATTCTATGCATTTATGGGCTAGGAGTCTGCTTTCCTATTGTCACTGTCTCGTCTTTTATACTCTTGTGGACAAGGTGTATGTTTTACTGTTGCCATCTTGCCTTTTACACTTGTGCGGGCAATGAGTAAGCTTAAATATTCCCTTCTCGCCTTTTATACTCGTGCGGGTAAGAAGCATGCGTTGCTGTTGCCCCCTCGCCGTTTATACTCCTACAGGCAAGAAATATGGTTTTTTTGTTGTTTGCTATCTCGTCTTTTATACTTGTACATATAAGGAGTCTGGTTTTGTTGTTGTTACCGTTTCACCTTTTTTACTCATGCGAGCAAGCAACATGCTTTGTTGTTGCCATCTGGCCTTTTATAGTCATGCGGGCAAGGAATATGCTTTGTTGTTACCGTCTCGTCTTTAATACTCGAACGGATGAGGAGTACACTTTTGTTTTTGTACTTGTCACCCTTGATACTCTTTCAGGCAAATAGTCTAGTTCTATTGTTGTTGTCGTCTCGCCTTTTATACTCGTTCAGGCGAGGAATATGCTTTTTTTGTTGTGCTTTTTGCCTTTTAAACTATTGTGGACACGGAGTCTACTTTTGTTGTTCTTGCTACATCGCGTTTTATACACGTGCAAGCAATGAGTCTGGCTTTGTTGTTGTTGCTGTCTTCGCCTTTTATACTTGTGCAGACAAGGAGTATACTTTCGTTGTTGTGCCTTTCGTCTTTTATACTCTTGCGGGTAAGGAGTCCACTTTTGTTGTTATTGTCGTCTCGCCTTTTATAGTCATGTAGGCTAGAAGTCTGCTTTTGTTGTTGTTGTTGCCTTGCCTTTTATACTCGTAGAGGCAAGGAGTCTAGGTTTGTGGTTGTTTCCATCTCCCCTTTTATACTAGTGCCGGCAAGCAATCAGCTTCATTGTTGCTGTCTTGCCTTTTGCACTTGGGCCGGCAAGGAGCATACTTTTGTTGTCGTGCTTGTCGCCTTTTATACTCTTGTGGACAAGGAGTCCGGTTTTGTTATTATTGTCGTCTAGCATTTTATACTTGTGAGGGCTATGCTTTTGCTTTCCAGTTGATACCGTCTCACCTTTTATGCTCATGCAGACAAGGAGGATACTTTTGATTGTGTACATTTTGCCTTTTATATTCTTCCAGGCATGGAGTCTACTTTTGATATTGTTTTCGTCTAGCCATGTATACTCATCCGGGTTGGGAGTCTGCTTTTGTTGTTGTTGACGCCTTGCCTATTATACTCGTGCGGGTAGAGAGTATGCCTTTTTTGTCGTTGTCGTGTCGCCTTTTATACTCGTACGGGCAAGAAGTCTGGTCTGTTGTTGTTGCCGTCGGGCCTTTTGTACTCGTGCAAGCAAGAAGCATGCTTTGTTGTTGCCATATTGCCTTTTATAATAGTGTGGACAAGGTATCTACTTTGTTGTTGCTGTCTTGCTTACTCCCTTCATTGCTGTACTTTTTGCATTTTATACTCTCGCTGGTAAGTAGTCTGGTTTTGTTGTTATTGCCTTCTCGCCTTTTATACTTGTGCAGGCAAAGAGTATATTTTTATTGATATACTTTTTGACTTTTACACTCTTGCGGGCAGGGAGTCTACTTTTATTATTGTAGCCATCTTGCCTTTATGCTCGTGTGGGTAAGGAGTCTAGCTTTGTTGTTGTTGCTGTCTCGGCTTTTATACTCGTGTTTGCAACGAGTATACTTTTGTTATTGTGCCTTTTGCCTTTTATACTCTTGCGGGCAAGGTATCTGCTTTGTTGTTGCTGTCTTGCTTACTCCCTTCATTGCTGTACTTTTTGCATTTTATACTCTCGCTGGTAAGTAGTCTGGTTTTGTTGTTATTGCCTTCTCGCCTTTTATACTTGTGCAGGCAAAGAGTATATTTTTATTGATATACTTTTTGACTTTTACACTCTTGCGGGCAGGGAGTCTACTTTTATTATTGTAGCCATCTTGCCTTTATGCTCGTGTGGGTAAGGAGTCTAGCTTTGTTGTTGTTGCTGTCTCGCCTTTTATACTCGTGTTTGCAACGAGTATACTTTTGTTATTGTGCCTTTTGCCTTTTATACTCTTGCGGGCAAGGAGTCTCCTTGTACTGTTGTTACCGTCTCGCCTTTCCAGCTCATGCAGGCTAGGAGTCTGCTTTGCTGTTATTAGCATCTCGACTTTCATATTCTTGCGGGCAGGGTGTATGGTTTTGTTATTGCTTGCCGTCTCGCCTTTTGTACTCATGTGGGCAATGAGTATACTTTTGTGGTTGTACTTTTTGCCTTTTATACAGTTGTCGGTAAGGAGTTTGCTTTTATTGTTGTTACTGTCTCGCCTTTTATACCCATCCAGGCAAAGAGTCTGGTTTTGTTGTTGTTGCCCTCTCGCCTTTTATACTAATGCAGGCAAGGAGTGTGCTTTTGTTATTGTTGTTGTTTCACGTTCTATACTTGTGCGGGCTAGGAGTGTGCTTTATTATTGTTGCTATCTCGCCTTTTATACTCATGTGGGCAAGGAGCATACTTTTGTTGTTGTACCTTTTGCCCTTTTACACTAGTGAGCAAAGAGCATGCTTTTGTTGTTGTTACACCCGCGCGGGCAAGGAGTCTGGTTTTGTTGTTGTTTCCGTCATGCCTTTTATGCTCGTGTGGGCAATGAGTGTGCTTGGCTGTTGCTGCCTCACCTTTTATATTCATGCGGCCAAGGAGCGTTCCTTTGTTAATGTTGTCGTCAAACTTTTTATACTTGTGAGGCCAAGGAATTTGGTTTTGTTATTGTTGCCGTGTCGCTTTTTATGTTTGTGAGGGTGAGGAGCAGGCTTTGTTGTTGCCGTCTCACCTTTTATACTTGTGCAAGTAAGGAGTATCCTTTGCTATAACCGTCGCGCCTTTTATACTTGTGCAGGCAAAGACTATGCTTTTGTTGTTGCCATCTCAAAGTTTATACTTGTACGGGCAAGTAGTCGAGCTTTGTTGTTGCTGTCTCAACTTTTATACATGCCTTTTATACGTGTGCGTGTAAGGAATATGCTCTGCTGTTACCGTATCGACTTTTAAGCTCATGCAGGCAAATAGTATGCTTTGCTGTTGCTGTCTCGTATGGACAAGGGGTCTGGTTTTGTTGTCATTACCCTCTTTCCTTTTATACATGTGCGGGCAAGTAGCACGCTTTGCTGTTGTCGTCTCGCCTTTTATACTTTTGTAGACATGGAGTTTGCTTTGTTGTTGCTTTCTCACCTTTTATACACTTGCAGGCAAAGTGTCTGGTTTTGTTCTTGTTGCCATCTCAATTTTTATACTCATTTGGGCCAGGAGTATGCTTTGCTGATGTCATCTCGCCTTTTACAGTCATGCAAGCAAAGGGTATGCTTTTGTTGTTCTTACTGTCTCGCCTTTTACCCTCGTGCGGGCAAGGATTCTTGTTTTGTGTTGTTTTCATCCTAGCTTTCA
Organism: Carallia pectinifolia; assembly: GCA_037832335.1. Lineage (NCBI taxonomy): Eukaryota > Viridiplantae > Streptophyta > Magnoliopsida > Malpighiales > Rhizophoraceae > Carallia > Carallia pectinifolia. The sequence goes on along the minus strand of CM075454.1, from coordinate 3,084,770 downwards.
TACATGTGTGGGGTAAGAGTATGCTTTGCTATTGTCATCTCACCTCTTATCCTCGTGCGAACAAAGAATGTGCTTTTGTTGTTGTTGCCATTTTGCATTTTATACTTGTGCGGCCAAGGAGTGTGATTTTGTTGCTGTTGTCATCTTGCCATTTATACTCGTGCGGGCGAGGAGCATGCTTTTTAGCTGCCGTCTCGTCCTTTATGCTCTTGCAGGAAAGGAATATGCTTTGCTATTGCTGTCTCGCCTTTTACACTCGTGTGGGCAAGGAATATGCTTTTGTTGTTATTGCTGTCTCAAGTTTTATACACATACGGGCACTGAGTTTGGTTTTGTTGTTATTTTCGTCTCATCCTTTACACTCATGCGGGCAGGCAGTATGCTTTGTTGTTGTTGTCTTGTCTTTTATAGTTTTGCAGGCAAGGAGTATGCTTTACTATTGCCGTCTCGCCTTTTATACAATTGACGGAAAGGAGTATACTTTATATTCATGCAGGCAAGGAGTATGTTGTGCAGTTGCTGTCTCGCCTTTTATACCCATGTGAGCAAGGAGCATCCTTTTGTCGTTGTTGTCGTCTCGCCTTTTATACTCATATGGCAAGGAGTCTGGTTTTGTTGTTGTTGCCATCACACCATTTATAGTCATGCAGGCAAGGAGTATATTTTTGTTTTTGTACTTTTTGCCTTTTATACTCATGCAGACAAGGAGTCTGCTTTGCTATTGTTACCATCTCACATTTTACACTCTTGCGAGCAAGTAGTATACTTTTGTTGTTGTACTTTTTGCCTTTTATACTCTTGCAGACAAGGAGTCTAGTTTTGTTGTTGTTTTCATCTCGCCTTTTATCGTTGTGAGGGCAAGGAGTGTAGTTTTGTTGTTGTTACCATCCTGCCTTCTATACTTGGGAGGGCAGGAAGTGTACTTTCGCTGTTGTGGTTGTCATCTTTTATGCTCTTGCAAGCAAGGAGCCTGGTTTTGTTGTTTTTGCCTTCTCGCCTTTTACACCAGTGCGAGCTAAGAGTCTGCTTTGCTGTTGTTGCCGTCTTGCCTTTTTGAATGCGTGCAAGAAGGTGTATACTTTTCTTGTTGTAATTTTTGCCTTTTATACTCTTGCGGGTAATGAGTCTAATTTTGTTGTTGTTACTGTCTCGCATTTTATACCTGTGTAGGCAAAGGGTCTGGTTTTGTTGCTATTGCGGCCTCGCCTTTTATACTCTGGCACACAAGGAGTCTACTTTTGTTGTTGTTTCCGTCTCGCCTTTTATCTTCGTTCAGTTAACGAGAGTAGTTTTGTCGTTGTTGCCGTCCCGCCTTCTATACTACGGAGGGCAAGGAGTCTATTTTTGTTGTTGTGCTTGTTGCCTTTTATACTCTTGTAGGCAAGGAGTCTATTTTTTTTTGTTTTTGCCTTCTCGCCTTTTGCACTCGTGTGGGCTAGGAGTCTGGCTTGCTGTTGTTGTCATGTTGCCTTTCATGCACGCGCAAGAAGGAGTATACTTTTCTTATTGTACGTTTTGCCTTTTAAGCTCTTGCGGGCAATGAGTCTACTTTTGTTGTTGTTACTATCTCGCATTTTATACCTGTGCTAGCAAAGAGTCTGGTTTTGTTTCTATTGCCGCCTCGCCTTTTACACTCGTACAGGCAAGGAGTATGCTTTGCTATTGCCATATTGTCTTTTATGCCCGTGCAAGCAAAGAGTATACTTTTATTGTTGTTGTCATCTCTCCTTTTATGCTCGCACGGGCAAGGAGTCTGGTTTTGTTGTTGTTGCAACCTCTGCTTTTATACTCAAGCGGGCGAGGAGAATGCCTTGTTGTTGTTGTCTTCCCTTTTATACTCGTGCGGGGGAGAAGAATGCTTTGCTGTTGCTATCTTGCCATGGTACTCGTGGGGGCAAGGAGTACGCTTTTTTTTTGCCATCTCGCCGTGGTACTCATGTGGGTAACGAGTACGCTTTGTTTTTGCCACCTCACATTTTAAACTCTTGCATTGAAAGTGTATGCTTTGCTGTTGCCATTGCCATCTTGCATTTTATACTCGTACAGGCAGGGAACTGTCTTGCCTTTTATACTCGCACGGGTAAGGCGTATGCGTTGCTATTGCTGTCGCCTTTTATACTCTTACGAGAAAATAGTATGCTTTGTTGTTGCCATCCCGCCTTTATACTCGCGTGGCCAAGGCATACACTTTGTTCTTGTCGTCTTGCCTTTTATACTTATGCGGGTAAGGAGTATGCCTTGTTGTTGCCGTGTCGCCTTTCACACTTGTGTGGGCAGCAAGTATGCTTTTGTTATTGTTGCCATCTCACTTTTTATACTCGTACAGACAAGGAGTTTGGTTTTGTTCTTGCTGTCGTCTCACCTTTCTTACTCATGCAGGCAAGCAGCACACTTTGTTGTTGCTGTCTCGCATTTTATACTCATAAGGACAGGGAGTATAGTTTCGAACTTGTTGCCGTCTCGCCTTTTTACTCATGCAAGCAAACAACATGCTTTGTTGTTACTGTCTCGCCTTTTATACTCGTAGGACAAAAAGTATGCTTTGTTGTTGACGTCTCACCTTTTATACTCTTGCGGGCAAGGAATCTGGTTTTGTTGTTGTCGTCTCGTCTTTATACTCGTGCGGGCTAGGGGTATACTTTGTTATTGCTACCGTCTCCACTTTTATACTCGTGTGGGCTGCTTTTGTTGTTGTTGTCGTCTCGTCTTTATACTTGTGTGGGCTAGGAGTATGCTTTGTTATTGCTACCATCTCCACTTTTATACTCGTGCGGGCATGGAGTAGATTTTTGTTGTTGTACTTTTTGCCTTTTATACTCTTGCTAGTAAAGAGTCTACTTTAGCTGTTTTTGCCATCTTACCTTTTATCTTCGTGCAAGCAAGGACTTTGGTTTTGTTGCTGTTGCCGTCCCACATTTATACTCAGGCAGGCTAGGAGTATACTTTTGTTGTTGTGCTTGTCGTCTTTCATACTCTTGCCGGCAATGACTCTGCATTTGTTGTTTTTGCTGTCTTGCCTTTTAAAATCGTGCGGGCTAGGAGTTTGATTTGCTATTGTTACTGTCTCGCCTTTTTTACTCATACAGGCAAGGAGTATACTTTTATTGTTGTACTTTTCACCTTTCATACTCTTGTGGGCAAAGAGTCTGCTTTTGTTGTTGTTACTGTCTCACCTTTTCTACTCGTGTGGGCAAGTAGTTTGATTTTGTTGTTGTTGCCGTCTCGCCTTTTATTCTTGTGCAGGTAAGGAGTATGCTTTGTTGTTGCTGTCTCGCCTTTTAAACTCGTGCCAGTAAGGAGTATACTTTACTGTCGCCGTCTCGCCTTTTTTACTCGTGCGAGTAAAGAGTATGCTTTTGTTGTTCTTGCCATCTCACCTTTACACTCGTATGGCCAACGAATCTACATTTATTATTTTTTCTGTCTTGCCTTTTATACTCATACGGGTGAGGAACATGCTTTGTTGTTGCTGTCTCGCCTTTTATGCTCATACAAGCAAGGAGTATACTTTTGTTGTTGTACATTTTGCCTTTTATACTCTTGCAGGCAAGGTGTCTGCTCTTATTGTTGTTACTATCTTGCCTTTTATACGCATGTAGGCAAGAAGCCTAGTTTTGTTGTTGTCGTCGTCTTGCCATTTATTCTTGTGTGGGTAAGGAGTATGCTTTGCTGTTGCCGTCTCGTCCTTTAGTTGTGTGAGCAAAGAGTCTAGTTTTGTTTCTGCTGCCAACTCGCCTTATAAGCAAGAAGCAAGCTTTACTATTGTCGTCTCGCTTTTTATACTTGCATGGGCTAGGAGTGTGCATTTGTTGTTGTTGCCATCTTGCCTTTTATACTCTCGCAGGCATGGAGTCTGCATTTGTTGTGGTTGCTGTCTCGCTTTTATGCTCACGCAGGCTGGGAGTATGCTTTGTTGTTGCTACTGTTTTCCCTTTTATACTCGTGTGGGAAAAGAGTATATTTTTGTTGTTGTACGTTTTTCCTTTTATACTTTAGCGGGCAAGTAGTCTACTTTTGCTGTTGTTGCCGTCTCGCCTTTTATCTTCGCGTAGGCAAGGACTCTGGTTTTGTTGTTCTTGCCGTCTTGCCTTTTATACTCCAACGGGCTAGGAGTATAGTTTTGTTGTTGTGATTGTCGCCTTTGATACTCTTGCGGGCAAGGAGTCTGCATTTGTTGTTTTTGTTGTCTAGCCTTTAAACTCGCATTGGCTACGAATCTGTTTTGCTGTTATTACCATCTCGCCATTTGTACTTGTGCGGGTAAGGAGTAAACTTTTGTTATTGTACCTTTCACCTTTTATACTGATGTCTGCGAAGAGTCTACTTTTGTTGTTGTTACTGTCTAGTTCTTATACCCATGTGAGCAAGGAGTATGATTTTGTTTTTGTTGCCATCTTGCCTTTTATTCTTGTGCAGATAAGGAGTATGCTTTGCTATTTCCGTCTTAAGTTTTTTACTCGTGCGGGCAAGGAGTAGTCTTTGCTATTGCTGTCTCGCCTTTTTTACTCGAGCGAGTAAAGAGTATGCTTTTGTTGTTCTTACCATCTCGCCTTTTACATTCGTACGGGCAAGAAGTCTACATTTATTATTTTTACTGTCTTGCCTTTTATACTTGTATGGCTGAGGAGCATACTTTGTTCCTGCTATCTAGCTTTTTATACTCATGCGGGCAAGGAGCATACTTTTGTTGTTGTAGACTTCGCCTTTTATACTCTTATGGCAAGGTGTCTACTCTTGTTGTTGTTACTGTCTTGCCTTTTATACCCATGTATGCAAGGAGCCTGGTTTTACTGCTGTTGTCGTCTCGCCATTTGTTCTTGTGTGGTTAAGGAGTATGCTTTGCTGTTGCCGTCTCGTCTTTTACTCGTGAGGGAAAGGAGTCTAGTTTTCTTGCTGCTGCCGACGGGCCTTTTATACTCGTAAAGGCAAGGAGTAAGCTTTGCTGTTGCTTTCTTACTTTTTATAGTTGCATGGGGAAAGAGTGCTCCTTTGTTGTTGTTGCCGTCTTGCCTTTTTTGCTCTCATGGGCACAAAGTCTGCAGTTGTTGTTGTTGCTGTCTCACTTTTATGCTCGCATGGGCTTGGAATATGCTTTGTTGTTGCTACTGTCTCCCCTTTTATATTCGTACGGGCCAAGAGTATATGTTTGTTGTTGTACTTTTCGCCTTTTATACCATTGTGAGCAAGGAGTCTACTTTGCTATTGTTGCCGTCTCACCTTTCATCTTCATGCGGGCAAGGACTCTAGTTTTGTTGTTGTTGTCGTCTTGCCTTTTATACTCTAGCGGGCTAGCAGTATACTTTTGTTGTTGTGATTGTCTACTTTCATACTCTTGTGGGCAAGGAGTTTGCATTTGTTGTTTTTGTTGTCTATCCTTTTAAACTCACAGGGACTACGAGTCTGCTTTGCTGTTGTCACCATCTTGCCGTTTATACTCATGTAGGCAACGAGTAAACTTTTGTTGTTGTACTTTTCATCTTTTATACTCTTGACGGTAAAGAATTTGCTTTTGTTATTGTTACTGTCTCTTCTTTTATACTCGTGCGAGCAAGGAGTCTGATTTTGTTGTTGTTGTTGTCTCGCTTTTTATTCTTGTGCAGGCAAGGAGTACGCTTTACTGTTGCCGTCTCGCCTTTTATACTCGTGCAGGCATGCTTTGTTGTTGCCATCTCGCCTTTTTTACTAGTGCGAGAAAAAAGTATGATTTTGCTATTCTTACCATCTCCCCTTTTATACTCGTATGGGCGAGGAGTTTGAATTTATTGTTTTTGCTGTCTCACCCTTTATATTCGTGCAGGTGAGGAGCATGCTTTGTTGTTGCTCTCTCGCCTTTTATACTCGTATGGGCAAGGACGATACTTTTCTTGTTGTACATTTTGCCTTTTGTAGTCTTGCAGGCAAGGTATATGCTCTTGTTGTTGTTGCTGTCTCGCGTTTTATACCCGTGCAGGCAAGGAGTCTAGTTTTGTTCTTGCTGCCGTCTCTCCTTTTATTCTCATGCAGGTAAGGAGTATGCTTTGCTATTGCTATCCCGCATTTTTACTTGTGCAGGCAAGGAGTCTAGTTTTGTTGTTGTTACCTACTCGCCTTTTCTACCTGTGCGAGAATGAAATATGCTTTGTTGTTGCCATCTCGCCTTTTATACGCCTGCGAGCAAGGAGCATGCTTTTGTTATTGTTGTCGTCCTGCCTTTTATACTCGTGTAGGCAAGGAGTTTGGTTTTGTAGTTGTTCCCTTCTCACTTTTTCCACTCGTGCAGGTAAGGAGCATGCTTTGTTGTTGCCATCCTGCCTTTTATACTTGTGCATGTAATGAGTATGCTTTGTTGTTGCCGTCTCGCCTTTTATGCTATTGTGGGGAAGGAATATGCTTTGTTGTTACGATCTCATCTTTTATACTCGTGCGAGCCTGTTCCCTAATTTTGGTGAAGTGGAAGAATGCCCCAGATAGTGAGGCGAGCTGGGAAAGAGATGTGACTCTATGGTAGTTCGAGAAGCAGGTGGAATACTACCTATCAACCTTACCAACGAGGGCGTTGCCCCATGAACACTTGGCATGCTGGCATTGGCGGCACCTTGCGGCAATTCCTAGCATGGGACTTTGGAGTGGCTGGGCACTCCTTGAAGCAATGTGAAAGCTGAGAGCTCAGGGTAGGCACGGGCCTACATGCGGGTCCCAGTATGGACCAAGAGTTGGGTTGGACAGAGGATACTGGGCTACATGTTCGTGGGCTCCATCAAATGGCCCATGGGCTTGGGCGAAGAGGCCCAAAACACAAGACTAGGTCTTGCCCAAGTCTACATGGCACTGCGTGGCACCGAGTTTCCTACGACGTGTGGAACATGGGGATGTGCGGGTGTGGTTCTATCCGGTTGGCCGAGCATCAGGATAATGCTCATCAGATCATGCATGGCAAAGGATCGTGGGTAGATAAGGCTTATCGAGATCAAGTGATGGATGATCGTGGGAGATAACGCTTATCAGGATCAAGTTTGGATGAAATTGTGGGAAGATGAGGGTTATCAGCCACGATAGAGATCGTGGGGAGATAATGTTTATCTCCAAGACCTAGATAGCTGGGGGTATCAGCTATATATAGACCCTACGAGTTGTCATTTGTACTTAGTGAAAGAGAAATCACTCAGAGGGAAAGAGTGAAACACTGTTGACAGTTTGGGTGATTGTTCCTTTGTATTACTTGAGTTAAGTAATAAAAGGTTGGGAAAGGTTCCCGTATATGCTCTTGTGTCTCTTTTGAGTGTGTGAGTTGTGTGCCTACTTATAAAGCTCCATTGTGCAATCCTTCTATGTGTGCGGTTGGCTGAGACTAAGTGTGACTTAGTGCCATCACATGGCAAAATTTTGGGTGAGAACCAAAGGCAGGTGGTTTAGGTTTTGACCGTCTCTTGCACTTTTCAGCAACTTAGGGTATCTGCTACCTGATTTTGCCTTCCTGGCTTGTGTTCCCAAGGAAAATCATACTCAACCAAGAACTCCTGCCACCGCGCTTGCCTGCAGTGCATAAAACTTTTTCTGAGTCTGAAAGAATGTGTTAGCCACATTGTCTATCCGAACCATGAACCTGGTACCCAGCAAATACACCCTCCATGTGCGAAGGCAATGCACCATTGCCAACATCTCCTTCTCATGGGTTGAGTACCGCTGCTCTGTATCATTGAGTTTTCGGCTCTCATAGGCAATGGGGTGGCCTTCTTGCACCAACACACCTCCAATGGCTTTGTCTGAGGCGTTAGTTAGCACACTGAAAGGCAACTCAAAATCAGGCAGCCTCAGGATCGCCTCCGTGGACACTGCTACCTTCAACTTGTCAAAGGCTTCTTGGCAATCTGTGGTCCACCTCCAGGGTCTATCCTTCTTGAGTAAGTCTATCAATGGGGCCACCTTTTTGAAGTAACTCTGCATGAACTTCTTGTAATAGTTAGACAAACCAAGAAAGGATCTCAACTCAGACACTTTGGTAGAGACCTCTCACTGCACTATTGCCTGGACTCTTCTCTCGTCCATTTTAACCTGCCCTCGACTCACCCTATGCCCAAGGAACATTATCTCACGTCGGGAGAACTCACATTTTTCCTTTTTCACATGTAATTGGTGTTCTCTCAACTAAGACAGAACCAACCTCAGGTGGGACAAGTGATCCTCCAAGGACACACTATACACAGCAATATCATCCAGATATACAACCACAAAATGATCAATAAAGTCATGAAACACATCAGTCATTAAATTACAAAAAGTAGCAAGGGCATTAGTCAAACCGAATGGCATCACCAAGAATTCGTAGGAGCCATAGCGAGTGATGCACCTGGTTTTCCCCTCGTCTCCTTCTACAATCCTGACTTGCCAATATCCAGACGGCAGATCCAGCTTGGTGAAGTATGAGGCTCTCGCTAACCTGTCAAACAAGTCCGCTATCAATGGAATAGGGCACTTGCTCTTTACCGTCAGCTTGTTCAGAGCCCTGTAATCAACACGCATCAACAAGGAGCCATCGTGTTTCCTCTGAAACAACACCGGGGCACCATATGGCGCTTTAGAGCACTAAATTAGGCCTACATCCAGCAACTACGTCAACTGCTTCCTCAGTTCTACCATCTCCAGCGGATTAATGCGATATGGGGCTTGTGCTGGTGGTTTGGAACCGGGCACCAAATCGATCTTGTGGTCAGTGGCACACCTCGGGGGAAGACACTTGGGGAGTTTAGGAGGCATCACGTTAGTGAACTTTTTCAACAGATCCGCTACACTGTCAGACACGTCCGCAACAATACCTTCTTTGATCTCCATCAAAGCCGCAAGGTAGGTGACTTCTCCCTTCTTTAGCCCATGCTTCACCTGCATAGCTGATAACATACTACCTGACTTCCCACCAATACTGGAAGAAGGAGTGAACATCCCAGGAGCGAAATATGGATGATCATCATGCATGATCATGAGACCAACCAAGTGAGGCAACAGAGCCACTTTTGCGCTCACAAAGATATCAACCCCTAGTATGATATCAAAATCATCTAACGGATCCACAGTGAAGTTAAGCTTACCAAACCAATTGCCCATAGTTACCTCCACTCCCAGTGCCGTGCCAAGCACCTTCCGGGCTGCTGAGTTGACTGCCTTTATTCGACTCCCGATCTTGGTGACTTTTAGACCCAGTGACTCCACCATCCTCTCAGCCACGAAGTTGTGGGTAGCACTCGTGTCAGCCATCGCCATCAACTCCTTACTACTGAGCCCGATCTTTACATACATCAAGCCGGATTGTGGGCCACGTCCAACTTGCACAAAGGAAGTTGAAAAGCTTGTCCTCATCCGACATGTTGCGGATGCCAAGCATCAATGAACTGAATTCCTTCAAGGATTCCCTCGCAATCCATGACGTGTTGCAGGGCAAGAACTGGTCCTCAACTCCTGCTTTAGGCTCTCCCACGTCTCGATCTTAGGCCTGCCCGCACTTGAATCGTCATCCAACTGAGTCTGCCACCACAGCTTAGCGTCCTTGGCTAGATACATGCTGGTCAGGTTGACCTTCTCGTTGTCTGGCACTCGGGCAGCTTTGACGTACTGCATCATATCCCACAGAAAGTTCTCAATCTCTTTGGCATCCCTCGCTCCCTCGAAGGCTTTTGGCTCTGGCATCTTCATCTTGGTCTAGCCCTCCATAACACCTCCGCTTGGTTGAGAGGCTACAGCCTTCTTGAGGATGGCTATCTTTGCTGCCAACTCCTCAAGCTGAAAAGCTGTGTTTGAAGAGGCCACCACCTCTTGTTGCTGTTGCAGATCGATTATGTACTGCTCATGGAGCGCCAACGTTGGGAACACGGTGAAATTTGCACCCTTCGGAAGTTCACCGAGTACCTCAAAGAGCTAGGCTCTGCGCTCAAGTACAACATCAAGACCTGAACCACCTGCCATTGGTTGAACCTTTTTGCTATGATACCAGCTATCACAGGGCTAATTTTCTCACCCAAAATTTCGCCTTGTGATGGCACTAAGTCACACTTAGTCTCAGCCAACCACACACACAACGATTTGCACAATACAACTTTGTAAGTAGGCACACAACTCACACACTCAAAAGAGGCACAACAACATATACGGGAACCTTTCCCAACCTTTTATTACTTAACTCATGTAATACAAAGGAACAATCACTTGAACTCTCAATAGTGTTTCACTCTTTCTCTTTGCGTGATTTCTCTCTTTCACTGAGTGCAAATGACAACCCATAGGGTCTATATATAGCTGACACCCCCAGCTATATAGGGCTTGGAGATAAACATTATCTCCCCACGATCTCTATCGTGGATGATAACCCTCATCTTCCCACGTTCTCATCCATGACTCGATCCTGATAGGCCTTATCTCCCACGATCGTCCATCACTTGATCTCGATAAGTCTTATCTACCCACGATCCTTTGCCCATGATCTGATGTGCATTATCCCGATGCTCGGCCACCCGGATAGAGCAACACATGCACGTCCCCATGTTCCACACGTCGTAGGTGCCACGCAGTGCCACGCAGTGCCATGCAGTGCCATGCAGACTTTGCCAAGACCCAGTCTTGTGTTTTGGGCCTCTTGGCCCAAGGCCATGGCCCATCTGATGGAGCCCATGAACATGCAGCCCAGCATCCCTTGTCCAACCCAAGTCTTTGTCCACACTGGGACCCGCTTGTAGGCCCGTGCCTACGCTGATCCTCTCAGCTTTCACCTTGCTTCAAGGAGTGCCCAGCCACTCCAAAGTCCCATCCTAGGAATTGGCGCAAGGTGCTGCCAACTATTGCATGCCAAGTGTTCAATGGGCTAACAATAGGCCTCTATCCTACCATCGAAAGTTGATCGGGTAGAAATTTGAATGATGCATCGCTGGCATGTTGGCCATGCGATCCGTCAAGTTATCATGAATTATCAGAGCAACGGGCAGAGCCCACTCGACCTTTTATCTAATAAATGCATCCCTTCCTGAAGTCGGGGTTTGTTGCACGTATTAACTCTACAATTGCTACAGTTATCCGAGCGCGTTGTGCGCGTGTTCTAAGAGGACTGCGCGCGTGCAGCTGGCCCTACGCGCAGCTCGCTGGTCGCGTGCGCTAGGAGCACCGCTGCGCGTGGCTGGCCCTACCCGCAACTCGCTGGGCGCGCACGCATCAGTACCTACCCGCAGCTCCCTGGGCGCGCGCGCTGGGAGGAGGACCACTACGTGCACGTTGAACAGGCCCGACACGCAGCGCGCGGTGCGCGCGTGCTGGCCCCTTGAAGCGCTCTGCTCCCCCAAGCCCGCCGCGAGTGCTGCGGGCTAGACGAGAAGCCCGCTGCCCTTGTACGTTGCTCCCCCAAGCCCTCAGTGTGCACGCATCTGCCCCCAACCCGCTCTGCGCGCTACTGCCCCCACTGCTATTCTGGCTAGCCGAGTTGCCCGCTGCGTGCAAGCTGCTACCCCCAACCCGCTGCTGGCACAACGAGAATCGCACTGCGAGCGCTGCTGGGTGTACAAGTAGCACGCCGTAGGTGGGCGCTCCTACTCCTACCTCGCTCCACGCATACTGCCCGCCCCAGCTGCTCCCCCCATCGCACCGCTGTTAAGTGGACGAGCGGCACAGTGCGCGCAATCTGCTGGGCCAACGAGTGGCACGCTGCGTGCGGCCCTTCGCGCTGCTAGCATCCCTTCCTTGCTCGGGTGCCTTCCTAGTTTTTCGTTAACCTCCCTCATGGGCAGCAATGTGTGCGGAGAATTCTTGCGGCAGCAACCTGTGCGGGGCTGAGCATGCTCTGAGTCCATTCCTTGGCCGTTTTTTAAGCCCGATCAGGTGGCCAATACCTTGGCCGATCTTCCTGTAGCCTCGCTTGCTGATTCAACGAGTTGGTGCAAGGGAGTTGGTGGAAGGTGCCATCAACTCTATTGTGCTCTTTGGACGAGGGACTAGGGCCTAGCCTCCTCGCTGCTACCCTATGCTACTGTCGAGCGTGTTGTGCGGTGCAACGGTTAGGGTGCTTCCCGGCTAACATCCCTTGCTAGCCTGCCTCACTGGCCTCCCGTGCTAACCTCCCATTCTGGCAGCAGCATGTGCGGAGCCAAGTGAGCTCCGAGTCCATTCTTTTATCGTTTCAAATCCCCCTTTGGTGGCTAGTGCCTTGGCTGAAGTTAGCAACACCTTGCTTGTTGACATGACCAGCCCATGTCCATGCCCATTCGACTAGTTGGTGCAGGCTGCCAACAATCCATTCCTTGGCCATTTTCGTGCGTTGGCCGATTTTCCCATCACGTTGCTTGCTGACAAGCCTAGCGCATGCCCATTCAACGAGTTGGTGCAAGTTGCCAGCAATCCATTCCTTGGCCGTTTTCATGCCGTGGTAGAGTTTCCCGTCACCTTGCTTGCTGACATGCCCAGCACATGCCCATTCAGCGAGTTGGTGCAAGTTGCCAACAATCCATTCCTTGGCCGTTTTCAAGCCTTCTTCGGTGGCCAATGCCTTAGCCCATTTTCCCATCACCTTGCTTATGCCCAGCCCATGTCCACGTCCATGCCCGTTCTATGAGTCCGTGCAATGTGCCAACAACTCTATCGGGCTCTTTACTCGAGGGTCCAACACCTAACCTCCCTGGTGCCCATTGCAAGCGTGCTGCCAGGGGTTCCTCATCGCGGGCCTCCCAAACACACTACGCAATTATCCAACTTCTTGTGCTGGGCTCAACTTAGGGATTTCCAAGCCCGCACGCTAGCCTCCCCAGTCGGCTCAAGAAAAGTTGAAAAAGTGATTTGAGGGGAAAGGGTGGGACGAATCGAAACGACAAAGGGCTGACTCTAAGTGGATCGTGGCAGCAAGGCCACTTTGCCACTTACAATACCCCATCACATATTTAAGTCGTCTGCAAAGGATTCTACCCTTCGATCGGTAGCAATTGTAATACAAGGCGACAATTGCAACTCGTCCGCTGCTGCTGCTTGGCCCACGAAACGTGTCTTTGGGGGCCATAGGGCCCTTACTGCGGGTTGACAATTGAACGACGGGCACACGCATCGCTTCTACCCCAAATTCTGACTTAGAGGTGTTCAGTCATAATCCAGCGTACGGTAGATTCGCGCTACTGGCTTTTCAACCAAGCACGATGACCAATTGTGCGAATCAACGGTTCCTCTCGTACTAGGTTGGATTACTGTTGCGACGTCGTCATCTGTAGGGTAAAACTAACTTGTCTCACGACGGTCTAAACCCATCTCATGTTCCCTATTGG